>CM049314.1:6861228-6883728 GCA_026874595.1 Sipunculus nudus | reverse complement strand
TGTGTACTTTCTTGATGGTGCATATAGTGCACTTAAAAAATATAGGAAAGATATTTACTCACTTAACATGATAATTGTTAAAGCTAGAGACTTGTTTTTCAGGTATAAAACAAAACAGATTAAATTTTATACCGAAAATGAGATCTGAATTTGTTAATTTTTAAAATAATTAACATAAACATAAAATCAGTACCTTAAATTTCCCAACTTTTACCATGCCACGTTTCTTTCCTGTAAGTACTGTTGATATAATTTTCACAGCATGTAAACATAAGTATTTATCCTGTTTTAATCGGAAATTAGAAAATAAAAACTAAAACATTAGGCTTTTTTTAATTTTAGGCTCTATTGTGTTTATTTACATTGTCCAGCTGTAGGCAGGCCACTTCTGGTCACTGGAGGTCAGCTATGCCTGGTTACCTGATTTGTAATGGTTCACCGGGGGAGATCCCCTGCTGTGACAGGTGTACAGTTATTCAAATATCAACCCCCAAACCTCTCCAGCCCCCCCCCCCCCCCCACCCATGAACAGGAAATAAGGTTTTGTTTGTCCTGTATGTATATGCAGAGATGTTGTAATTCCCACCATTCCCCCCTTTCCTGCCACTGAGTCCTTGCACCTGTGCAATTGGGACATCAGTTTTAATGCAAACGTGTAAAAATCATTACATAAAAATAGTATTAGAAATAAATTAAGATCTAATTGAAACATATTCTTGCCATCATCTCCTGCTATCATTAAATATATATCTTAATTATGAACTTTTTTATATAAGCTCTGTTGAAATAAACTTTCATATGCTGTATGTTTATGGATTTAAGCTACTTAAGTCTGAAATTTAAAAAAATGTATATATTCAGATAAGTAATATTGCAAACGTATGCAATTATAAAGTTTAAAACAATTTGATATAATTAAAAAAAAACAAGAATTAAAATTCTGCCTCAGCAGAATTGGAGATAAAGTGATTAGCTTTGTTTGTCTACCAGTCTGTTTGTTCATTTAAAATATTCAGTAATGAACTTTTATTAGGTATATTGTCATTGGATGCATTTTATAAAATTAATATATATATAATATATTATTTAAAAAAAATAGATCTAATTTAACATATGAGTAAACTGCTGAAATGTCATCAATTTATAAAATAAAAAAACAAACAATGATCATGGTAATAGTATACCTATCTTGTACATATCTTATGTTCACAATCTGCTCACATGTTTCATTTTCAACATTGGGAAACACATGGTCGGGTCACAAAATATTTTTGCAACAATTTCTTACTGATCAATACAAACAAATTATATCAACCAAACATGGCCTATAATACCCTTTCCTCTCAGACTTTATCTCCATTTGATATCATTTAGATTTTTACCTTCAATGTAAACTTCAGCTGAGCACAGTTACCCATAGGTCCCTTGTAAAATGCTAACTTAACTATATGTACATCTGCAGAATTCCATTCCGGTTTCGGACCACGTGACAGGGCAGTATCACACGCTTCTTCTCATTTTATATCCTTACGTAAAACCAGGCCTGGTGACTAGTGCACCTTCGAGCCTTCATTCTAATTGTCCCAATTGCTTGGTCATACTGTCATTACCATCAAGGAAACCCCGAAAGGTTCACCCGTTTGTGAGTGAAACACAGCAGATGGGCACGGCCTTCACATAAAGCCTTCAGAGCGCTCACCCTGGGTGGGGGCCGACCGTGAAAAATCTCACAGCTCCGGCTGATAATCGAACTCATGATCTCCCGGCTTTGGGCCCTGTCCTCTACCCCTGAGCCACAGAAAGCCAGAAAAAATGATTAACTGATTTTAAGGATTGGGAAAACGTAAGCCACGCAAAACGTCGTTCTTTATTTCCTTTACAGAAAGTGTATTTCAAAAAGTTGTTTTAGCTATGCATCGAGCTTAATTGTTCTAATTAAGCTATCAATCATAGCTCTATGTCCCCTGTCTATGTTTTCTCATGTTCGTTTTAATTGTCAATTTGTCATATCTGCTATTGCGTCGGGACAAACAGGTCGGTATTAAAGCTATTTCAATGATATAAAATACAGTATAACCTATTGTAACATGTGTCTTATTGCTTAATCGAGTAATATTATCCCGAATTGGATGGTAATGGCTGATAAAATTCATACTGCTTACGTCATCATTTGGTTAATTATTGATCGGGAAGTTTCTAGTTCCAACCTAGAGTCTGTTAGTGTGTGTTAACTGTGTTTAGAAAATATCTGGTCCCGTTCTATTGGTACCGATATAAAACGAAATATTATAATGAGCGGTGATATGAACATACCAATGCCGCTGCTCTACATTAAATTCCCATCAGGCTTTATCAATGTTTCATGAATATCAATTTTTTATCATGCAGCACAATTTTGTTCCACCAGCAGGTGAGCTTATTTTTTTGTGTTGACTTTAGTTTTAGGAGGAGGCCCTGGTCCATGAGTCAGAGGCTAGGCTCGAAACTCCAACTTCTTGCAGATATCAGTGTTGTGCCAATTAATCTTATATACCGATGATTGGTAGTGTTCTTTCATAACGATAAAACTTATTTCATCTTTGCATAATCGATCACAAACGATTATATGTGCACGTGCAAAAATGTCATATTATCCATAGAAAATACTCAAATCCTGGCCGATATAAAAGTCAGATGGGACACAAAGCTGTGGACATAATCAAAACTGATCTTTCTGGGGCAAAGAAGTGTCAACAACCTGGCCCATATATATATATATATATATATATATATATATATATATATATATATATATAAATATATATATATATATATATACCTTATAAAAAATGGATATACCTTCGGTCATTTTCACTTGGCAGCGGTACAGAACACTTGGATCCAAAAGCTCTGTGTCTGGTCTTATCAAAAGTATTAGCAATAGTAATACGCAATATAAATAAAGAAATCAAAGGTTTATGTATTAATGATTCAGAGATAAAACGAAGAATGTATAGGGAAGCTCCAACATTCTTTGAAAAAGATCTTCTGAAAAAGATGGTATACAAATAATGAATAAATTTGCACAGAACTTAATATTAAGAAAATATAGTCGAAAGAAATCCCCCGGAACAAAATAATATATAAAAGACACGTTTACAAGTAAGAACAAAAAAAGTTTTTACAAAAGTTATAAGAAATTTCCTGATTTATTCAATAAATGTGAATACCCAAACCATTGCCACTATTTGCAGTGTTAAAACGCTGGGCCTTTCTGAAGTTCCAAATGTCTCAAATATTGGAGAACATCCTCCGAACATTGTATAGAAAGTAAAATGTTGTATTGTTGAGTTCACCAGGTAAGGAATAACGCTAAAAGTCAAATAAGATGTCTGTATATTTTCCAACTTTTCATCCGTTTTCACGTGAAATTTTAACATTTTTAAAAACTTTGAATTTTTAAAAGGTGTTTTGTTTAGGATTCAAGTATTAGTAATCTACTTATATTGGACTACTATTTAACTACATAAAACTATCTCAAAAGTTGTTTCTTGTTTTACCTCCATCATGTTCCTATTAACGTAAAATCTGATTTCAATGTTTTTGTCTTTCCTTTATTAAATCAGGTACAGCCACATGGACTGAGCTGTTTGCCATGAAAACATAGTATATATATGACTTAATAGATAATTCACGGGATATTAACCATAAGAAGTATTGTGCGGTGACAGTCTTGACAGGAGAACGGATATTATAATCTCTGAATAAAGTGTGGTCATAAATTTAATTCCCCCAGCCGCTGTACCCGTAGAGAGCCATATCAAATTCGTAAACTCTTTGGAGACCTTGCTTAACTTCCGGCGGAAGCAGATTGTATTCTTGCTGTCGGTTCCGTATTTTCTGCAGTTTCATAGCATTCGCTGCCATTTCTGGTGTAGTAAAGTTATTTTTAAATGTTTCGACAACATTTTTACAAAATGGAACCCAAGTTTCTGCAGAAGTTATACTTGTTTTGATGTGCTCAGGGATATGTGCTGCTGTACCATTCGCCAATCCTGTATTGAGAAGGGAGCGCCATCTGGAGTCAATGATGGTACTACGACTCAGGCAAACCTTTTGGAGAGGAGAGTGTTTCAGAAAGGGCGCCCTGCAAGCAGCAGACTTCAAATCTTGTATGACAGGACGCATGATAAGTTCTTGTTTCTTCAGATGTCCATGACGCACTGCAAGACGATAAAACATAGCAACATCAGGCAAAAAAGTTTCCAATTTTCCTATGATATCATACTTAATATCACATGGTTGACAAAGCTGGTAATAGGGCATCCAGTGGGTGTCGTGACTTGACATTGATTCTTCAATATCGATGACGTATTTTGCAAATTCTGTAAAAGTCACGTTATGAGCACAACGTAATGATATGCTGTCTTGGTTTTCACGATACTTCCTGATTATACTCAGTCCATACTTTTTTAAAAATTCTGGCATCATCCCCGCAAATTTAGAATTGTATGCAGACCATAACCTGTCTAACGGATGTCTCAAAAATACAACTTTTAGATAATTTTGTAGTATGTAGCTTTGCTGGCTAGCCTTGAAGTCCGATAAATATTTAGGTTGGAAGTGATGAAAATTCTCTCGATCGAATAATTGTCGCCAAAAAGCCGAACCAACTTTTGGTATGATGCAAAATAACAGCTTCCTCTTCTGGTCGACTACGATTCTCTTGTAATTATGAAGGGAGGAAGGTTTCACGTGGAATTTTGTCTGTTGTTTACACATATTGTCCACAAGTTGTTGTCTTAGGCGCTGCTGCTTCTGAAAAATGAAAGGTAAAGCGGGAGATAATGGTTTGATATCACAGGAGCGGCCAGACTTTACACATTACCATCCCGGTCTTTCGGGCCTTCTTGTAGCTCCTTTGGAGCATACCACCCTAGGAGCCTAGCAGGTACTAGAAGTGTATTCGTTCTGTGATTGCCTGACGCCTTTGACTAATACCAAATCGGTCCTAGGTGGAGAGAGCGCACCCTTGTGGTAAAGTATTGACGTAGCCCTGATGGCGGCCTGAACGGGACGTGAACCCAAGTCCTTGGATCACCAGTCCTAGTCATTACGTGACTATACGCCACCACATTCTATTCCACGGAATTGTGTGATATAAGATATTTCAAACTAAGGAAAGGTTAATTTCCAAATTGAGGTAAATAATTCCTGTCATTTCTGGCTTTCGCGGAATTAAAAACTTAGAATTGGATGCACATTGCAAAACCACACTCTCATTGTTCTAATAGCAATTCCTTGCCTTGTGCCAGCCCTTGCGGTGAGACCCGGAGAAACTTGTCATATAAAGCAGCGGATGAAGCAACGGAGATATTGAGCGAACGCAGCGTATAACCGCTGCGTAAGGAGTTTACAGTTTACAGGATTTGTTTCAGTCTCGATGTGGTGGAAAGTCTTAAACTCTGTGTCTATAAAAGGGAGAAAACCAATTATGATCTCGGGTATCTCGTTTAAAGACAATGTTCTGTTATGCTAACTGCGTAGATTTACTGTTAAAATATGTCTTATAAAACGAGAATAGTACATATGGCATGTCGCCTCTACAAACCCATTCTTACTGCTAATGTCATGGCGGTTATGAGCAGGACGGCCCAAATATGGTAGGAAAGAATTTGTGAACAAGGTGGGATAATTCTTTTTATATTTTTAATAGACTAAAATGTTACGTAATAATAAAAATAATTATCATTATTACATATATTTATCAATTTACAAAACAAAATATTAAGAAATTAGCTTTAATAATATGTATCAGCCGCCAACCTAATATTAGCGCCCCCCCCCTCCCCTGTTCTCAAATTTCTGGAACCGCTACTGTCTTTAGAAAGAGAAGGAAGAATCAGAAAAAAATTACCTCCAGGCTATCGAAATATGTACATGTAAAGGGTTATTGTAATGAAAACGGTTTAATTTAAGATTTTCTGTCCCATTCAGATGGAGTAAACACCAAAATTAGCTACAGTTTAAATGCCAATATCTGAGAATCAAAAGGATAAATCGAAATTCTTCGGAAATTTCCCTAGAACAAAAATATATGTAACGGAGTCTTTCTTTCCAGTCGTGTTCACATTTAAAGTTTCCGAATGCTCTATAATATGTTAAAGATACGTTTTTCAAATACAAAATCAACAAAGCTTTTATATGCTGTAAAAGATTACAAGTGGTATATCAGAGGGGGTAATGATCCTATCGTGAATATGGTTTTAATATGAAGTTATAACATACCAAATTAACAAGGACAGGGCATTTTGCGACACGCAGAATAGACAGCTGGTGAAACAAGTGAGACATGAAGGACTATTACCGAAGTTTTTTTCTGTATTTTCCCACCTATCATGTTTTAAATTGATCCTAATATATAGTTAGCTAAACTTCGTATGTATAGAATAATCGATGGCGCTTATAACCTGTTAGCCGGTTATCTAAAACGAATAACCCAATTTGTGAGGAGTGGTAACAATTCATTAGCGTAAAAATGCACAGATATGGGCATCCCGCAGGGTTACATCTACTAGGACCACTCCTTTTTCTTATTTACGTGAACGACATGAACAAACACGTAAGAAACAGGCATTGTAATATATACGCTGATGATACTGTTATTTATTTCACTAGTGCTGATCCTCAGAACGTAAAAATAATTGCAAACGGGAGTAAATAATTTATCCGAATGCTTCATACAAAACAGATTAACAGTTATTGTTAAAAAAACCTATTCACTACTATTCAGATCGCGATACATGTCTAATTTTTCACTGAATGTTACACTGAACCAAACGGCCTTACAACATTGTACTAAGATGATTTTTTTGGTTATGTTTTTAACGACTTCTCTGAATTGGTCCGATCATATTGAACATTTGTCGTGCACAGTATCGACTATAAAATAACTATTTAAGTTGGTTTCGATACCTTAAAGTAGTACTGTTATGACATTCAGACTACTCACACACCTGTCGTATTTTTTGCCCATTGGCAAATAAAAAATGATTACTTAATAATGCAAGTAAAGTCTATGTCACATTTCCGGCAGAGCTCCGTTGGATTTTTAGAATCAGGCGAGCAGCGAGCTCCTCGCCCATTTTTTAAAAAATCCAGGGAGATTTTTTAGATTGTGGTCACATAAGCATGGAGGCCCGGCCGAGTCCTAAGATCTTTTTTTGTACCTGAAATGTAAAGGGGCCCGACAGGACGTCGTTGGAAGCACGTCCGAACCTGCTCCGAGCTCGTCCGACGCTCTTTCACTTCACCGAGACTCTTCAGTGGTCCGCCTAAATGTCGGCCGGGCATCGCAAAATAATCTTTGGACGCATGCTTAGCGGGCATCGTTTGGATCGTCCGGGCCCCGCTGGACACGAAGGACTTTTTTAACCTAAAAAACGAGCGGACTTCGCACGACCCAAAAAATCCACCAGCGATGAGGCCCCGGCGAGTTGCTGCCGAGCAAAATTTTCCAGCGAGTCCTCGTCGCTATTTAACTCCGCGCTAAAGAACGACAAGCTCCCCCAACGAGCTGTTAAAATACTGACGAGGCTAGTCCGAATAAACCGTTCAAAAAGTCCACTTTTGCCAAAAAACTGGTAGGGGCTCGTTGACGGGATGTGACAGGGGCTTGTATAAGGTGTTTAAATATGCATTTGCAATTTTAAAAATTAAGAACCCCTGACTAAGATATGCTATAGAGGCCCTTTCTAGCTCTTTTTGGCCTTGGGCTAATGATCACTTCACACTCACATTACCATCAAAGCATTAAAAAATATTGATTATACGAGACCAAGCTTGGTCTATGTCTCTTATATAAACTGGCCTTTTCCTACAGAGGCCCAGACGAAGTTACAAAGGACACTCAGATTTTAGCGGGACCCGCATTCATGTGCTTTAAGTTTTAGCCATCGGCCCTGTGGGAAACTTCCCGGTGTCCCGGTGGCCCAGTCCGTCCCTGATCAGTGGTCTACGAACTTCTCTTGAAACACAGTCAGTAGTAAAGAGACGAGCTCACATGACTTTCATCTTGTTATATAAAAGCATTAACAACCAATGCACATCTTATTTGTTAGAGCGCTTAAGCTATGTCACAGATGTGCACGGTTACGCAAAACGGGCAAACGGAACTGTCTGTGCCTAACCACGATCAGAATATTTTAGAAACTCCGTCATATATCATTGCTTTCTACTATGGAATAGGTTACCAGCTGATGTGAAGAATGTCCCTTCTCTTAAGTTTTTAAGAAAAGCATCAGACAATATGTCATATCTTTAACACGGGATTAATTATGTTTCTAACTTAATTAAAAAAATCACCATTTCATTTTGTATTACATTGTATTTTTGTATATAAGGGCTTTGTGGAAGATCAGACACAGTCTGCACAAGTCATCCAGAATAAATATTTCTTAATAAATAGATAAACAAATAACTTGCCTGCTCAAAATCACTCGACGAAGCGGTGTTAGACCTTTTGATGAAAAGACCAGCCGGGCATAATATCATGCTTAGGATCAGCAAGTGCCACAGTAAGGATTTAACACTCCGTCTGAAGATCATGGGGCACCGACAGCGCGGACGCATGGCGCAGTCTTCTTCTATGTGAAAGAGGACCTCTGCAACCAACAGGAATTGATGAACTTTATTCCAGGGTCGAAATAAGCTCTTGCCTACTCGCGCGTGGCGAATCCAAATCGTGTGAGATTCTGAATTATCGCACGCGAGGCCCTGGGCGAGTATTAAAATATCGAAAAGAACGCATGGTAGATCATAAAATTTAATGTTAATAAAAAAAAAGGAAATAAGTTTCATCTTTCATTAAACTTGATATATTCTGTAGTTCCGTATGAATAGCAAGAGATTTAACAATAGATAATACAGGTAGGTTTCGTTGAATGAATGTGTATGTTCACGACGTGTGTGCGTTATCTTAAAAACGTGATGAGACCCTATAAAGTGAACTCAATGTACAGGATTTCTCACTTATATTTCCATTGTACACTAACAAGCAAAACAAGAAAATTCAGAAAGGGTATTTGGCTTATTAGTTTTATATCATTTTCCTAATGTAGCATTATTTAGTTTAAATTAAATGATTTTTAACAATATCAAACTGGCCGTCGTGTGGTTCGATCCGTGCTTTTACCACTAGAATGTATATGAAAATATAATATCGGTGTTTATTTGTTTTTCTGCGAGTGCCAGTGATTTTTTTTTACTCATCTAGACCCCCGCGTACTACATACAAATGTCGATCCCATGTCCACCTTTCTCTACGCGAAAATTTTTTGTAAAAAAACTAAAGCTTATCCCCTTTACGTTACAAGAGCATAATACACAATTGTGCACGAATTGCAAATAATGAATTGAAAAACGTAACATGCAACCGAGAAATACGGTAAAACGACATTCTATTGACGGCCTAAGTGAAAGATCATAACCTGGATACATTAGGTGATACACAAAGAGAAAGCAACAATGGTTGCAAGAATCCCTTTCACCTGGCCTTCGTTACATCGCACACAGTTCGGTCTTATTACATAATGAAAATAAATGGCCGTCTTAGTAATGACGCTATCGCTTTTCAGCCCATCTGAAACAAGGCAACACGCTCGCAAATTGTTTATTTCATAATATATAGTGTCATAAATTGAAAAACTTTTCCACGTGATAAAGTCTTTCGTTAGGACATAGATAGCTGTGTCTGAACCGTGTATAAACCTCTCTTTGGTCAGTTGTATGTGCGTTAAATTAACTGTTTAGTGTCAAAAGATTGGCCTTATTAGAAATATGAGAACATATTTCAGGGTTGCGTAAAGGGCATCGCATAAAGACAGGGTTGGGTTAAGGTTTACATATAATGGTAGGGTAGCGTTACAGGCACTGTATAAAGGAAGGGTAGTGGTAAAGGTGAAGCATATATACAGAGTAGAGTTCAAGGTTAAATATAAAGGCAGGGTATAGCGTTAAAACCGACAAATAAAGGCATGGTAGCGTTTAAGGCAACATATAAAGACAACTTGCGTTTAAGGTAACATATAAAGGCAGGGAGTGTAAAGATTAAATAGAAAGGCAGGGTAGCGTTAAAGACAACATATTAAGACAAGGTAGCGTTAAAGACAATATATTAAGACAAGGTAGCGTCAAAGGCAACATATAAAGGCAGAGTAGCATCAAAGGCAACATATAAAGGCAGAGTAGCATCAAAGGCAACATATAAAGGCAGAGTAGCATCAAAGGCAACATATAAAGGCAGGGGAGCAGTAAAGGCAACATTATATAAACTTATTTATTTTACATAGCTTGTACAAATAGGTATTAGCCTATAACTAATCAAGGAACTCTCCATGGCTCGGTTGATCGCGTTTGGTAGTCTGTAGGGGTGGAGGAGCCCGGAGATACCGGAGAAAACCACCGGCCTTGAACGGGCAACTACAACCCACTCTCATAGCCACACCGGGGATCGAAACCGGGTCGCCAGCGGAGAGAGCAGGCCCCCTCGACTGTATAGACCCAATATAAAGGCAAAGGCAAAACGTAAAGACAGGGTCACGTTAAAGGGGACATATAAAAACAAGGTATCGTTAAAGGTGAAATATAATGGCATGGTAGAGTTAAAGAAGGACCAAAACGTTTTACCAGCGATCTGATCGTAATGATTTACCGTGTTATGCGTTTGTTTGATTGATGATTTAGAGCAACATTAATTCTCAATATTATTATGATTACTGGAATAAATGCACACACTCACTTGACTGTAGCTCGGCAAATAGGCCTAACTGTTTGTTACAAATAGCAGAAGTATGCGTTTAACACTAGTGCCATCACGGTCACTATATCCTGAACGCAGATCAGTGTGACTGCTGATGTATCTACTTTTTCATAATATGCTTGCATTGTGTCGCCCGTCCCGGCATTTATGAATCACATGCACATCTAGAATGAAATACATGTGCTTACCTACTTCCACTTGTAGCATGAAATTGGACCTGCCATGTGCTATAAGCACTGAAAGGTGTAAACATATTCTCGTATAGCCCAAAATCCGCCACTGGCTGCACGGACTACATACTTGAATCACGTTATACGTTGTCGACCTCGTTTTGTAATGCAGCCGCACTGAATGAAAGAATGGAATTTTTATTCTGGAAATAAGGCCTTGAGTCAATAGTTCCAAAGTAAATATTTTCATTGTATACATTATTATACTTTTTTTAGCAAGTATGTACATTTCAGATTTTTCTAAATAAGCTAATCAAGCATTTATTTTTTTAGCAAATATGTATTTTACTAAGGCTGATTTTGGACACAGAAAAAATTATCTCGGGAACTGGACATAACATCTCGAGATCTCGACACAAATTCTCACATAGTTAAAAAATTGTTGCAGGATAAAAAAAAATCTCGAGATCTCGACATAACATATCATGTTAAGTCGAGATCTCAAGGTATTTTCTCAATATCCCGAGATAAAATGTCACATTTGTAGGAACCATTCTATGCTGAATTGACATAAAACAAACCAACGTTAAAGGGGTAGTTTACGATAAGAGTGTTTACTAATGCAATTATAAAACCAAAGACCATGTATCTCTGTGTTTAACTGAACGGTAACACAAATTAATTCAGTTTAAATCAATCAAGTTTGTAAGATCAAGCGAGGTGAAGAAAAGATAATTTTATATATTAATATAAAATTCAATATTTAATTATTCATTTCCGTAGTGAAGACGTCAAAGCCTAAAAAAACTGAAACATTACACCTGAACGGTGGATTCGAAGTCATGGCCGAGACATCACTCAAACAGAAATGTCTGGGCCTGCATACATGCATTGTGGGAACCTTATTATTTTAAAAATACAAACAGATATGAGCTTGGTTTAGAAAAACGCTTTTAGTACATTTTTCAGCTTTTTGTATTTTATTGAAACGGTGGTTTGTTAAATGGCATATGTATTTGACCATCATAAATGAAAATATGATAATAATGATAACTTTGTTTCCGATCGGGTAGGTACAGGGGGGGGGGGGGGGTTCTTCAGTCCCTAAAGCCCGAGTCTGGATTCGTTATAGCTATAACTATAGCTCTGATTACCATTAGTAATACATCAATGATTTATATCCATAAATAAACGGTAAAAATATTTCGAACATCTTTCATCCTGGTTTTCCTTTTGCAAAATGATCTGCTTTGGTCTTAAAGCCACTATTCACTTGTCATAGTGATAGAATTTTTGTGCTACTGGCTAATACTTATTGGAGAACTGAAAGCAATCCTTGTTGGGAAAGTCTCTTCTAAAGCCACTTTGACGTAAATGCATTTTATCTATAGGTTACTTGTTCACAAGGTACTTAAGGCGGTGTTAACATACAGATAAAAAGATGTAACCGAGTCATTGAAAGATCCCTAGTTGATGTTTGTTAGAGTATATGAAGCAATGCAATATTTGTCATTTACAGAACTGTGTACACTGAAATGGAGCCAGATGTCTTTGACGGAAGTGTTTCTATTACGATCGTTGGCCCCCACCTCCCACTCCGACCGATATTATAAACACGTTGATATATAAAAAAAGGCACAACCTATACCCCGTTGGGTTGGCTTATTTTTTTATGAAATGGTCTGAGGATAATGTTTATTTGACAGACGTCAGATATCAACGGTGGCTGATATTGGACAGAAAATATGTCCCGTGGGACTGGCTCATTTTTATGAAAGGTTTTTCATATATCGGAGTCGGCCCCTTTAACTTTATGTCAATTAAGCATCGAATGGTTCGTACAAAGCCCACGTAGACTTATAAACATCTTGAGATCTCGACTTAAAATCTCGAGATCTCAACTAAACATCTCGATCTGCAGCAGAATAATTTTTTGTGTGAAAATTTATGTCGAGATCTCGAGATTCTAGGTAGAGATCTGTATTCTCGAGTTAAATATTTTATTCTCTGTTCTAAATTAGCCACCGTAAACTTTGTTTTGCTTTACGTCAATTATGCTTCGAATGGTTCGCAGAACAACCACATGGACTCATTTTCTATCATTGAAATTTTATCTCGAAATCACGACATGTTAACATCTCGAGATCTCGAGAAAACTATCTTTTTTATCGGCAACTTTTTTTGGGGGTGAAATTTTGTCGATAATTTTATGTAGGCTAAGAGGGTAATCTAGTCAGTTCAAATATGTTGGATCAGAACCTTTCAAGGCAAAGTAAATTCACGCACGGAATAAAATATTTGGTTAGCAATTGCATGTAAAATGTGAACAGAATTGGGTCCTTGAAATGTAACAAATTCTGATTTTAAAGTTTGACACATGAGACAGGAAGAGGTTCGTTTTAATATACACGTCGTCATCTGGAAGGGTGCCCTGCGGAGAATCTTGTTTACCATAGCTGTATAAGAACTGTAGATAAAAGAGTATGACCCAGCTGTATGGGTATTGTAGATAAAAGAGTAAGACTCAGCTGTATAGGGACTGTAGGTAAAAGAGTATGACTCAGCTGTATAGGGACTGTAGGTGAAAGAGTAAGACTCAACTGTATAGGGACTGTAGGTAAAAGAGTAAGACTCAGCTGTATAGGGACTGTAGGTAAAAGAGTATGACTCAACTGAATAGGGACTGTAGGTAAAAGAGTATGACTCAGCTGTATAGGGACTGTAGGTAAAAGAGTATGACTCAGCTGTATAGGGACTGTAGGTAAAAGAGTAAGACTCAGCTGTATAGGGACTGTAGGTAAAAGAGTAAGACTCAACTGTATAGGGACTGTAGGTAAAAGAGTAAGACTCAGCTGTATAGGGACTGTAGGTAAAAGAGTATGACTCAGCTGTATAGGGACTGTAGGTAAAAGAGTATGACTCAGCTGTATAGGGACTGTAGGTAAAAGAGTATGACTCAGCTGTATAGGGACTGTAGGTAAAAGAGTATGACTCAACTGTATAGGGACTGTAGGTAAAAGAGTATGACTCAGCTGTATAGGGACTGTAGGTAAAAGAGTGTGACTCAACTGTATAGGGACTGTAGGTAAAAGACTATGACTCAGCTGTATAGGGACTGTAGGTAAAAGAGTATGACTCAGCTGTATAGGGACTGTAGGTAAAAGAGTGTGACTCAGCTCTATAGGGACTGTAGGTAAAAGAGTGTGACTCAGCTGTATAGGGACTGTAGGTAAAAGAGTAAGACTCAGCTGTATAGGGACTGTAGGTAAAAGAGTGTGACTCAACTGTATAGGGACTGTAGGTAAAAGAGTGTGACTCAGCTGTATAGGGACTGTAGGTAAAAGAGTATGACTCAGCTGTATAGGGACTGTAGGTAAAAGAGTAAGACTCAACTGTATAGGGACTGTAGGCAAAAGAGTATGACTAAGCTGTATAGGGACTTTAGGCAAAAGAGTATGACTAAGCTGTATAGGGACTGTAGGTAAAAGAGTAAGACTCAGCTGTATGGGGAAAGTAGGTAAAAGAGTGTGACTCAGCTGTATAGGGACTGTAGGTAAAAGAGTATGACTCAGCTGTATAGGGACTGTAGGTAAAAGAGTAAGACTCAACTCTATAGGGACTGTAGGCAAAAGAGTATGACTAAGCTGTATAGGGACTGTAGGCAAAAGACTATGACTCAGCTGTATAGGGACTGTAGGTAAAAGAGCATGTCTAAGCTGTATAGGGACTTTAGGTAAAAGACTATGACTCAGTAGAGTAGGTATTAATATATAAGGAAGAAATATTCTATATGTTAAATAAAATATTTCAATGTTATTTCATGCACGTCAATGTTTTTGTGACATATATTTAATGACTTACATGCAAGTAGTATTTGGTGAGCATGAGTATGTGCAATCGTGAATTATCTTGAACTATGACAAAGATTCATGCTTTCATTTGACAGCTGTACATGCTTACATTTGACAGTTTAGTGAAGTAGTCTGCGTCTGACACAAAATAAAAATAGTTGTTGTGAACAGAAACGACGATGTGTGATCTTTCACGGGTTTTGATGTATTTCTCTATAAGAAAACTAGATGGCACCGACATGCAGTGCCCGTATTCCTGTGATTGCGAATTGATACATTTTAACTAGGCCTTCTGAATTCACGGGCCGTAACCGTATTTATCAAGATAAGGTCTGTTACCGAATCTAGCTAGCTCCGTCCAGAGTATACAGACTGAATCCACATGCTTCAACACGCACACCTTAACATTCACAAAATAATGTGCATTCGTGGATGTCTCATTCACTTAAATATAGATACTAATCACGTATTATTTTGTTCAAGAGAATGATAACATAATTGTTTTTATTGGTAATGTATCTGGATGTTTACCAGGCTGAATGACGGAAAGATGAACTCAAAGATAACTGTCAACTTAAAATGGTGATCAGTCAGTTAGTGTAACACTGGAAATACGGCCGGTACCATATGGCAAATATATCTCAATCTCGCCCTTTCAAACACTTCTCTCTCATGTTTATATCAGGCTTTAAATCAAATTAGCATTTAGATATGTCGCAATTGTATTTAAATGCATAGCTACCGTTTATTTTGCATGTGCATTTGTGTAGGTAATAACTGTTTTTTATATTCAAATGCAACTGCGGTTCTTAAAATTCTATCAATATTCCATTAATCTGAAAACATGTTGATACACCAACACGGATATAAAATGTTAGTATCTTGGTTGTCTAAATTAAATATACATTATACATATAAAATGAATAAATAATAAATGATATTGATTAAATTAACTGTATAAATATAAATTAATAACTAGTAAATTATATCACAAAGGAATAAACATAAAATAATAAAATAAATAAACCAAGACATAGCTACAGATCTAAACATTATAAAAATAAAAATAAATCAACATATGGGCGAATGTACCATTCATTAATGTAAAACAAAATCACTTTAAGATACAACAATTTGAACACAATAAGTGCTTACATGCAAAACAAAAATAAGTCAATAAACATGCATTTTTCTTGTAAAATGAAATTGCTGGATTATTAATTGGCAAAGAGCGTGTATGAAGAAGAATACGTGTATATTGATATTTATATTATGTAGACAACCGTTTAAGATGCAGGTTCTCAGTTTTGCTCAGAAAAGTTAAAGGCTGGGAGATCCAAAAGCTTATTGACGCATAGATAACAAAGGGTGGGCGACCATGAAATGTATCCCTGGGTCTCCTAAAATGAGAGCAATTAACCCGAAAACTGAAAAGCCATTCAAAGTGCTTCTTCGTTTTCCCCAGTTAATTTAACAGTTGAGACATATTTTTCTTTGTGTTTGTTTTTGTTAGGTTTCATGCTTTTCCTTTTCTGAACTGTTTCAAGATTTCATTTTCCGAATATTATGATTACAAAATTCTGCATGGAATCCTGACATGAGTTAGAGCATCTCTTAGGAGATGACATTTATCACACTCTATAACTGTTCTTTCATGTCACCATTCCGCTTTCAATATGAATAAAGATTGATAATTTCTACCTCACGCATATTGTAAAAATAAAATGAATGGACTTGGAAAATGGAATGAAACAAAGTTTCCATGCTGTTTTAATTTCATTTATAGAAAGAAAAGTTTATGTACAACATCGAAGATGAACCGGTCAACCAGCAGAAGTTTACCGAGGGCTGAACTATTTTAGAATCAATAGTTATTTCCAATGGACGAAACTTTAGGAACTCCTCAGACAGATATCACTTTTTTTTCAAAATGATCATATGATTAACTAAAAATTGTACGATAGTGTGATTTTGATCAAATAATTTTACATTATACGCTGTATTGATGCCTAGGAGCGACAGATTGTACAAACATTTTACTTGTATACTTTCAAAATCTTGAGTAAATCTTAACAATCAGCAGTGATATAGGATAAAAATGAATCAAAGAAGTCAATCAAATCAGCATATCAGCAAAATTAGTAACCACACAATAAAATTATTTAATATAGTGAACGGTCAAAAGTTTGCTTTATTTAAGAAGAAACGTGTTTCGTGGAAGTGTATGTTTTCAATATAGAGGAAATGTATACAATTGATTAACCTGGAATTTACCAGGCCATGGTAAAGGTTTCTACATGTTGTATAAACTTTTACCTGAACTCATGATTATCTTTCTGAAACAATATTTTATTGTCATTTTTTGATTGTGTACGAAAGCACAAGGTTTTTGGAGATATTGTGATTTGCCAAATTTCATCATTCTTAAGTTTATTTCTTAAGCCAAGTTCAGATCAGCGTTGAAGGTTTTAATAAGTAGCTTAGGGGTTAGCTTTCTCTGTGTACACACTGCTTGATATCTGATGTTGTATCATCATTTTAAACATAGAATTTCCAACATCTAAAATTTTTTTGAATGATTTAATGATTGTAATCTTGAAAAATAACATAGACAAAAACCCTCCGTTAAAGATTAAATGTTTGCCCTTTGTCGGAATGAATTGTTTTATGTGTCTAAATTTATGAGGTACAAGTAAGATGACACTCTGTCCATTTTGAGCCCTGGTTGCGGACTTTTTCAGTGACCTTACTCTTTTACTACTGCATATTGTAAAATGTGAATATGCATGCATGTTTTTTATCACAAATATTTGCATTGCCATTTAAATTCGATATTTAGTTTTTCTTCAAACATACACTGATACATATCTG
Source organism: Sipunculus nudus (assembly GCA_026874595.1). Taxonomy (NCBI): domain Eukaryota; kingdom Metazoa; phylum Annelida; class Sipuncula; order Golfingiida; family Sipunculidae; genus Sipunculus; species Sipunculus nudus. The sequence goes on along the minus strand of CM049314.1, from coordinate 6,866,038 downwards.
TGTATGTTACTCGCTTGAATGATTACATACTGCTACGTGTTTATAAATTGTGTTTAAAATTCGCCACGTTACATTAACGGCAACAGGTGGCACAACTACGTGGAAACATGGAATGTCCGAATCCAGTTTGATGATGTTATATTGGTTGGTGAAGGGTTTATGTGAGTACATTAATTTTGGCTACAGAGAAACAAAAGAAGATATCAACCATTTTAGGATCCCCCAAAGTTAAATGTTAGACAATAAAAGTTATCTTAGACCCCATGCAGACTTGTTAGGTTACACTGTCTTATAATTGTAAAATATGATGGGCACAATTATATATATATATATATATATATATATATATATATATATATATATATATCTGGTTACCGATTCACAGATGAAGCCTTTCACATCTTTACTTTAAAAAATTGCGTTCTACCATTGGTTCATTTTAGTAATGATTTGAACTGAAAAATGTGCTTCATTATGATATATCTTTACTGGAATTCTGAAAGCAGACAGAAAAGTAAATTTATTGAATTTTTTACAAATATTCTTCCAATTTTCCTCTAGGATACTGAAAATGCGAGTGATGAGAGTAAAGCCACTTTGCTTGTTGAGTATCTTCTCACGCTCGAGATTTACACTTCCCCTTGGCTTCAGTCTCTGTGTACTCGGATTCATTATGATGTCTCTCCTCAGAGAACTAAACGCTCATGGAAATGTAAGTATATAACACGTTCAGATATATATATATATATATATATATATATATATACAGAGAGAGAGAGAGAGAGAGAGAGAGAGAGAGAAAGAGAGAGCGAATGAGACATATTACACCTGCGCAAGAAAGCCGTGTTTCACTTAACTGAAGTTAATTTACCGTCTGTTTTTTTTACAGAATTCAAGTAAGGGACAAGCTTCTAGAAGATCCCTGGTAGAAGAAACATGCAGGCGTCAGAAGGAATTCAATCTGAAGCCTTCATATTTGCATAAATACGACAAAATCATGGTTGACAAGAAAAGAAAAATGCTTTTTTGCATTATTCCTAAAGCAGGTTCAGCGTTCTGGAGAAGATTGTTTGATCCAGTAAATGTGCATAAATTCAGACCTACAACCCTTAGTACTTTTACACCCAGTCAGCGACGGCATATCCTGAAACATTATTTAAAAGTCATGTTCGTCCGAGACCCATTGGACAGACTGTGGTCTGCCTACAATGATAAGTTTGTAGGTATGGAATGGAGGTACATTAGGTTATATGGACTGAAGATTGTCAAGAGATATCGTAAGAATGCAGACGAGACCGCCCTAAGCTGCGCACATAACGTGAGGTTTGCAGAATTCGCTAAGTACGTCATTTACGAGGAGAATTCTGAGCTTACTCACGATGATCACTGGGCGCCATTCTACCAACTATGCCAGCCGTGCGATATTAAATATGACTTCATAGGCAAGCTGGATACCTTTACAGAAGATGTCGCTCTGTTTTACGAGACATCTCTGAAATCAGGACACTTTAAAAAAGAGGAACTCCCTTCCCCATTAGCGTCAGCCTATAAGGAAGTACGCTCTGCTGCATGTAGGGCCCCTTTCCTAAAAAGCACACCTTTTGATAAAAAATGTCTGAATCTAAGTTTTATAATTGACTCTAGATTGAGGTCTCTCGTGGGTACTGGTTTGTTGAACATAAGCGTAAGCCCTGATTCAAAGTATATAACATCAAATATAACCTCTGCCGAGTCATGGGTGCCTTTTTGTAAAAGAAATATAAAAGCACAAAAAAATATACTTGAGAATCCATCGAAGGCTCTTGCGACAATTCTGTCACAGAAAATGTACAACAGGAAGACAGCATATGACAAGCTTCCATCTGATGTTAAACGAGGCTTATTATCTGTTTATGGGTTTGATATGGCATTGTATAATTACAGTTCTTGGTAGCTTGTTACAATTGAAATAACAGATCCCCGGCACCTGCCCCGAGTGTGTGTCTGTTGGAGCCGTGGTATGTGATGCTTTGTTGTGATGAGTTCAAAAAGGGCCCATAATGGATGCGGTAAATATTGCGGAATAGCATTGCCCACTGACCTTAAAAATATTGCAAGATTAATTTTTCCATACTAATAATAACATTAAGTGTTATGTCTTACATTCAGAGCGGCTTCAAAAAGGAAAAAAATTATATGAGATGCTAGATATCCAGGTGTGCATGACAACACATTGAAGGAGTGCTCCAAATTGTTGCTGAAGGAGCCATCATTAGCTTACATGTATTCCTCCTTTACCTTCGAACCCACACAGTAGTACTAGGGTGTAGTACCCCCACACGTGGCTGCACAGCAGATATAACGCCTTGGCGGCTTGTATGTGCTTTTGTGTATATTGTTTGCCTGGTAAAGTATTGCTCTCCTCTCTTCCATATCATCCATCAGCCAAAGACAAGAAGCATAATCTGTTTTCATGAATGTCAGCCTATTGCACTTAATATTAATATATAGGGACAGCTGTATAGGGACTGTAGGTAAAAGAGTATGACTCGGCTGTATAGGGACTGTAGGTAAAAGAGTATGACTCAGCTGTATAGGGACTGTAGGTAAAAGACTATGACTCGGCTGTATAGGGACTGTAGGTAAAAGAGTATGACTCAGCTGTATAGGGACTGTAGGTAAAAGACTATGACTCAGCTGTATAGGGACTGTAGGTAAAAGACTATGACACAGCTGTATCGGGACTGTAGGTGAAAGACTATGACACAGCTGTATAGGGACTGTAGGTAAAAGACTATGACTCAGCTGTATAGGGACTGTAGGTAAAAGACTATGACACAGCTGTATCGGGACTGTAGGTAAAAGACTATGACACAGCTGTATAGGGACTGTAGGTAAAAGAGTAAGACTCAGCTGTATAGGGACTGTAGGTAAAAGAGTAAGACTCAGCTGTATAGGGACTGTAGGTAAAAGAGTAAGACTCAGCTGTATAGGGACTGTAGATAAAAGAGTAAGACTCAGCTGTATCGGGACTGTAGATAAAAGAGTAAGACTCAGCTGTATAGAGACTGTAGGTAAAAGACTATGACTCAGCTGTATAGGGACTGTAGGTAAAAGAGCATGACTAAGCTGTATAGGGACTGTAGGTAAAAGACTATGACTCAGTAGCGTAGGTATTTATACATAAGGAAGAAATATTCTATATGTTAAATAAAATATTTCAATGTAATTTCATGCATGTAAATGTTTTTGTGACATATATTAACGAAAAAAATATTTAATGAAATACATGCAAGGAGTATTTGGTGAGCATGCGTATGTGCAATCTTGTAATATTGAATTGTGACAAAGATTCATGCTTACATTTGAAAGTTTAGTAAAGTAGTCTACGTCTGCCACAAAACAAAAAAAAGTTGTTGTGAACAGAAACGACGATGAGTGATCTTTCACGGGTTTTGATTTATTTCTCTATAAGAAAACTAGATGGCGCTGACATGCAGTGCCCGTATTCCTGTGACTACGAAGTGATACATTTTAAGTAGGCCTTCTGAATTCACGGGCCGTAACCGTATTTATCAAGATAAGGTCTGTTACCGAATCTAGCTAGCTCCGTCCAGAGTATACAGACTGAATCTACATACTTCAACACGCACACCTTAACATTCACAATATAATGTGCATTCGTGGATGTCTCATTCACTTTAATATAGATACTAATCACGTTTTATTTTGTTCAAGAGAATGATAAAATTATTGTTTTTATGGGTAATGTATCTGGATGTTTAGCAGGCTGAATGACAGAAAGATGAACTCAAAGATAACTGCCAACTTAAAATTGTGATCAGTAAGTTAGTGTAACACTGGAAATACGGCCGGTACCATATGGCAAATATATCTCAATCTCGCCCTTTCAAACACTTCTCTCTCATGTTTATATCAGGCTTTAAATCAAATTAGCATTTAGATATGTCGCAATTGTATTTAAATGCATAGCTACCGTCTATTTTGCATGTGCATTCGTGTAGGTAATAACTGAAAACATGTTGATACACTAACACGGATATATAGTGTTAGTAACTTGGTTTGAAATAAGGATGTCTAAATTAAATATTCATTATACATATGAAATGAAAAAAATAATAAATGATATTGATTAAATTAACTGTATAAATATAAATTAATAACTAGTAAATTATATCACAAAGGAATAAACATAAAATAATAAAATAAATAAACCAAGAAATTGCTACAATTCTAAACATTATAAAAATAAAAATAAAACAACATATGGGCGAATGTACCATTCATTAATGTAAAACAAAACCACTTTAAGATGCAACAATTTGAACACAATAAGTGCTTACATGAAAAACAAAAATAAGTCAATAAACAAGCATTTTTCTTGTAAAATATAATTGCTGGATTATTAATTGGCAAAGAGCGTGTATGAAGAAGGATACGTGTATATGGATATTACTATGATGTAGACAACCGTTTAAGATGCAGGTTCTCAGTCATGCTCAGGAAAGATAAAGGCTGGGAGATCCGAAAGCTTATTGACGCATCGATAACGAAGGGTGGGCGACCATGAAATGTATCCCTGGGTCTCCTAAAATGAGAGCAATTAACCCGAAAACTGAAAAGCCATTCAAAGTGCTTCTTCGTTTTCCCAAGTTAATTTAACAGTTGAGACATATTTTTCTTTGTGTTTGTTTTTGTTAGGTTTCATGCTTTTCCTTTTCTGAACTGTTTTCCGAATATTATGATTAGAAAATTCTGCATTGAATCCTGCCAGGTGACATGAGTTAGAGCATCTCTTGGGAGATGACAT
>CM049314.1:5851228-6206228 GCA_026874595.1 Sipunculus nudus | reverse complement strand
CTTATTGCATATTCAAAAAAATTCCCAACTTGAATATGGGAGGGGTATCCCCCTCCTATACCCTCTCATATAGTATATCGCATATTAGCGCCCCCCCCCCCTTTTGGAATTTCTGGATCTCCCTCTGATCTTATCCCCCTCCCTAAATCCTGGCTACGCCCCTGGTCTTGTAATATTAAACCATGTTTTTTGACCAGTCGCTCACAGAATATAGGTCATCATGAGTAAGTTTTCTAAAAAATTTGCTCTGAACCTCCCTAGATATTGTGTTATCAGGGCAAAATCGTAACCGTCAGACCTAGAAACTCTTAACTGTACATCCTGGGAGTTCTTAGGCATATCTTCGTGGCCTATATTCTACGACCTATGGGGCGATAACATGATTTTAAGCACCCAGACAGTCAGACGGGGCTCAAATCGTATCCAGTAGAACTAGAAACTTCGAATGTTCAGGGAGACCCTGGGATGTCCCTGGAAACATAAAATTAGGTCACTGTGACCTATGTTCTGCGACCTATCGGAAATAGATGTCATATGAGCACCCTAAATATCAGACGGGCACAAATCGTATCTGTTAAGCCTAGAATCTTCTAACGCAAGATTTTTTAGAGGTTCTATGCAAATATCCTTAGAAACCTGAAATTAGGTCATGATAACCTATTATTCGCGAGTTCTTAGGCATATCTATTATATTCTACGACCTATGGGGCGAAAACATGATTTTGAGCACCCAGTAGTCAGGGCACAAAATAGTATTCATTAGGCCTAGAATCTTCTAAAGTTAAATTGTTGGAGGTCCTAGGCAAATGTCCTTGGAACATGAAATTAGGTCACCGTGATCTATATTTTGCGACCTATAGGAATAAAATGTCATATGAGCACCCAGACAGTCAGACTGAGCATGAATTGTACATATTAGGCCTAGAATCTTTCAATGATACATTGAGGGAGGTCACAGGCAAATCTCCTTGAAAACCTACAATTAGGTCATGGTGACCTATATTCTACAAGCCATAAGTAAAAGATATCCTATGAGCCCCCGGAGTATTGCCTGATGTTCACAAATCGTATTTGTTAGGCCTAGAATCTTCTTATGGAACATCTAGGAAGGTTCTAGGCACTTCTCTTTGGATTTCTTAAATAAGGTTATGGAGACCTATATTCTGCGACCTATGTGCCCAAAACGTGATGTTCAGCACCCAGACAGTCAGATGGGGCACAAATTGTATCCATTTCAGTATCAGTAGCGGTGAAAGATAAGATAAGATAAGCCTTAGTTAGTCATGCAAGAATGTAATTTTGATTGCAAACATTAACAGCACAGGTATTTGTACATGTAAATAAGAAAGCTTATATCACAGGAAGTATGTGTCTATACATAATCACCCATAAGTAAAAGCAAAGCACAGACATTTTACATAATCACACATAAGTAAAAGCAAATTACAGACATTTTACATATTATAGAGAATCTACCCTGCACCTAAAATAAATACATGAATGAATAAATGGATAAATGAATATTTCATATTATATCACAGTAGCTTCTCATTGTTAAGAAGTCTGATACTTGATGGTCCAAAACTCTTGCTATATCTTGCTGTTCGGCACCGTCTAGCTCGCCCGACCTCAGTGTGTTATATAAGCCTTTAAGTTCATGAGAGGGATCGGCCATGATAGCCTTTGCTTTCCGTGTGACACTGCAACAGTAGAGCTCATACAATATTTTTTTGCACTCATTAGGCCCATATTTTTACTAAAAGAACAATTCTTTCAAGAATATTTTTTGACTGGTAATGCGCATTCAATATACACCAGTGATAATAAGATCCTCGGCGACATTCCCGTATGGTAGAATGATTATTCTAAAACACTGTCTCATTTTAGATTGTTGATACAGGTTATTTTGAAAAATACCAGTGTCACAATCCAAGAGTCGTCCAATGTCCGGGCTGTAACATTTTAAATTGACGATACATAAATATGATGATAATTATATTATCCGATTTTGATTACTTCGTCCGTTTTTTGCGAATGTGTCACGGTAGTTTTATTTTATTAAAATATTTATTGATATCACCTTGTTCTCAGAATTCTTATCTTTATTTTTTAAGAATGAATGATATTTTGTAGCTCTGTGAGATTATTACGCATCATAAAATAAGCAATCACGTTTTAATCAGAAACAAATATTTATTTTCACGGTGAAACGGGAACTGCTTATAGGGGCCATCACGTTCCTCAAGTTTGAAATGATCCTTTTTTCCAGTTTTTGTTAATATTCCTTTGGAGGTTGAATTCTATTTCTACTCTTTGGAGCGACAAATTTGAAACTCTGATTCATAGATTTTACATCATTTAGAAAATACGATAAACCCGTGTAATGAGACCACCTGCGGGACTGGCCACAAATGGTCTTAGTTTACAGGTGGTCTTATCAGACAGGTTAGTTGTAACAGATGTGAATGTTTCTGGTTCACTCCTGGTGGTGTTAATAGGCAGGTGTACTTAATAGACAGGTGTTATTGCGTTATTTCGGTTCGACCGTAAGATGTGCAGGAATGATTGCAGGAAATACATCATGACAAGTTCGTGCTTAACAAGTAAGGCATTTTTGAAAAGCCTATTTACATTTCTAATTTTTTTCTTTCAGACAAACAGACCAACAGAAGAACAGTCAGACACCTCCGGCCATCTCTTTGCATACATCGTATAGTCAGACAAAAACACAATATTTATACCTGGATTAGGCTGCATAGGTGAGATCAGCAGCAGACTCTTGTATTTCAGAGGAATTAGTTATCGGATATATTTGCAGCCAAGCGTATGAATAAATATCGTCTTGTGACGTTAGATTTTGATATACACGTTTCACACGGTATCTTCCTCGGAACAGTATTGAGCCAGTTCAAACACTCAGCCGTTCCGTGATATGTCTGTATGTCTGCTGAGCACATGTCAATAAATCCACAATAAGAGTATTTATCGAGGTTGACGAGAAAACATGAATTGGTAAACCGAGTCCAACATAAAGTAAACGTTAGGCTTTTCTCTTGAGGGCACTAACCGAACTAGATATTTTGTTTAATAAATAGGCCACAGACTTATATCATGGAAAGGAACCGCACATGTATTCACATAAGGCAGATACACAAAAGTCCTTAAACGAATTGCTCCTACATTAAATATTAACATAGCTGAGTGGTGGTTGAAAATAGCTTTCAGTAATTGCCACTAGAGGTCTCTTTAAAGTGATAATCATGTAGTTATACCTCGGTTTATACCTTAAATTATTCCATCAGCAATGTTTATATATATATATATATATATATATAGAGAGAGAGAGAGAGAGAGAGAGAGAGAGAGAGAGAGAGAGAGAGAGAGAGAGAAACGGACAGAAAGGCAGACAAAAAGGAGAGAGAGAGAGAGAGAGAGAGAGAAATTAGATACGTTTTGTTTCATTATGAGGTTTCTATTAGTTCACAAAAAGCCAATAATCACACTTTGTATGTCGCACAAGAATGACCATTATCTGATTTCAAATTATTTTTTTCTGATTTCAACGATCCTGGCAAAAGTGAGCAATCTTGTAGCACTGCGCCCTCTGGCGAAGAAAGTGAAAGTTATTTATGAAAGAAAAGGCAGAAGGTTCCTCGGAGATGGTTCACTTAAAAATGTGAGAAAATGTACGTGTTTATTCAAAGTATGGAAATTAAAAAAGGGGATTGAACGAAGCCGGTTTCTGTGCGCTGTAAACTAAAAGAAATATATTTTTTATTGTTATCTCTACTAGTATTTTCATTACAGAATCAAATACAGGCTGTGTGACCGACCAAGGGAAGTTTAATCAGTAATTTTATTTTATTTTATTATTAGAACATTATTGATCACTCTTATTGCTCAACACATTTCTTACATTTAGAGTTCCAGTTTCTAATTGAGACAAATATTAGATGAACAGTCATGAGTGCTTTGCACACCACCCTCAGATTCATAAATTAAACATACTAGCAGCATACTCAATAATTCCAACATGCATACAAAGACATCCGGGTTTTAGTGTGTAAGCAAAACGAAAGCTCCATGAGCGGTTTCGAGAAAACTGGAAAAATAATAAACCTGTCAGGGTTCAATAAGGGGCCTTTGAGGTAATAGGACGTGTATTAACAGTTTAAAAAATAACGCTTTTTTTAGACCACGCCCATCATTAAATTAGAACAGGAAGCCATAATTAATTAAAACATTTTATTGCACGTCATGCAGTATTTACAATCATTCAGCGCTTTACATACAAATGACATTTTCCTCAATGTTTACGAACATCTGAATAAAATTAATACGACATCAAAGGCATGTAGACCAGATACGAACGATAAGAAAACGTTAAAATACGAAATATGGAGGAATTATGAGACTGACTTGGCGGGTTTAAAGATGGCGGTGCGGTGGAATGAATAAAAATAAAATAAAATAAAAACAGAAAGCATCTTGACGGATTGCATATCATTTCGGTAACTGAGGATAAGATTTATATATCATATGAAATTAGTAACCGAAGAAATGGTCCACTCAGCAGAACTGATTATCCAGACGGGTTAATGAATAAATGTCGGATTGATGATTCGTTAAATAGTTTACCTCCATAAGGACCCGAGTGTATTTAATGTCCCACCGTCTGTGTTTATGGACCACACCAATGAGCACTTTTAAAAACATACGCAGTGACAGGTAGTATTCTCATACGTCAAAAATGATTTCTTAAGCATAACACATATAGCCCGAAAAAAAAACTTTAGACCCAGAGTCATAAACATTACCATTTTGTTAAATATGAAATATCACAAACATTCGCTAGAGGGCGCCTAGTATGTGGTGTATGCACGACAAGATTCAGACACATTTTGTACACATACATTGAAAATGTCAAAACGATAGCTAGGTGTTCTGTCGCTTACATACAGGACCTGCCGTAGTTTATTTATCTCCCCAGGGGATGAAGGGGTCACGTGTATAGCACCAAATCGAATACTGAGCGCTTTATTGAAGAATTAATGTTAACCTCAATATATAGCTGGTTTCTGCACCCAGTAACTGCAAAATGGGAAATATCAACACTCGTGACTGAACCTTTCAGGTTTTGTCTGCAGCAAACGCCAGCAATAAGCCTTGTGTATCCCTTTACACTTAACGCGAGATTAATATTAAATATAAAACCCTGTAAAAACAATTTTCACATAATAGGCTCTACTGATTAAAAGCTTATTAAGCGATTACTTTACCATCTGTTAATTCAACATTCTCAGTTACTTGCCATGTATCATTCAATATGAAGTACAAAATATGCTCTAGATAATGTAGCCCCGTCTGTCACTCGTGATATAACATATGTCAGAGCACAATACTGTTTACATTCCAATGCCATGCTCTGAATTGGCATTGCGATAAGTAATGTTTGATAAAGATATCGAGTTTTGGCAGCACTTTTGGTTGCCATAGCAACGTTATTAAATATGTATAGCTCGGTGCACCATTTTTCTCCCGAAAGGAGCGGTGCGTCCACATAAAATTGCTAGTCTGAAGCTGCGTACATGCGGCTTTCTCTCTGAAAGATCACGTTATACCAAAAGCAGAAGTATAATCTCTCTGCCCCCTTACAATTCCTCGAGACGTCATGGCACGTGACCAGTCAAGGCTCACAGTTTGACCTCACAAATACCAAGAGTTTTTCAACTTTTTGAGCAAACACAAATGTATTATGTGGTGTTGCCTTTAACTGGTCCTCAGGGTCACGTGTTCTCCGCTTCAGCAGGTGAAGAGTTTACGCGGGAAACCCCGTCGTGTCACCGAGCCATTGCTACGTCCCATGACTTGCTCCCTGGGTGTAACAAACCCCCGCTTAAGATGTTAACTTTAGATACTCCTTGCCTAATGCTTTATCCGTTAACTTATGGGGTAACGGGCTGGCCTGACCCTTCGGTTTCGGTGACATCTTGCAGTACAGGAGTCGTTTCATCGTTAGGGACATGGGGGGCAGCCTTTGAAGTTCTTCCCATCGCTGCCGTTGTTCCTCCGCTTTTGGCAGCGGAGGCGGGACTTCCCGCTTCCGTTTTCGCTAAGGTATCAGCTGATGCTTTTGTCTTTTCACCTACACTAGAATCGTGTGATGTTGCAATATTTTGCAATTCCTTGGTGACTGTTTCGGATACGGCTGCTGTGGTATTATCGAAAACAGATTTGATTGTCCTTCCATCTGTAAGAGTCCTAGTCGTCGAATAAATACTACTAGCTGCCGTGGGCTCACTGGTTGTCGAACCGGAAGTCAGAGGTGTCAGACCGGATGACATGGTCGCAGGGTTAGCTGTATTCGCTGTGTAATTATTGGAATGTTCGGTTGAAATAAAACCAACAGTGGTAGCTGTGGTCGATTGATTGATTTCATTTACATTAATTCCTTCTGAAAGTGCACTGCTGTCCAAGTTTTCAGTCGTAAGAACACCAGAGCTGGTAGTGTGCTGAGCAACAGTTTTGTTTTGGGTAATAGCCGTGGTGATAAAAGCAGTGGTCGTATGATTTTGTATAATACTGGTAACGTTTGTTGTAACAAAAGCCCCATCATCTCGCGTCCTTCCAGGGTAATTTTCGGTATGTCCTGCAGGTGTCACTTCTGACGTGGTAGTGCCAACAGCCGGTGGTGACGCCTCTGTGACATTCCTGGCTGGCTCTGTAGCATGATCTGTCTCGTTTACATTACCCATTGCTGGTGTATCAGATCTGCTCTCTCCTGTACCAGGTGACACAGTCGCTGCACTCTCTGCCCCTGTGATGTTGGAGCCCTGACTGGACCAATCAGTCGTTGTATCACTCACATTGCCAGATGGCAGCACAGTCGGTGACGCTCCTGGTTTTCTGTCCGTTTGATTTACATTTGTGGTCACCAAATTGTCTGCAGTAAACGCAGGTAACCTCATGGATACCACCTGAGGGGAACTGGTCGTATCAAAGGTAGCAGTAGAGGGTATTGTAGCTGTTGTGACGTCATGCCCAGATGGCGGACTTGTTTCGGTCACGGTTTTATAGTTACCCTCAGATGACACAGGGGGCGTGGCGGTCATACGTGGTGCAACATTGCTTGTCTCACGAGAAATAGTCACAGATTTTTCTGAGGTAGCCGTTGTTAATACAGTCGTAGAGTTTGCCGTTGCCTCAGATAAGACTGGCATACTTGTGGTCACGGTTGGTGCTCGGTTTATTGTTGATGTGGGACTGGCATACGTAACGCTACGCGAACCGCCGGTTTCATCTTTTGTAATAGAAGAACTATATGTTGTCAATGACGGGATAGATGCTTTGACAGTAGCCCTGGTGGTGGTAGACCGAGCCGATGTTGATAGTGGTCTGGGAGATAACTTAATTGTTGAAGTTGCCGCGGAAGCGGTCCCATCTGCAGTGACTGGCACACCTGGTACATGTGGTATCGTTGTACCTTCACTAGCAGGCGCACCGCTTGTCTTCGGTGTCGCAGTGGATGTTTCTGTTGTTGATACTGTAGCGGATGTTTCCTTTGTTGATACTGCAGTTGATGTTTCATTTGTTGATACTACAGTGGATGCTTCTGTTGGTGATACTGCAGTGGATGCTTCTGTTGTTGATACTGCAGTGGATATTTTTGTTGCTGATTCTGTATTAGATGTTTTTGTTGTCGATTCTGTAGTAGATGGGACAGAATCTGTTTCTGTCGGCGTGAAACGTTCGGAAGTCTGTGAAGTCACCACTTGTGTCTGGCCAGCAGTTGTAGTACGGACTGTGGAGACCATAACAGAAGACAGTGTTGAGCTTAAAATTTTTCCTATGTCGCTTGTAACTGGCGACGAGGTTTTAGTCTTTATATGGCCAGTAGTTATTGTAGACAAAAACGCAGAAGTCGTGTGCCATATCGGAGTATGTATTTTCGTTTGAGCAGCACTACTGGCACTTGTGCTATAAGACGAAGACTGCAGGGTAGTGACTACACCATCACTTGTGCTGGCTGACGTCGCTATATATGGTGCTGACGTCACCACTAATGCAGAAGTGGTAGGTGATGTCGTGGACTTTTCTTCCTTCGACGCTGATACAAATATACTGTCCGTATCAGGAGCGTATTTATTTTTAAAAGTTTTAGCTCGGGAATTATTGGCAAGAATGTCTATCACAGTCAGATGAAGAATTTTCTTTATCGTTTTACCCGTTGTACTTTCAATCGCTTTGCTGCCATCTCTATCATAGCGTAGTTCTGCATGTACTATCACACTACCTGGACTGAAAATATAAATGAAACAGATACAGATATATACCAGACCTTCAACAGACTGAACCAATATTTCCCTGCGTTCCACTTCACTTATTTATTGTACTACATATACTGCGAATACATGACTAATATATATATATATATAATTATATTCAAGTGACCAACAATGGGTATGCCACTAATATGTATCTCGAAACTATCTCGTTCAGTTGCTTAAACTCGAAAACACCAGCAGCCTGACCAAGCGATTAATAGATGCTCTTTATAACCATTGTTGCTGGGATTATGATTCCGCATCTTTAAAGAATATTTACCAGCATCAGGATAAATCACTGAGAGTAACTATAGCAATATGTTAATTATTGTTACTCCGACTGACAGGGAGTTGTAAGCATGCATTTAAAAGTACATTACTTCCTTCCTTTTATAGATTAGATAAAAGAACTTACCTATATTTATATACTGAACACTCTTGGTATATTTTCTTCAGATCGATTTTTGCTTCATTCGAAATTTTCATCTGGAGGGGAAAGATATAAAATACATTACTAGCATATTCCTCATTCTACTATTAAATTACTGTCATATTCCTCATTATGCTATTACATTATTGTAATATTCTTCATTCTATAATTTCATTACTGTCGTATTCCTCATTCTGCTATTAGATTACTGTCATATTTCTCATTCGGCTATTACATAATTGAAATATTCTTCATTCTGCTATTACATTACTGTCAAATTCCTCATTCGGCTATTACACAACTGTCATATTCCTCATTATGTTATATTTTTACTGTCATATTCCTCATTCTACTATTTCATTATTGTTATCTTCTTCATTCTACAATTTCATTACTGTCACATTCCTCATTACGCTATTACACTACTGTCATATTCGTGATTCTGCTATTATATTACTATAATATTCCTCATTCTGTTATTACATTATTGTAATCTTCTTCATTCTATAATTACACTACTTTCATTTTCCTCATTTCATTATCCTACATTACTGTAATATTCCTCTTTCTGCTATTGCATTACTGTTATATTCTTCATTCTAGTTTTACATTACTGTCAAATTCCTCGTTCTGATATTTCACTACTGTCATATTCCTCATTCTAATATTTTCATTACTGTCATATTCCTCATTCTACTATAACTTTACTGTCATATTCCTAATTCTACTATTACATTATTGTCTTATTCCTCATTATTTTATTACATTACTGTCATATTCCTCATTCTGCTATTACATTACTGTCATATTTCTCATTCTGTTATTACATTACTGTCATGTTCCTCATTCTTTTATTACATTACTGTCATATTCCTCATTCTTTTATTTCATTACTGTCAAATTCGTCATTATGATATTTCATTAATGTTATATTTCTCATTTTGTTATTAAATTACTGTCATATACCTCGTTCTACTATTACATTTCTGTCATATTCCTCATTCTACTATTACATTACTGTCATATTCCTCTTTCTACTATTACATTACTGTCATATTCCTCGTTCTACTATTACATTACTGTCATATTCCTCGTTCTACTATTACATTACTGCCATATTCCTCGTTCTTCTATTACATTACTGTCATATTCCTCGTTCTACTATTACATTACTGCCATATTCCTCGTTCTACTATTACATTACTGCCATATTCCTCGTTCTACTATTACATTACTGCCATATTCCTCGTTCCACTATTACATTACTGCCATATTCCTCGTTCTACTATTACATTACTGCCATATTCCTCGTTCTACTATTACATTACTGCCATATTCCTCGTTCTACTATTACATTACTGCCATATTCCTCGTTCTACTATTATATTACTGCCATATTCCTCGTTCTACTATTACATTACTGCCATATTCCTCGTTCTACTATGAGATTACTGCCATATTCCTCGTTTCTAATATTACATTACTGCCATATTCCTCGTTCTACTATGAGATTACTGCCATATTCCTCTTTTTACTATTACATTACTGCCATATTCCTCGTTCTAATATGAGATTACTGCCATATTCCTCGTTCTACTATTACATTACTGTCATATTCCTCGTTCTACTATTACATTACTGCCATATTCCTCGTTCTACTATTACATTACTGCCATATTCCTCGTTCTACTATTACATTACTGTCATATTCCTCGTACTACTATTACATTACTGCCATATTCCTCGTTCTACTATTACATTACTGCCATATTCCTCGTTCTACTATTACATTACTGCCATATTCCTCGTTCTACTATTACATTACTGCCATATTCCTCGTTCTACTATTACATTACTGTCATATTCCTCGTTCTACTATTACATTACTGTCATATTCCTCGTTCTACTATTACATTACTGCCATATTCCTCGTTCTACTATTACATTACTGCCATATTCCTCGTTCTACTATGAGATTACTGCCATATTCCTCGTTCTACTATTACATTACTGCCATATTCCTCGTTCTACTATTACCTTACTGTCATATTCCTCGTTCTACTATTACCTTACTGCCATATTCCTCGTTCTACTATTACATTACTGCCATATTCCTCGTTCTACTATTACATTACTGCCATATTCCTCGTTCTACTATTACATTACTGCCATATTCCTCGTTCTACTATTACATTACTGCCATATTCCTGATTCTACTATTACATTACTGCCATATTCCTCGTTCTACTATTACATTACTGTCATATTCCTCGTTCTACTATTACATTACTGTCAAATATCTCATTGTGCTATCAAATTTTTATTGTATTCCTCCTTCTCCTAATGCATTTATTTTTCTCATTCTTTTATTCAATAAAACCCTAAACAACTTTAACAACTTTTCAGTATACAAGTACAGAATGTTATAATAAGCTTATTACATGTTTACGGTGTTTAAACCCAATAGAAGTTTTCATGTTGTCGAACTGATCAACAGATAATAGCCATATTTAACTAAAACCATTTAATATAAATCTAGAACCGTTTAAAGGATTGTGTGTCATAAATTTCTCGTATATTTATACCATTTGTAAAATAGGAAATGACTAACAAGATCGCAGAAATCTTTCTGGAGACTGGTATAATACGGTGAAGTTTTCTCTTGTAGAGCCGGTTTGTACACAGCACCTGTCAACTTCACTCTCATGTATATGCCTGTAAGAGAAAAAATATAATACACACATTGCGAGACAGTAACACATTTAGTTGAAGCAATACACGAAATGCACTAAAATAACATCACAGCAAAATTAAAATCCGACGAAAATCTCTACCACAAGATTGTTAACCTTATTGTTTGTGAAATATGGTTGAGTGATTTTGTGTTTACAGGGCTTACCTGTTATGTATATAAACAATGCATGGGTGCCAGTTATGTGAAGTATGATGGAGATTGTACGTGTTTGCTTGTGTGTGTGTGTGTGTGTGTGTGTGTGTGCAGGCGCGGATCCAGGTTTTTTTGCAGGGGGGGGGGGGGGGGGGGAGGGGGGTCAAAGGGTGTTATTGTGTGACTATTCCGAGAAATTTACCTGTCATGGTTTAAAATTGGTCTAAGGGAAAGGTTGGTGGTTGATAGAAGACAGGGGAGCTGGGTCCGCGCCTGGTGTGTTTGTGTGTGCCAGTGTTAGTGCTAACACTTACTGTACAAAGAGAGGGTGGGAGGCTCATCCGTCGTTGAGTCTTCATTCAGTATTGCACGAGCTGTGAACATTGAAATATGTAAAATAATTTTAAAAAGAAGCAGAAAGAAAACCTTCCTTTTCATATGGCTTAAGTGTACAACCTTTCAAAATGAAAAAAAAGATCACCCATGAAATATATGCTTTACTGTCTCATGTCATCATTTCTTTGACATAAAGATCCAACACTTTATGAATTTATATTTATTTTTTTTTTCTAAAACGAATAGACGAGCTTTGTATACGCAAAAAAGACTAGAGTCGTCTATGTGAAGCATCAGTCAATATCTTTTGACACACACAGCCGGGTGCAAATTATTGTTTACACGGGTTTGTCACGTAAACAATATTTTTCTGTCATACCACAAAACCGGCGTTGGGCAATTCGTAAATTTCGCTTTTAAAATCAACGAATTTCAACATTAGCGTACGATAAATCGGCATCTACATAGTATAACGGGAGAGACATCTGTAGAATGTATCGGTCATCTTGCTGGCTCCCTCTAAGTCACAGGAGCCCGCAAACTGACGGACATAGGTCCGCTCGCGCTGGGACTGAATAAAGCAATGCGGGGTAATTTGTACGAATGTACGAAAATTCGTCGCAAAATGAAATGTCCATACTCTCCGACCCTATGTCCCGATCTATATGTTATGATGCCTGACAAGCTCCCGGCTTCAGATTTAGCTGCATTTTGACTGGTGACCGAAAAGCGCTCTCTCCGCCCGTTGAATTAAAAAACCATCGGTCATTTAACATATCTATACAGATACAGATATTGCAAAATTTTCTTCTTTGTCCCAAGTGGTTCGTTTACCCAACACTCGGAGGTCCGTGCTTTATAATCCCTTCATGTATCCTGGTTGGATGAAAACATTTATTGTAATGAATACATATGATACAACACCCAGTTTAATATTAACAAGAACATTTTCAAACAAGGAACCTTCTCAGGTTTTAAACAAGACCGAGCTAATATACCATTCCGGGACTGTTGCAACAAATCAATCACCAATAACCATAAAACCTAATCCACTGATTCCCGTGGGAAAGTAAGATTTCTTTCCTTTTAAATATCCAGTAGGTAAAATTTGGATACATTTAGTTGTCTTTTACGTTCATAACTCTATCGTTTTGGATGGGCATTTCATGGGCATTTGCCGCATTATTAACAAGGAAGTGTGAGATTCGCACAAAGTCAGACCCTGTAAATGTCCACATTTTAGCTGCTACACAACTATTTTCAATTACCGATGCAAACGAACGCCATTCAGTAAACAGGTATAAATGATCTGCTGAAACACTACGCTCGCTAATTTTCCGGCTGAAGTCGGTTTTATCAGTATTTCGAAACAGGTCTTTAATACCGGTTTTACCATACAGTTAACACGCAACATTTCGTGCCCGACCGCACGTAAATGACTTTCTTCATGTTGCGATCTTAAGTAGTGCGTGCAGTCAGATTCTGAATGAGACTCTTTTTAGCCAGCTTCCATACCTCGTCGCGACCCGTACGTCTGTGCAATATTTACATGAATGAGAGGGACCCCAGTTCGGTCAACTGTGAACCCTGCTCAGTGTATAAATGAATCATCGCCTCTGACAGGTTCAACAGGTGTAATATTAACCAATCCTCCCCGTGTTCGTGGCCTTGATCAAGTTCCATGCATCAGGGCATTCCCTTTGAAATGAACTCCTATCCCTACTCATTTGGATGGCAAGACCGAATGATTTTGCCTAACGCTCCATAGGAGCCGCGTGTCGGAATCTTTCTTGACTGAAGGGTGTAAAGATATTGGTGATTCATAAATCTTGGCTCTAACAGGCCGATTCTTTACAAGATCATTAACGTATATGTAAGACATTATATGATAGTCGTCCCATGGTTTCAATTCGATTAAGCCAGTGACACTGTAGGAAGGATTATCGGGCCTTTCAAAGCCTTTAAAAGAAATAGGTATTACTACTTTAAAACGATGCTTTTTTATTATTTTAGTGATATAATCTGCACTAATAAGCAATAACCGTATTTTCAAAGATTTGTGATTATAATGCAACTTAAATTTTTTCTACCTGAACCTATATCATATTCCTATCATCTTTATCTCATCATCGTGGCTTCATATATATTAAAACATAGATGGAGCCAAGGGGACCATGGTGATATTCATCTTGGATATCGACTGTTATCCCTATAAGAATATAACTTTAAAATTGGCACAAAAGACATTGGAATTTTCTGAAGTACCCGACATACCACATATATATATACCATGAAACGGTTTCTTTACCTTGAATGCTAATGAACTTATGGTAACCACCATGGAATATAACAAGAGCGATTAATTTGAAAAAAAAGTCCTGATATACAGCGTGCAATAAAATTGCGCTAGGTCTAGAGGAAAAAGAGACATATGGTTTAAATATTTGGTAATCTTATTGGCTTTTCGAGTAGTCGGTCATTTTTGTCACAATGCCTTGCCCTACAAAATGTCGTATATATGAATTTGTCATGTATAAGAATTATATTTCATGCATTAATAAGCCTTAGAAAAAAATTCCTTTTGATATAGAAGAACTGGTTTGTTTTCAATTACTGCACCAAGATCCCCGTTTCTTCGACTTTTATGTCGATATCAAGCAACACCTTGAGAGGACCACTTTTAATCAATGCACGTGTTTAACACTGGAAAGGGTTAATGGTACTCGAATCCCAAGGCATTTATCAATCATATGGTCAGTAATGGACGAATATATATATATATATATATATATATATATATATATATATATATATATGTATATATATATATATATATTCAACCATTATTATTATTATTAAACATTCATATTTAAATCTCGTCTTACCTGCCAAGTATATAGCGACTCCGGATGCTGCAAGCCCTAGCACTAAAAACGTAGCGATCACAGATACACAGATCCACAGTCTCCGTTTCTTCTTTTTATTACTGTTTCTGTGCAAATTGACACGAGTCCTGCTTGTTGGAAGCGGCCCTAAAGATTCCACACCATCAGTGTCAATGACGATTGTAGTATCATCCACGTGATACCCGTTTGGCACAAACCATTGGTCACTGTTTATATGACGTGGTGGGTCACGTGTAGGTCGTCGAGCATTGATTGGTGGATTGCTCGGATTTGACCTTGGTGACCGAGATTTTAACTGCCGACCGTTCTTTTTATTTATATTTTTCCTAAATGTTCCTGAGGCTGTGCTTTCATGATCACTGTCTTGAGAACTTGCGTCTTCTAAAATTGGCGGCAATTTTGGTCGACTCTCAAATTTTGCTTTATTTCGTAAATAAGGATCTCTTAGTAACCTCCTTGTTCGCGGAGAATAAAAATGATTATTGTTTCCGTAAACTTGTGTGTTTCCGCCATTTTGCATGATAACTATACCATTTTGATGTACTCTTGGTCTGGGTTCCGGGGCATGGTTGTTAGTTCCGGTCTGTATTGTAGTTGTGAATTTGCCCGGTGGGTGGCGGTCACCTATGTTATTGTTCCAACTGTGTGAGGGTTCTTGTTTATTGCCATGTTTCAGCTGATGAAGAGGATACGCAACTTCCGGCCACTGCAGTGACATAGATAAAATACTATAGTAAATTTCTCGTCATATTGAACATATCATATTAATTATTGCAACCTGAAAACATATTTTTTTTCAAGTAGGAAATCTGATGAAATAATTTCGGTAACAAAATCAATGAAAGATCGAAAAATAGGAAAAGGTTACGGAAACTAATTCAGAGTCATTTAATGAAATCTAGATGGTTCAGCATGCTTTTCTCTCTCTCTCTCTCTCTCTCTCTCTCTCTCTCTCTCTCTCTCTCTCTCTTATCATTTGCAATCTTTTGGAACAACAATTATAAAAGAAGTTAATAGTAACCGATTAAGCATGACGAGTCCAAATATATTTGGGAAACAAACAAACTCGTTATTTCACAAATCAATTCGCCTTGCCCTATCGACTAATTGCGGGGTCCTTTTAGAACAGTAATACCAATGTTAAAGGCCTAGATTTATGCTGAAAAGAAACCCAAGCTGTGACCGGTATTTCAACAAATACACCCCACAGTGACAGACGGGTCCATTAGAATAGAGGCTGGTTTCTGTACCAGAACATGCTACTATAAACATCTGCATTGGATTGCCATTCCTAATCCCGAGGACAGGTTGCTTAGCTGTAAATTATTTTTCATTCATGGGCGCCTTGCACATGACCTATTTACATATTGTTTGAACTTACTTTGTATGAAACTCATTTAATTTGCTTGTGAATACCAGTAGATTATGTGGTTCACTGCATTTGAAATTTTCCATTACTGATTTCATGGGGATTATACCTCTATACTTTAGTAGTATTAATGCCCTCTGTGAGCAGGACCGAATATTTTGTTAAAGGTGCCCATTCACCTACATTTTGAAAAAGAATGTATGTGGTTTCTGGCTTCGTCTGTGTATATATCAATGATCTAAGGGTAATGTTGGTTTTGAAAAGTTCTAATAACGCCTTCGAGAAGGATGTATGAACTTGTTTATCAACAACATGTTTGTAAACACATTAATGTTGACAACCAGAGAAACATGTAACTTAAGGTGGTAGGTTGCATATATGCGGATGTAAGGTCACTTATTGCAAAACGCCATTTGCAAAGCTCTGGCATTTCTGACTTGCTGCCGGATGCCCTTGTTGAATTTGTTTTTATTACTTTGGCATATTATAAACACGTTAATATCAACAAAACAAGCAGCCTGTGTGCGGTGATATCCAAGTTTTCTGGCTTATTTTTAATTTTATTACCTTTTGTTTATAAGGTTCAGATAGGTGATTGGGCCCATTTAAGTAGTACCATCATTTTTTTTTATTATTTTAACAAACACAAGCACCGAAGAACCATAATATCCTTCATCACATGTTAAATTCCATTAATATATTAATCCATAAAAAAGGTATCATTACTGTATTCTCTTTCTATACACTTGAGAAAAGACTAACAAACTGTACTGTGTACAATACAAACACACATTCATAAATCAAGGCATACATAAATTAGAGGCTGGGTTGAGGGTAAGTAAATATTTCCGTCGCGCAATGAGAATACATCATTTGATTGATGTCTTTAACATAACATCAAAATACCTACGACCTGAGCGTGCATGTTATGTACCGCCTTAATAAAAATTTTTAAAAAATGCTGAGCATGCACATTCCCCGGGCTTACATTCAGGGACTGTGTCACATGCAGAGGGACCGGTGTACTCGTATGTGCATAAAAAAAGACAATCGCTAACAAGTTTGGCATAGTTATGTGGAAACTGTATGAAAAATGTAAATACTGCAAATAATTAATCTAAATAGCAATTAGCTTCATATGAAACGTGTTGTTATGTATCCTAGAGACATAATAATAATAATAATTAGAAGTTTGCATGAATTATATCAAAGAATTCGGTTGATAAATCTTATTTGCACAAAATAGATAATCACCCCCCATGATTTGATTCTATAAACTTGAGTAATTTAATATAGTATAGAAGAGTTTGAGAAATTCGTGATCAGTACAGGAATTGGCAGCCTTTTTAATATTTCTCTCAGTTATTATCGAGTGCTTTATGTCTGTGTAATCAATTTCAGAGGCTACATGCATAATGTTTACCTGAAGGATCTTCCACTTTTAATCCTTGAGCTTTCAGAGAGTTATTTTGACTTTCCCACTTCCTGTATGTATTGTGCAGGTCAGAATATAACATATAAGGCGATAAAGGTAATATTTCTTTAAAGACTTTATCCTAAATAGCCGCCTATAGCTGTCAATATATGGGTATTCCTCATATTGCATTATTTTATTTAAACAAAAAAAGTATTACTTACAAACATAGATAGCATAAACGAAAGGCAAATCAATTTCAAAATCGATTAAATTTTAGGTATTGACATACAGAGGATTCTATATTAAGTACGTAAAATAATCGATTAATAATCGATCATCGGTCGTTTTCATTTTTCAATCGTCTATTTTGATTTAAAAACCAGTTCCTACCACTACTGGTTTTCATACATTATTATGGACTTAGGTCAGAACAAAACATACAGAGCGGTGAAGGTAACATTCTCCTGTGACAGGCACCTAGCAGCTACTATGCAGGTATAGCTACTAATGTAAGGGCTACCTGCACTGAGCAGGTTCTGAATGTAACAGGGAAACGGTGTTTGTACATACCATTGCCAGTGTTTACACAGTGCCATTGTGATAATATAGATCTCATGGGAAACTGTACCCTGCATTACTTATAGTGTAGCACAGCGCACCGCCGTGTGCAACAAATATACCCAACATGCTATGATTTATGGCAATACGTCTGTGTTTATACCGGTCCCCAATAAATATTAATAAAGCACACGGCAATGTTTGTAGCGTACACCGAAGTTCGGATAACTGGTTATTATCTCCATGAAAATGATTGATTGGCTAGAATATAACACAGGACAATGGTTAATACAATTTCCGGGCCCATGACAATAAAAACCTAATGAAAATGCATGTAATTTTTATAGGAAAATTTGGGCATTTTAGGATTGGAATTAAGCTACCTTCCTCTCTATTCCTATAAAAATACTAATATCCAAGAAGCAAATACTCAGGAATATATCCGTGTCCATCCTCTCTCAACAAGTTCACCTCGACCTCCTGGTCCACTTACTTAAAGAAAACGTCTCTTTGCATTACCTGAGCCAAAGAAGGTTCTGTTCACATCAGCGTGTTAGCTTTTAAATAGTTGCGTTATTTTAATTTTTTTCACAATCCAGCGGAATTTGTTTAAAAGAGCATTATCCCGGTGAAGGAGGATATGTTGACAACGGCATTTGTTAAGAGTATGCGTGTTCCAAAACCAGCTATTCACCTACCCTATATTTAGAAAGTATGTAATATCTGGCTTGCCCTTTGTTCATATGAATGATTTTGTAGGTAATTCATGCTAACAAAGGTTATTATAACGCCTCTGTGAACTGTTAGTAAACACAGTACAACCGCCCACGCGAACAAACATTAATTAAACCATGCATCTGAAGGTGACTGGTTGCTAAAATACAGAAACAGAAGGACACTAAAGTTGCAAAATGCCCTTTGCAAAACTCTTGACTTGCCGCAAGATGTCTTTGTATTTTGTTAATTTTGCGGGTCCCACGATCATATACAAGTGGCTATAAACAACAGCCTGTGTACCGTAAACTTGTTTTCAGGCAATAGTTTAAAAAATGATTCAAGGGATGACCATTAGTTAACAGACGTCAGATATCAGAATAGGTCCCTTTACAACAGCATCATCATCATCATCATCTCAGGGAGGGAGAATATGTTGACAGCGACGTTTGCAGGGTTGTGTATGGCTGTATTTTTATTTTTATTCATGTTTTAACAGAATATTACTTAAATTAAATTTAGACATGGAACAGACATTTCCCACTGCCTTTATCTGCCGTATACATTGTGCGGTCCCGTGATTGCATGAAGCCCGCTTCATATTTTGGTCAAGTAAAATAAAATACAAACCGAAATCTCATCCTGGAACCTCACCATCAAAGATAATGTAAGTTAATTATGTTTAATAATCAGGGATATAACAAAAATGAGATCTTTCTTGTTAGTATAATGGACCCGAACACTCAGTGTCATTCGCCGGGGACAGATGTCACTAGTGTCTTAGGTAAGGGCTATAAGTATCATCCGTGCCAAGAAGGTTAATTTTACACAGGTATCTGTTAGCTTGTATGTTGCTTAAATGGATTTTTATTCACATTTCAAAAGAGCGGTTAAACCATAACCAACTAGGCAATGAGGTTAGGTTTTAAAAATACACGTATAGCTCATTTGTTACTCTGTTAAGGCAGCCCGCCACTACTAACTACGCCGCTACATGTGGATGACACTTCCTTGAGGACATTCGGTCTATCGGCAGAATCAGCAAACGCATGGCCACTTTTTTCTATAAAAAGGTCTTCGTAAGATTGAATAACGGCACGTTAGCCAATTTATGACGATGCATATTTTATTCTTAAACCCGGACCTGATAAGGTTATGCAGTCTGCTGAAAGTTCTTGATAAACCAACAGCCTGGGTTTACATTCGAGAGAATACATAACTTAGGAAAATACACTGTTTTCAAACACGTTTTACAAGTATATTTCAAAATGAAATGGTACGGAATATTCCACAATATTTTGTTCAGCATACATAATCCATTTTTTCCTTGCAAATTTGCCAAATAAAATACACGATTTCTTTTCATTTATGTTCTTTATGTCGACCTAATGGTAGCATAAATGATACCCATAAAAAGTTAATTACTCATTAAGCAGCGTATCCTGCTGATGAAGACGATTTCTCCCTGACACCACTTATACTACTATAAACCTGGTATATTCAGGGAAGGTTTTGACACATCTGGACAATACGGGGCCATTTTGGCTTTGATAAAAACAGGAATATAATGTTATGAGAGCAAAGACGAAAAAAACAGCCTGCATAGGAGCGGTCAACTGAAGCGTCATAAAATACACGAATGCAGTACCGAAAGTTCTCATATAGCACGGCTCCTGCTGAATGCTGGTTAAAGTTCAGGCCGGTACCTCATGCCTTTTATGACAACCAGAGCATGTCGTAAAACAATTGAGCTCGTCCCTTTCACTGGTTACCTACTTTCTCTTTTCTTTAAAATGTATTTGACGAACAAGGAAATTTCCATCCAGTTAATTGTACGGGCCACATAAACTAGCGATCAGCTTGAAAAAAATGTTTGGTAGATCTGTAGAAGTGAGTTTTCTCTGGAAAATCCTAAAGAGTAAAAGTTTCTGGTTTCAGAAATATATATATATATATATATATATATATATATATATATATATATATATATATATATATATAAAGAGAAAGAGACAGACACGAACGAGAGGGTGATAATAAAACAGACACACAGAATCAAAGATAAATATGTAAGAGAAACCTTTGTAGACTACAGTTAACAGACGATGGCATCAGGCCAACATCGCGTGATGGAACATTTGATCTTACGATAGAGCAGAAATTGTCACGTTTGAATGAACACACAGAGCGTTTACCTGGTTACCACATAAGATATCTGTGATCGTGCAAGTACACGAGTCCCACCTCCCCTCACATAGAAGCCATCCTCAGCAGGTATAGATGGCAAGACTGAAGAAATAAGTAAAGATTTAACAAGGCGGGCCTGGTCACATTCAAATTGTTATCCACAACTCATTCCGTGCCTCGAATTCCACTATAAATTTATTTCAAGGGCGGACCTGGCCATTTGATGACCGGGAAGTTTCCCGACGAGCCGACGGTATGAACCAAATCCTGATACCTGTGGATCGATGGTATGAACCAAATCTTGATACCTGTGGGTCGATGGTATTAACCAAATCTTATTGCCCGTTGGCCGATGGTATATACAAAATAATTATGCCTAGTGCCGACTGTATAAACAATATATGTATGACGTGGACGATGGTATGAAATTTTTCAGATTACCTGTTTTTCACCTTAGACGCTCGCTCCATGTTAAAGTCCACCAATAATTCTTAACAGTTTTTAAATAAAATTACACAGAGAAAAAAAAATAAAACGAAAAACAAATATTTCTAGACGAAAACATAGTCAACCATGACTGATGAGGAGATAGAAAGACAGAAGAAGGGAAGGAGAGTGCGAGAGAACCATTACAATACCATCAAATGTCTTATTCTGACTTATAACGTTAACATCTGATGTGTATAAGTCCAAGGTGTTTAAGTTTGTACTTTATTACCACAGGTCTATGCGTGTACTCCATGGTACAATCACTACCAATCATACAGTAACACGAGGTCAGGTACTCTGATACCATGTAATTACCAATGTGTACAAGCACAAGATGGCTCCTGGTGCCATTATCAAACACCAGTGTGGCAGGTCTGTCATATTTACATCACTGGTAACCATAATATTAATGTCATGTTCAGCGAGTAATCACATGAAACATTAGAGGTTCTTCCTGGGAGCTTTGCAACGAATGGCTGTGTATATCTTTATTATGTATGTGTTTGTTCCTAAGTTTCAATGGAAGAAAATTATTTACTTACTGGATACTCTTTTTATAAATATAAAATATTTAGATATCGAGACGCAGGTAAAGTCCCGTCACTACAAACATATGTCAATATTGTTGCAGACAAGGAAAAGCTTGAACGAAATGAAGCTCAGGAAAATATTTCTCTTCATATGCGTATAGGAAAATGGGGGAAAATAACTGGATTATTATAGAAATTGCGCACAGCAGAGAATACTTATTTTCTTCGTGTAACACAGTTTCAAATGTTGTATCGTAAGTTTATGAAAATTTGGGGGATTCGATGATGAAATATCAGCAAAATATAATAAAAAGAAAATAAAAGCTTCAATCTCTGAGACTACCTCCTATAGGAGAAAAGAGGGGGGGGAAACTTACATATTTGTTTACAAAATGTCACAATTCATTTCCGTAAACCTGATAGACTACGCTCTGAACACAGCGCGTGACCTCCCGATCACACGCTGTGAGAAATAACAGGATTTTTCAGGTTTGGCAACACCCAGCCAGTTTGCGCTGGATAAAGTAAAATCTGATTGGCTCTGCGTTTTAAAAAATCTGCAGAACTCGTAGAAGAAATCTGATTGGCTTAGCGCCCGCGTAAACAAATATAGCTATGCGTGGCAAGCTCGTGCGGCACGCAATACAGGAAACAGCAGACAGTGGGGGATAACTGACCTCAGGCAAGTCAGTATACAGACTGTGTTGAAAGGTGACGATTGCATCGTGTGTATTCCAATGGGGGTGACAAAAGTCTGTGCTACCAAGCGCTTTCCACAGCAGTGTAAAGTGACCGGTACCTCGAACATCATCCGTTTGTGCTGGTGATGTGTTTGGTTAAATATAACGCAGGTGGAATTTCAAATATAACTCAGTGGGAATTTCACAGAGACAGCGACGCCTGGTGGCCAAACCTGACGGGCAACCGCGGTTTAATGCAGCGGGAAGTGTAGCAAATAGTTGAGCGTAGCGTAAAAGCTGCTAATGGAGCGTACTGATAGACCTGCTACTAAACATAAAAGGTAAAATTAATCTATCTAATAAGTAAAGAAACATTTTGACAAATCTACAATTTTTTGTTCCTAAAATAGCAAATTTTCATAATAACGATTGATACGTTAAATTACACTTCCATGAACTAAAAGAAAATTTTCAATGTAATGTGAACGCTACATTGTAATTGTTATGTACATTTTGTAAGAGCAGCATTACGCAAACTTTAACTCTAGAAACACAATACCTCTGTGGAGAATAACTCTATACCAATGTAGCAATTAGTAAAACAGCGACAATAATCCGTATATGTAGGTATTAGCATGCAGTTCTGCAGACACAGGAGGGTGACAATTAACTAAAAGAAGTATACCTGCACAGGTAATACTATAGTGTTGATTTGAAATGGAGGGTTTCTCATTCGAAGGTTAAGGATCATACCTCCAGCTTTTACCCGAATCCTTGGAATTTGAAATAATATTTCTTCTAATATTATTCTCCATTAGATACGGGCAGCTTCATGTCAATTTAAACGCTACTCTCAAAAAACAGTTTGGTTAAAACAACTAAAGTAGTGGTTGAATTGAACTAATTAGCTGGGTACAAATGTTTCCAAACAATTAATTAGTTGAAAAAATAGTTTTGGTTAAATATAGCGAATATTTTGGATGAAATAGGCAAAATCGATGTTGAACGTGGTTAATCAAAACTGATGTGAAATTATGGAGGTTCAGCCAAAGGTAACTGGTTTAATTTGTTAACAACCAGTTGTTTAGACCAGAAGGAAACCCGTACGTTTATGTTGGTACCATTACATTACATATGCCGTCTGTTCAAGAAAACATATCGTAGGGAGGAAGTGGAATCCTTGTCACAAAAAAAGTGTTTTCGGTTCTGGATTGCTGGGCCATATGTTACAAGGGCATGTCACAAACTCAGGTATGTCAGGCCGTTCTACCTCTTGGCCAGTAATGTCTGCTTTCCTGGCTGATCAGTGAGAACAAGCATATGTTACGTGCATCACCAGACAGCTGGTTGAAATAACCAATGTTTTGGTCAAATTTGCCAATATCATCTCAACTTATTAATTCAGTTAAATATATGAAACCAATTTGTTCTTTAATAAGGCCACAATAACAAATTGGTTAGGTTATTGTAAGACGAATGAAACGTTTATAATAATAATGTGCTGGCCAAATCTACCAACATTATCTCAACCTTTCATATTTGAATATTTGACCCATCTGTTTTTAGGGTTTATACAAGTTAGTTTTATACAGAGTTTTTGTAAGTAGAATAATGTCTCATAAGAACTTAATGACTTGAGACGACAAAACTTGAACGATATGATCATCAAAGTTATTGTCGAGACTTTAGGGGTTTGGATGCATGGTTCTACACCGCAAAGAATCTAACAAGGATGAGCGTCTCATGAATTTATGACAGGGCAGATTAATCAAGATGTGAATTTGGTATCTGATGATGCTGATAGACTGATATATACTGCCAAGATGCTTCAATAAGAAGTTCAGATAAAGAAAAACTGTGCCTAGTTTAAGTTTTTTGTGAGAGAGAAAAGGAGATCGAGAGGAAGATATAGAGAGAATTTGTACCTGCAGCGTCTTACTATATAGATCTTTTCAGGTAGGAAGGTATGATACACCTTTTAATATCTTATCTCCTTGTAATGTGATGTGTGACATTGCCTCATCGCCTCGATTTGTATACATCGGTGGTCTTCTCATATATACGTAGGTTTCCCTGGAAGGTATGACTAGTGTATGGATATTTATGTATTTATGATTGCCCATGCATCATTGCGTCTTTACATTCTCAGATTCCCAGACTGTGACTCAGTTCATTTAAACTTATTTCATCATAAATGTGTCCAGCGTTCAGGGATGTTTTAAATAAAATGTATGAGTGTCAATAGGCGACATATTCCTTAAGATTACCATTGTGCTCTATGTAAAATACGGTAAGGCAAATGAAATATGAATAAAAAAATGAATAAAACTAGATGAACGTGTTACCTAACTCGAAACCAGTATCTGTGGTACCATGAAAACCACGTAATGTAAATGTGGTCAAATAAGGTATCTGAGATGTCTGTGTTTTTCTAAAACAATGCTGACTGATGGTATTGTAAATCTTAAACCAACAATTTAATTACTGTGCTGACGAAACCTCGATCTTGGTTGGTTGTTGTCTTACTGCAGAGAAGATGGAAAAAGACGGAAAGTATGCGCCCTAGTTGTGCAGTCTTTTACTGTATAACCAATACATTGCGATCAGCTCAGGTACCAACTTGATAATCAAATAATGAACGGAAAATGTATGCGAAAGAATCACTCAATTTCAAAAGTACGGGATCCGTGTGTTAGATTTATTGAAGAATACACCCAATGGTGCTCGCAAAAAAACTATAAAGTGGCCTAAAATCTGAAATAGGCTTACATGGTATAAACCATGCTTCAATATTTGTTTACGCCAGTGACCACCAAAGGGAGAAACATAAAATGTTGTAAATGTCGCCCGCCTCGAGTATATATAGTTATATATGAATAGACACTCTCAAAAGTGAATTAATGTTCTCAAAGGGAGGAGTGATCTAATGGGCGACTTGTGACGCCTGTATACCATAAATATACACAAGAGGGCAACGGCGCCGTGGTACCGTAAACATTCACAAGAATACCGGCATGGTTGTGCCGTAAATATTTATACCACTCGCCCTTGAAGGGTCTGCTGGCCTGAATTTTTGCCAATAGCGAATCTGACATACATATATTGAAGTGTTTGAATCGGGTCTTCTGGACAGACATTAATACACTCTCACACTGGGTCATTACGACTCGTATATCGGAAAATAAACAGCTCGGTGGTATTTAAACAGCTCAGCCCTAATTCTTTCATCTCCTGTGATATATACAAGATTATTACAATGTCAATGCCAATGTTGGGAGTTTAAAATGTCCATGTCTATGACTCGCATATTGATTCTGCTGGTAAGTATTTGTGAATGGTTAATAAAAGCATGGCTCGCATGAAGCATCCTTTCATCTTTGAGGTCTAACCTACTTGAGACTCGGTCACAAGCAGTTCACTTTTTATTACTTCAGCAAGACTGGGGCACATTTCACCATTGTAAACATATGTCATATTTTTTATCATGTTCTGCATAAATAATCTTTAAAGAACTTTATACGAGTCTGTAAAACCAATACCAAAACATTGTATTATATATTTGAAATTACTGAAGAATAAAGTTTCATATACAAATTAATCATTTTACGTAAGAAGAACAAGCACCAAACTTTACTTTTATAATAATTGTTTTACTTTCCATTTTTTAATTTTATTTTTTTATAAAAAAATTATAAATAAAACAAAATTTTAGGCCTGTCATATTATCCTTGACACCCTTAAGTGAAAACAGAAATTAAAAGGGCCGTAATCCTAAAGTCAGACTACTCTATGTAATTGGATTGTAATTGGTCAATTCATTGAGGTTAAACCCAGTTCTTCCCTTCGAGTATTGTTACCCTGTCTACATTCGTAAGAACATTTGTGATTTTAAACAGAACACAAGAATATTGACCTATTTTATCTCTTATGTACGGTATAACTGGTCAACTAGTATCAGATGTTTATTTGTGAAACCATGTTTAAAGGGGCCCAATCACCTATAAAGCATGTTGAGTTGACACGAAAAATAGCTTCACCACCTTAAAAGAAACATTGTACCTGCCAAAATATTGCACTGAAACCGTTTGCTTTCTCCTGTAAACAAATGATAAAAACAGTGGACCGGGCGCGATGAAAGGGGTCAACATAAACACAGCACGTGAGACCGTGTGCATCGCTGAGCCAAAAGACGTGTCAAATAGGAGATGCCCGGTCTGACTTGGCCGAAAAATGCAATAAATAATTCTGCTGGCCGAAACATAACGTGTTGCACCTCTTAATCGTACCTCCGGTCACGCGGCCTTGTTATGGTAAACAGATTGTGTTTACAAACACGCAAAGCCAAAACATGGTGTTAAACAGCCGTATGCGAGGAAATTTGACCGTGTGCTGGGATGGGTTTGCTGGGAAACATTTGTATTATGCAAAACTAAACTGATAGTGTAAAAATATAGCCAAAAATTAGCTCCTGATTGTGTCTCTTTAAATTTTGCATGCTCAGAGCTGGCCTTTCAACATGGAAAGCGTGCTTATCAAACGACGTTGGTTCTTTAAACATATGAAGTAAAAATGCGACCTTCCAAGAGTCAGCTTTATATAATCATATCTACTTGAGTAGCAAACTGCAATTCAAGTAACTCATTATGGTTAACCATTACGTCACGCGATGTGAATAGGAAAATTTTCAAACCGGCACCAACAGATGCTTTTTCAGATAGCCATTTTAGCAAAGAATGACGATGCATATTGAGGAAGATGAGATCCTACTCGTAATTAATTATTATGGATTTTGCAGAGAGTTCATTTTCAAGTTTAAAACATAGTTATGTTTAAGAGTTTAAGTTTTCTTCTTAGCTAATGGTTTTACTTATTCTTTCTCGCGCCGCGCCTGCAGTGCCTGGAAAGTCTATTGTGTAACCTTGGAAAAGAGAACTAAATATGCGATGAAAACTTATACCCCACCCCATGAAAAAGACTTGTACAGCGATTCAATCTTGTGCCATTTGGCTTTGAATCCGAATAGATGGAAGATTATGCAAATGTAAATCTTGTAATAATGCGACACGTGTGAGAACGATGCTGTCTCAGAAGGCATGAGCGCCCACGTGAGAGGAACCTAGAGCTGGTTTACGAACAGCACCTGCAAGTGTTAATGCAGATCATGTCATAATGAGACTGGAAAAATGTTCACGTTACAATGTGTATAATATGCGCATTTTAATGTGCCCTCATATATGGAAATTTCAACCACGACATGCGCATAATGTGCAATGCGAGGGTTCCTGAAAGGGGAGAACTGTTGTGGTGCTCATAGTTATCTCGAAAATAGAGAGGGCACAGCAGTCGTGGGGAGAGGGGTCTGTTACTTTTAGACATATCTCCCCCTAACGGATTTATATGTCTATATTACGGAATTATCCTATACTAGGCAGTCCATGGGGTTTATCACCTCTTCGCCCTTCAGAAAGGCACAAAACTGCCCGTCCCCCTTTAATGGGCCCCTAATAGGGAGTATTTGTGCACATATAAATGTATAACAATGTGCTGAAAAAGGACTATTTCATTGACAGATGGTGATTATAGACGGGGACAGAAAAGGGAATAGTGGATGAGATTCAAACTATCGATACCCCTTCTTTGAGCCCTATGCTCTACCCCTAGATCACATAAGTTGATGAGTATTTGGTGGTAGTGGTTGTGGTGATGATGATGTTGATGATGATGATATTTAGGGAAGACTGATGAGTGATGTGGTCGTTGGCGACATGATTATGATGTTGGGTGATCGTGATGTTGCATGTTAAGATAGTCTCTAGTGATAAAGATAGTGGAATTTTATAAATGATAATATAAAAAGGAATAGGTGATTGTACGTATGGTTAATGTTGTTGCTACCATTTACAATGATAACGAAGTGAAAGAAAATATGATGAATTGTGTAAAGTATCCGGAGGTAATAACAGTAACATTTATTGCAAACGCGAAAAGTGTGGTTCTAATGAAAAAGGTTTAAATTACAAAGCAAGAAATTTGTACTGAGGTGGTATTGAGGTAACAATCATTAAAGCAAGATACATAATATGAGGGTATGAATCAATGATTATAAAATACTGTCTGCTGAGCATACCACTAGTCCATGATGAAGGTAAGGTCGATTACCCCCGGGCTTCGTTGTAACAATGTACAATAACTTAAACCTACTTGACCGTGAGAGGGATGGACGGTTTTTATTGACACCGCACCACGCTCGGGTGCGCGAGATGTAACTAGGTCTGCCGGGGACAAGGGCACATTGTCAGTGTCACATAATATGCGCACCTGCCCCGCGGTGCCTGTTTCAATATATACGGACCAGGGGACATTACTTCAGCCATGAGCGTGCACAGATTTCCACGCGTTTATTGCCTCGGGTGTTTCCTTTAAACTGCATAGCAAAGTCGGTGACTTAGTTTACACGTGATGTGACAGGGATGTAAACGCATACCTGGCTGCGGAAACTGACCCTGTTAACGCCCGCTACAACTCAAATACCAACCATATAATTAACATAAGATAGATTCTCTCTGCAGTGGTGAGAGCATCAGATAACTCCGATATCATCAGATATATAGAATCAGATATATATTTTTAAAATCTAAGTTAATTTATATTAAAGAGCAATAACATAAAGAGGGTTCACTAATTCATACGTGAGAGATAAGACTTCTTGTAACATGTTAAATTTGGCTAAAGTTAAACGTTTAAAAGTATGAAAAAAATTAACCGGGGAATGAAAACACAAAGTCACTTGTGCGTTGCTATAACCTAACGGGTGAGTAGGTCTAATTAGACCGAATGAGGCCTACTTTAAGGTATTACATAAGTCGCGTCGAAAAATCGACTGCAGTTGCCGTCCTTGCTGTTGTTATACGGTATTTTTCAAAATCCATTCTATGGATGTGCGTAATTAGTGGCAGCTTTTGTAATCTGCCAATATACGGGTTTGTAGCCGACATAATTTCAATTCTGAAATGGTATAACCTCAATTTTTTTTAATTAGCTGATGAGGCGACTTTAAGTTTCCAAACAAATGGTACTGTATAGTAACTGAAAAGCTACTTTCCTTGGAAACTGACTTATTTCTCCAAAGAACAAATCTTAATCCGGAATTTAACCTGTTACGAGAAGTAAAACCTTCCTTTCTTGAGCCATCTTTCCTATGGCTACATGCAAGGGATATCCCAGCATCATATAATATATTTACTTATATGATCAAATTCATTCTATGGCTTTATAGACATTAGGAACGAATAATTTTTTTGTAATTAATGCTGGAAAACTTTTCCACAATCCAGTCCATCATGTAGTAATAGAATGAGAAATGGCAAAAAAAAAACAGAAAGAGATTCCATCTGGGGCTTCATTATTGATTACTTAAGTGTATACATAGGCGCTTACCTTTTCAACTTAGATATTAATATTGTGAAATATAATTTCATTCTGTATTACCGTCTGATGACGAATTCTCATTATAAGAAAAATTGACTGTACTCTCTAATTCATTAGAGACAATAAAGTAAAATCAATCAATCTCCGTTAAGGCTTTTCTTGTCCCGAAGCAGGACATAGCTATCAGCCATATAATTCGTGAATCACACATACTTGTATGCGGTCAGAAATCATCAATAAATATGAAATGACATATCAGAATCGTTTCACCTTGTTTTGTGATGTGCAAAACTAACAAACAGAATACTAAGATTGGTCTGTTTATTCTGAGTGGCACGATACTTGTAAGCGGCGATACTTTGTTAAAATTACAATAAGAAGGTTTTCTTTATTAAGGTTTTCAGCACAGTTTGAACTGAGACTGTAGTGCAACTGCGACATCTCAGTGGACTCTCTTAGGCTGTGACGTCACAGATGGGCGGAGCTGATGCCGCGGTGTGACAGCTGGTGATAATAAAATATATGTGGTCACATTTGTGTAACCACATTACCTGGGAGCATGTGGTCACATTTGTGTAACCACATTACCTGGGAGCATAAATTTCATACTGACGCGTACTTTGTTGATTTGTTCAACATTGCAAAAACTTCGTAGCGTCTTAAAAAGTGCTGTTGTGTATTGATCGCGAGGGTGTCAACGATATCCGCAAAAGAAATAAATTATCATAGAATATTTCAATTGTTAATTAAAAGCCGTATCAACAACACTGAACAGTAATTTTTACTATAGCCTCGTTGATACGGTTTCCATGGTTGTAAAGTGTCGAAATAAAAAATATTGATATTATGAAATAACATAATAAATAAAAGCTCTTTTATATTATATGCCTATAACGAACAAGAATTTCCCTTTATTTAGATAAACCTGTTGGTCTTCTTTGTTTAAGAGTGTTAAAACTTGCGGCATAATAAACACTTCCCCTAATGACATATTCTCTGAGATGGTTACTTTATGAAGAGATCGCATAAAGGTTACAATCACGAAACAAAGAAAAGTGAAAATGGCGAAAATAACTCCGCAAAATGCAATCAACCGCAGTATTTCTGCAAAACTTTCACTTGCAAAATGTATATGTTGACTTTGAACCCCTGGCCTATTGCCTGTACTTTGTCCATAAAGATAAATCCCATCCTAAAATGCCGTTGATGTGACTGGTCCCTTAAGGAAAAGCATGGAAAGTTGGCAGTGGTAAATATATTACAAAATATACATATATTATTATATGTGTGTATGCATGCGTGTGATAGAAAAATGAATGTGTTAATGAAAACTGACACATGGTTGGAACAGAGAAAGGCTGATAAATTTAATAAGAGTGATGGATGGATGGATGGATGGATGGAATAAGAACGAAAAAAAGGTGGGTCAAGGGTTTCTGCATATTTTTAGCTTTAGTGTAATTATATACACTGTAGAGTAAATGCTTATTATAAAGGGAACATGATCACATTTGGTACTGGAAGTTACATTCCTTGTTAAACCTATAAGGACCAAACGCCTTTCTGTTACTTAAGGTCGACAGTCACAGAAATGAGGATAGGCGTGTCCTAATATAGCATTCTACGTCTATATGAAGGTTTGTCAATTATGTGATGTTGTATTAAGTAGAAATATCAGTGTCTTTATGTCTATGTGACAGCTAGTAGTTCTATTATAGCCTGACAATGGTCTTACATAATACGAAGGAAACTTTTGTGATACTGAGCTCACGCATACAGGAAGGTTTTAAATATTGTAGACATGATACTGAATTAAGACATCCAGGAAGTGCTTTCTAAACCATCTATAAAATGCCAGTGAACAAAGCATGTAAGAACACGCATGTTAGCTAAGAAGACCAGAATGAAAGAGTCAATGAGTCCTAAAAACATTACTCTGTTAGAAGACGTGTTCTTCAGCTTGTGAGCTTGTGCTCTAAGAGAGTAAGTAGATACCCAATTATAGCACGAGGCTAATTTGGTATAACAGTACTTTTTATCTACGACAAACAGTTCTTGAATCACACCATACATAAAATGGAACATTGCAATAAAAATATCTGGTGGGAAATAGATACCGAGTGTTTGATACAAGTGCGCAAGGTATCCGAGAAATAGAAGACAAGAAGTTTTGCAAATATATGCATCTAATAATATAGAGTGAGCTGATATGTGACACTGATGATGCATCTATCAAAATGTATAGCGTTTAGCCATTCTATCTCTTCTACTCTGTGTAATAGTTAAGGGCTCTGCTAGCTCTCATATTTGTCATATTTTCCGTCGCTAATGGAAAACCAATACACACAACCCACACATGTATATATATATATATATATATATATATATATATTAAACCCTGAGTATTATTTCCTTGCTTTGAGTGTTTGACACTCTCTCTCTCTCTCTCTCTCTCTCTTGGATCAGCAGTTCTATAATCCTCAATGGGATTAACACTGATATTTTTCAACGTTATTACTCTAAGTGTAAACATAACAAGAGTTGCAGATTTGGTAGAAAGTATTGTTAATAACATACCACAACATTCACGTTAAATAAAGATTTTAAATATCAAACGTAATAAGGATGTGACTGATAGCATCGCTTACTGTGGTCGATATAACGTGCAAAGCAGGAGAAAACGGACCACCAAAATCAAACCCTATTTGCTTAGTAATACAAGTGTTTTATTTCCATGCAGTCGGAGAGAGAGGGATGCATTTGCTAAAAATTACTTTATGCTTGATCAAAAAAGTCCAAATGATTAGACTTAAGGTATATTCCTTACAGGTTAAAAGCAGAAACCTGTTTGTGTAGAATTTCCTCATACTGGACTATTTAATAGGTTAACGTGCGTTCATGTGCCTCCAAATACCAGCGAAATCAGGTTACATGCAAGGTAACGAACTTATACAATTTCATTAACCGATCAAAAAGTTTCGTAATGTACTCCATGTGCTGTCTTGTAATCTGAGTTTATATATAATTTATGTTCAATGTTTTGTTGGCTTTTCTGGCGTCTGTGCAACACCATGGTACTGATAAAGAGAGCGTATCATGCACTCTCTATGTCCCACTGAACAAATCCATATATCACCGCCTGAATGACACGCCGAGTGAAGCAAACCGGCATAACTGGTGCCAGTATTAGGATAGCACTTCTCTTGATCCCAAACTTGAGTTTAAAACAAAGCTGAGAAATTGTTCCCCTGATATTATATTGCATAATTATGAACAATACAGACTCTGTTATCCACTATATGTGCATCTAAAGCGCATCGTGTTTTGGTGACCTGCTCAAAGTTACATCGTGCTCGCGCGGAATCCAATAAGGTGTCGTCTGCGCAAGTAAAGATAATGCCGCCAGGCTCAAGTATTAATCAACATAATATATACTTACAGGTTTTAATGCATGTGGAGCTTTCAACATCTTCCGTTAAGATGCTAAGAGGTGATCCGGGTTCGGAGACTGCGACATAGTTCCAATGAGTTTGTATATTTTTCCTCGGGTTCTATAACGTGACACCACCTTGCATGCTCACGGTACAACAACGAACGTATGTCAGCCGAGAGTTCTTCACCGTTCAGCAATCGGGTCAGCTTGGGCACGCATGGCTGCGTTCTTAAGAAACACAAATTTAGTCCCACAACAAATCATGCCAAATACTTTCTTCTCTGTGTGGAGTGTTTGAAAAGGTGATATACAAAGCATTCTCTATGATCCTTGCATAAACTGCGGCCTAGCGCAGCGGTTTACATAGTATAACACCCCGGGCTTTCGCATGCCAGAAATTACAAATAAACACCATACACCCGGTGACATTGCTCGGGTATGTACGGTAGTTCAGTAAAAAGAGGGCTCAGGTGCTCCTGGTTGTTAGGATTAGGCTCTGCTACCGTAAATGCTGTAAACTCATACGTCTTCAGGGAGGCTAAGCCTCGTTGGCCACTATTGTAATTAGCGTTATTCAATTAAGCCATGCCCCGCTACCTGCGTGCACAATGGATCAGTAAAATTTTCAGAGGTCCCACCTGGTATTATTTGCCTCGCCCTGAGCAAGACATAATAACATACAGGTGGAAATACACACCTTACATTCCAGTCTTTGGAACGCTCCATTTAGTGGTGACGTAACCTAACTGGAATGTACGGCGTTGGGCCGAAACGACGCTTTGAGTGCAATATGGACGGGTCGCGTATTCTCGTTTTAAATCTTTTTACTTTAAACGTTTCTACAGGAGTAACAGGACTAAGACTAAATACACATTTTATTACCCGGTTAATCAGTAAATGCACATGCAGCGAAACCATGCAGTATTAATGAACCACACAAAAACTTGGTGCTGTAACATTAAAATAACACATGGAGCCAAGAGGCGGATCGGGGGGGGGGGAGGAGGTTCCGGACCACCCCACCCCCTCTCCCCTTTCAAGACCAGGGGATGTTTTTGTAGGTTTTGTCATTAATCCACACGGTTGGACCGATCCTTTTCCTAAATCCTGGGTCCGCCCCTAGAGTCTCTTCGATCACGTGTCAGTTGGACGGGCGCGAGTTGGACGGGTCCCATTTAGACGGTCCCAGTTGGACGGGTCCCATTAATACGCTATATTATATTTATGTGACTTAATTACATACGTAAGTAGCCGAGGACTGAAGCTTTATGGGAGAGCCTAACTAAAATAATATTATATATTATTAAAATAGTATAATATAAGTTTATATATGTTGATCAAACACGGTATATGACATTTCATGCAAGCCATTATACCTGTGTACATGAATTATTGTTCAAAGAGCTATAGATTTTAACCGTTATATTGTTTTCTTCCCTGACGTTGCTTTCGTGAAAACTGAAATCATTATATCCTAATTTTATCTGTTTCGTCAGAGTTACAATAACGAATCAACATGCAATCAAATGTCAAATAAATTAGCGATATCTACTATAACAACCGACGTGCGGTCGACATGCTCTGCCAATTAATATAAATAAGCAAAATATATAAGCTAGGTTTTCGGAGAATTCTCATATTTTATTCCGATATATTACATAATCTTTGTGCTGCCATACTGTTAGTCCAAAATTATGCATATTTCCAAGAAACATGAGTAGAAAGTCAGTTTGGAAACCCTTTACCACATCAGGGATATATGACAGAGAAACCTGCACCTCTGACACGGTCACCGCACTTCAAAGGGAAGCTTTATAATTAACTTATTGTTTGAATAAAGAGACTAATAAGTTGCGTTTTACAATGAATATTATGGTACGGCATTTATAAGTTCAGTAACCTACCCTTTGATAGATGTTTTATTATTCAATAATACACAACCCCACAAACAAGGTAAACAGAACTTCTATTATTCATCGAAAATGAGCAGAGGAAAGGCTTTATACATGTAAATATATACATTCATGTTTGTCTGTGTTGTCGTATGTATTTTGGATAAATTTTATATTCACTTATTGCTATCCGCTAAATACACGGGTAATATACGTACTTGGTAAATACATGAACAGAGAGAGAGAGAGAGAGAGAGAGAGAGAGAGAGAGAGAGAGAGATAATGCCTGAGAGAGATATGATAGAAAGTTATCATATAATACACATTCGTTTTATTTCACAGATCTTTAATGTTTTGTGGTTCATGTTAATCAACAGAATATTTATCAAAGACCACCGTGCTGTTATTATAACAGTTACTACATGGCTTAGACAACCTGTGCGGAACGAAACCTGATCACAGTAACTGGTTAATTCAAAAGAAGATGCACTTATGTGGTTTCCCTTTGAAACGTGGTTGTATGGGATGTACAGTTTTCTCATTCCTGTTAAGGTCCTTGAAGACAGTGATTTATACATAAATTTATTTAAGGAGTTAATAAATCTATGTGAAATCTATCTATCTATCTGTCTGTCTATCTATCTATTTATCTATCACTCTATCTATCTATCAA
The DNA here is from genome assembly GCA_026874595.1 of Sipunculus nudus. Taxonomy (NCBI): domain Eukaryota; kingdom Metazoa; phylum Annelida; class Sipuncula; order Golfingiida; family Sipunculidae; genus Sipunculus; species Sipunculus nudus. Next base: position 6,169,975 of record CM049314.1, on the reverse strand, counting down.
CTAAAATGAAAGGCATTATACGATACAAGTCCGTAAAGAATCAATGAAATTTAATACTGAAATAATAGGCAGTGTAGGATAACCTACACCTGTGAGTAAAGAAACATTGAATTCAATAACCAAAGGCTATTTATGAAAGAAAAATATGTAACATATGAAATGAATAACTCATATTTTATTGATTGACCACGTAATTGACCTCGGCTTTCAAATAAGGACAATTCTTATATTATTGATGTTACAGGCAAGCAATAATTATTTAAGCCCTTTACACGTTGCATAAAAAAAAATTATGACTACATTTCTTTTAAGATAACATCTCATAAATTATCGTTCCAATAAATAAATTCAATATGGACTTCAACAATGCCAAATAAATGACATTTTATATAATAATATACATATATATATATATATATAATAAGAAAACAAGACCGCAAAATACCCTAGATATTGCAAGGTAAGTGATAATAAAACGAGACAAAGCAACGGGTCGCCAAATAGCTGGGTGGTCTATATGCGAATGAGCCGTTCATCCTTCAGGACCTTTCAAACTGATTGATATTTTCATATATTCATTCATATTACTATATATAATATAAAAATGCATGTATAATAGCCTTCGTGTATTAAACCCATACGTTATTGATAGATCGTCTGAATGGGACCCGTCGGACTGGGACCCGTCGGACTGGGACCCGTCCAGGTGGGATCGAAAAAACCATTGCTCTATGTTTTTTTTTTTACTAATGAAACAAATAATATACAAATACAAAACATACAGATAGACATAAATGAAAGATACAAATACACACACACACACACACACACACACACACACACATATATATATATATATATATATATATATATATATATAATAGTTTATTCAAGTGTAAAGGCCTCCAGTCAATATAACTCTATAATCAACACAACATCAATTTACATGATAATTTGTGGTGCTTAACCTCGGTGATGCACAGGCGTTATAAATCGACTGATAGTACAACTGAAGAAACAAATTGGTACAAAAAGGAAACAAATAATTTTTTTTTTTAATGTCCAACAGTTTGCAAATATGTGTGTAAGGCTTACCTATATGATTAAATGAAAACAGCATTGTAACGTATCCTGGAAAACAACTCTTAACTGGCCTACATGTACAGGGCAGATTTACAAACACTCGCTGAAATCGCAAGGCAGTGAAAGTGCTGCCCTCTACATATATATACATATATATGTGTGTGTGTAAACAAGGGTTCTAAGAAACAAGCAGGAAAAGATATTAGATTTATTTTTACTCCTTTTTGTTTCTAAAAGATAATATGAATATCCCATTTTTCCATATGACTTTTGTTTTATCACGTTTCCTAGCTTGCAATACTCCTTTATATGTTATATGAACTTGTTCTACATATATTTTGAAACTGCTGAGAGTTGGTATTGTTTTGTCGCATTAACAATTGTATATAAATTTCTTTGTCAATCAGACTATTTTTTGTTGTATTGAATATAACAGATTTTTTATCAAACATGACTTCATTTACCCCATTATGTAGAGTCCATAACCAATTTTTTACTTGATATATTATTTTTTTAGTCTTTCAATGCAATGATAAGAAGATGTAACAATTTCTCTTTTTCAGATTTGCATAATTAGCAAAGTGTTGTTCCCTTTTTACCAAAGATAAATAAAAATGGGCTCAAAGCAATACATCTATGAAACAGTTTAAACTGGAACATTCTCAGTTCTTTTGATATGGTTATTTTTTTTATATTCTGAAACGCTTCAAATACAATTTCTTGATAATCTCCTTGCATACCTCTGTTCCATTTTTTAATTGCTGTAGATTATGTAGGTCATTTTCTTAACTCTTTCTAAATTTGAATTTTAGACTATTCTACCATTTTTTTCTTCCACCTTAATTGGATAACATCAACTATACTCATGTTTTGCATTGTCTTAATATTTACTTTATTCTTATCCGTTAGTTGTCTGTGGGACCGAAAGACATATTTTTCTCCATTATGCTCTGTATTATCCGTTATACTTGTTATTCCGGCTATATAAAAAGTCTTATTATAACCTATTTTCTTACCTATTTTTATGAGAGTTGAAAAATATTACTTCATTTAGAATTTCGTCACAAGTATTTACATGTTGAAAGTTATATTTGCCCTAAATGTCAAGTACTTCTCTTCAAATGGATGACATGTATTGCTGAAATGGGGATAACCATCAGATTTTAAATTACATTGGAATATAAGGGGTCCTAATTTTTTAAGCTGAACATTAGCTATGTCTCCATCCCTCATGTATTGGTCCCAAGACAAATCTATTGATCAATCCGATTCTTATGGTTCCATTTTGGATTTTAGATGTGGCAAATTGAGCCCCCTTTATCCATAGGTGCAATTAAATTTTTTTTTCTTGATTGCTCCAAATTTTGTAATTAATTTTTCTCTCGTCGTTAGCTCCCATTTTTTAATTGATATCCATCCAGAACATTTTGGAATTTCATGTGGGCAAGAGAACACGGACGAGTAATTGTATCCTCAGTGGCCGCGAATGAGGCAATGGCGTCATGGTGACAACGCAGCTTAAGGTGGCGGTTTAGCATAATTACGGTGCTGCGAATAGTACATACATTTCGAAGAATAATACAACAAGATGTAGCCGGGGACACCGTAGGATGATCCTCATGAAACTTTGCTGCGTACGTCTAAACACCTATCAACGACTCCATCTCAGGTCACCTCCAGTGCAACCCAACCGCTAATAATTTTAATATAACGAAAGAGCCGTAACAATGTAACATAATCCTTTTATTATTTTGATACGGTGAACCAAAATACTTTAAAGATTATAAAGAATTGTTCGTTGGGTGTTTTCCTAACCCTTCGCAAAATTTCAACAAGATATGTCCAGAACTTTCTGCGTAAATTTGCTGAAAGACAAACCAAGGGTTAAGTATAATACCTAACGCCACCTGGCGGAGGCATGGCTATAATTAGGACAAATCGACCACTGTGCATCCTCCTCAGTAGGCTGGTAATCTGTACATAATCCGTGAAAGAAGTCTGAGCGAGAACGCACTCCTATTGCATCAATACCGTGGTATACAGTCAATAATCTTAGACTACAAGTGATGAAATACCACAAAAAAATACAAGGGAGCTCACACACCAGTGTAAATCAATCTCTGTGGCAACAGGTCAATTGCTGTGTTGCGTACAATTTGGCTATTGGCCAGTGACCCGTGCGGAACACCCTTGTGTTCATGCGGTCCGGAATCTAGCAGACATACAGGGGATTATTAACAAGGGATCCATGGGTCACGGCGCTCAGCTGATTGTGACAGTTATAACTGCATCACCATAGATTTTTTTGCAATAAAAATACTATCCTCAGTGCTCAGGAACTAGGGCTCAATGAGTGGGGGGGGGGGGGGGGGGAGAGTTATAACACCTTTAGATATAAATATAGAATACGAAATTAAATTCAATGGCGCTTACAGGGACTGGTGGGAGTTGCAGCACCTCTGCATTCACATAAAGGATAACATTTAATTTAAAAGAAATTATTTTTAAATATTAAAAAAAAGGCAGAGAGATGGAAAACAAAGCAAATAACTTTAATTTCCATTTTACTGAGACAGGAAAATAATGAACAAATATTTGCATTAGATCCTATTTTTTCTTTGTTAAGTTTATAGATTTTCTATATATTTACAGTAAATCATATATAACTGAATATTAAAATTGATTCACAAATTTAAATTGCATTAACATTTATACTTAATTTAGTCAGGTAACATCACATTATGCACACAGATATATTTGTTTTTTTTATAAAGCATTTTTTAAATTTGAAAAGCAATTAATATATGAAAATAACACTCCAGAATTCACAATTTTAAATTGCACCTTTATTTATCCATGATTTGTTTCATATATTATCAAATTATGCCTACTGATGGGTTAAATTATATTTTGTTTTTAATTATTTAAAAGGAAATAATTTCTTAACAAATGGCCTATGGGCCATGACGCTCAACTAATTTGGACTGGGTGATCATTTTTTAATTAATGTTATATATTTTCTGTGAGAATAGCCTATTGCTAAAGTTACAGTGTTGAAAAAATGGAAAGAAAATAAAAATTTTAGGATTCATAGGAGACCTGCCAAGGACCCCCTGGATTTCACAATAGAGGGTTCCAAGGAAATTGGATACCCTTTCTGTCTGGGTGCTCAAAATCATATTTCTGGTCCATAGCTGGCAGAATATAGGTCACCATGATCCAATTTCAGGTTTTGCCAAGGATTTCCCTGAATGTCATGTTAGAAGATTCTAGGGCTAACGGATACAATTTGTGCCTTGTCTGTCTGGGTGCTCAAAACCATTTTTCAGCCAATAGGTCACACAATATAGGTCATGGTGACCTAATTTCAGTTTTCAAAGGACATTTGTCAAGAACATCTCAGAGGGTTCCAAGGAAAATGGATACAATTGGTACCCTGTCTGTCTGGGTGCTCAAAATCATGTTTCTGGTCCATAGCTGGCAGTAAATAGGTCACCATGATCCAATTTCAGGTTTCCAAGGACACTTGACTAAAACCTCCCTGAATTTTATATTAAAAGATTCTAGGCCTAATGTATACAATTAGTGCCCTGTCTGACTGTCTGGGTGCTTATATGACATTTTTTCTGATAGGTTGCAAAATATAGGTCATAGTGACCTAATTTCAGTTTTCCACAGGCATTTGCCAAGGACGTCTCATAATGTTACATTAGAAGATTCTAGGCCTAACAAATATAGTGTGTGCCCTGCCTGACTTTCTGGATGCTCAAATCCTGTTTTCGGCCTGTAGGTCACAAAATGTATTTCACCATGACCTAATTTCAGTTTTCCAAGGACATTGGTCAAGGACATCTCAGAATGTTACATTAGAAGATTCTAGGCCTAACAGATACAATGTGTGCCCTGACTGACTGTCTGGGTGCCTTAATGACTTCTTTTCCTAAAGGTCGCAAAATATAGGTCATGATGACCATATTTCAGTTTTCCACAGACATTAGCCAAGGACGTCTCAGAATGTTACATTAGAAGATACTAGGCCTTACAAATACAAGGTGTGTCCTGCCTGACTTTCTGGATGCTCAAAATCCTGTTTTCGGCCTGTAGGTCACAAAATGTAGGTCACCATGACCTAATTTCAGGTTTACAAGGAGATTTGCGTAGGACCTCCCTTAATGGCATGTTGGAGGATTCTAGGCCTAATGGATACTATTTGTGCCCCATCTGACTGTCTGGGTGCTCAAAATCATGTTTTCGGCCCAAAGGTCACAAAATATAGGTCTATATGACCTAATTTTAGGTTTCCAAGGAGATTTGCCTCAAAACTCCAAGGACATTGAGTTAAAAGATTCTAGGCCTCACATATACGATTTGTCCCGATCTGACATTCAGAGTACTCAAAATCAGGTTTTTGGCCTGTAGGTCACAAAATATATGTTGCCATGACCTGATTTCAGGTTTCCTAGGAGATTTGCCTAGGATCTCCCTAAAAGTCACATTGTAGGATTCTAGGCCTTACAGATTGTGCCCCGTCTGACTGTCTGGATGCTAAAAATCATTTTTTCGGGCTGTAGGTCATAAAATATAGGTCACCATGACCTAATTTAAGGTTTCCAAGGAGTTTACCTAGAAACTCCCAGGATATTGTGTTAGAAGATTCTAGGCTCCACAGATACGATTTTTCCCCATCTAACATTCAGGGTGCTCATATGACATCTTTTCCCTATAGGTCGCAGAATATAGATCACAGTGACCTAGTTTCAGGTTTCCAAGGACATTTGCCTAGGATATCCCAAAATGTCAGGTTAGAGGTATCTAGGCCTGATAGATACAATCTATTTCCCGCCTGACTGTCTGGGTGCTTAAAATCATGTTATCGACCCGTAAGTCACAAAATGTAGGTCACCATGACCTAATTTCGGGTTTCCAATGAGATTTGCCAAGGACCTCCCTTCATGTACAGTTAGAAGTTTCTAGGTCTAACGGTTACGATTTGTGCCCTGTTAACGGACGGACGGCCAGACGGCCGGACGGATGCCGGACAAAGTGTGATCGCTATAGCTCTGATGACTTACAGTCAGCTGAGCTAAAAATGCCGAGTCATTTGAACATTTTTCTCGCAAAGGGTAGAAGTTGTTAGAATGAACATAAACACATCTCACGATTGGTTTGGACAGCGTGACAGCGTATTTGTATGCCATGAGGCGTTGTCAAAATGACGAAAATATCTGCATCCTCATGGAGCCTTATAGGCTTATAGCGCGGCCCTCCATATAAGATGTAGTGGCACTCTGACGCCGGTCAGTCTATTGGCAAAGGCCAAAATGTCGCTACCATGCACCAATGTAGGTTGCGTCACCAGCCTTGTGTAGGAAATTAAATTTTTCATTGTCTATGGATATTGTTTTAACATGCTCTGAGTAGCGGCATAGGTCCAAGAACGTAGACACAAGACAGCGCAAAAGCCCCTTTCACACATTCACGGATAGCATCACGGATCATCGTTCCAGGATCATCCGTGTTAACTCCGTTATCACCGTGTAAACTCCGGGCAACACCGTGTTAACACCGTGTTGCATCCATAGTGATCCTGGGCGCACCGGCACGTTCGGAGAAAAAATTAAACCTGCACAATGTTTCGTCCCGGAGTACACGGATGAAAAATCATCCGTATCACTCCTTGTAGGCACCGTGCACCTCCGTGTAGCCACCGTATACATCCGGGAGTCACCGTGTAGCCACCGGGAGCTCCGTATTGAGACCGGCACTTTCCGGGTGCAGGTTTAAGTTTTTTCTCCGATCATGCTGGGGCACCAAGGATCACTACGGATGCAACACGGTGTTAACACGGTGATGCCCAGTGTTTACACGGCGATTCCGTAGATAACACGGATGATTCCGGAACGATGCTCCGGGATTATCCGTGTTGCTATCCGTGAATATGTAAAAGCCCCATTTACGAAATCGCGCTGCTGTCCCCGGAACACCACGGATTTAGGTCCGGGATTATCCCTGTTGCTATCCGTGAATGTGTGAAAGGGGCTTTAACTGCCTTTATTCAAAGCACCACGTGCTAACAAACTTATATTACCGTAGATATCCGGTAAACCCGAAACGTCTTCATACGCGTCCACGTGGCGCCATTTACATGCAAACCATTTTATAACAGATATGAAGAATTCAGACAAATACACCCATACATACCTGAGATATGTGTGATAATCTACCCAAATGGACGCATTGAATGATACCACGCAGAGACGAAAGGCCAAACCGAAGCGATGGTGAAATAGATCCCCGTTGACCCTATATAATGATGCCGAGTTTCGGAAAATTCGACATGCGGGTCTCTTGTAACAGTTCCCCGGATACGACGACGGCCATCGGAGGTAGTGTATCCGTAACATGGTGTCCGTGAAACAGCTTCAACAGATACAGTTACGCTGACTTGACAAGCTTTTCGGTTTTCAGTATGAACAAAGCAACGTGAATGTGAAAGAAACAATCAGAAAGGTTCATCTGGTGGCGATAACTGACAAAGTGACAGCCCGTCAAGGAATCGGAAAGAGCTTAAACGCAGTTTTAAATAAACGGAAACAGGGGCGGATCCAGGCTTTAGGAAAAGTGGGGGGGGGGGGGGTCCTACCCAGGAGGACAAAAAAACTAAAAAAGGTCCACAGGTCCAGAAAAGGGGGGGGGGGAGGGTCCAGGCCGTAAGATTTGGTCTGAAACCCTTTAAAAAGGTTGCCGCGTCTGAAAGGGGGAGGGGGGCGGGTCTGGTCCCCTTGACCTCCCCTCCCCCCCCCCCCCCCCGGAACCTCTTCTGGGAACGATTTCATCAGCAAAGTAATTCCCCTGTTTTCACTTCCATTATACAGTTTGATGGTTGTGCCTCGGTTAACTATTGGAGCAGATATGAATGTGAAACCAGGCACTGCATGGCGGATGTCTCTGTTCCTTGAATGCTTCATATACATATATATATATTATTATTATTATTATTATTATTATTATTACAAAATCCCTCGATCTTCTATTCAATTCTCTGATTCCTCTTATTCCTAGATAAAAAAAAATCTTATTCTTTTCTGGAACGGCTATAATACAGTTTATTGACTCTCGCCAATGCATTCATGGCCAATGTATTCATGGGCACATAAACATATAAAAGAATTTGAATACGCTTCGGAAATTCCGTGTTGAAGTCTTGAAATAGTAGTGAACACTGATAAGTGTGTTCTTGGGGGGGGGGGTCATTGTCCGAATTTTCATAATTACTGAGAAGGCTGACATTATGTTGCGAAATGTTGTCTCAACCATTTTTATAAAAAATTATGGCCGTTTGATCCGGTTTGGTTACTATCGATTCGGAAGAAACGAAACTAGCCTGTAGGTTTAAATAATTAATATGGGCTGCATTTTTATATATTTACAATAACCAGATTCAGTGGTGTTGGTGCAGAAGTTCCCATCCAAGTAATTGCATTCACTTATTCGTCCCATATTTCCAAATCAATCGTCCATATGTGACTTCACATCTGTTAATATTCCTGCATGGAAGTTATTCTTGTATCCGTATTATGAACCACGCCAAAGTCAAATTTATTTCATGAGATTCCGTTCATAATTGCGCGAGTTATGTTAAGAACAAATATACATACAAATACACCAACTGGAAGGAACGCATACCCTTGTGGTGGAGGCATTTGATGTTTAAACTGTGAAGAAACCTGTAAATGTTATATAATATTTAACTATAGTATAGCACACAGTTATACTCCAGAACTTGACGACCCATTGTTCCAGTACTGGATATATCTATACCTGAAATATATATTATAATTATATTTGGGATTAATTGAATCACTATCAGTACCAGTGTACAGAATTTATGGAAGTAATCCCTCAGAAATCGCTGCATTGTCAAATCTATAGACCTGGCACTTATGTATATATACGAAGAACTGAAATCTTGTCAATTAAATATACCCAGCTGCGAATCCAGTGGGAAATGTCAGTGCATGCGTGTGTGTGTGTGTGTGTGAGGGTGTGTGTGTGTGTGTGAGGGTGTGTGGGTGTGAATTTAATTTTTTAAAGTAAATAGTACCCAAAGGCACTTAAAGCAATCCATTTTTTCAAATATTTTTATTTGTTGGAGGTAACCGTCTTCGGTTTCTGACTATACGTAACAGGGCAGTAGCACATGATTCCTCTAGCTGTTTATTTATCCTGGTGTTTTTATATCCAGGGGGAGAAATCGCCCCTATTGCTGGGTCATACCACTGCTAGGCGTGTGTGATAGCCCACTATAGTCTCCATTGCTGGGTCATACCATATACCTTACCATTGAAGGCGCACTCGTTTGTGAGTGAAACACGGCCATGGGGCACAGCCTTGATCTATTCAGCCTGCAGAGATAGCGCTCACCCTGGTTGGAAAAACGGTCGAGATTTGAACTTATACGATCTCGCGGCTTTGAGCCCTACATAGATATGCCAACCCTAGATTACAGTTCTAAACCGGTTCAACTACTTTTAAATTTGATTAAATACTTGAAAACAGTAGTTCAGTCCACTGGTGGCTGGTAGCCTACTTAAGACATGGGTAATATAGTGCCGATATTCTGAATGGTAGCTTGGGAAAAAAAACTCTGAATGCTTTATTGAGTGAGATCAGCAATGACCATATGTATACATGTGTCATTTGTACTATTTCTGACAAGTACATGGAGTTCCATTCATATACAAATCCATCACGAGATCTTTAATTTAGTAATCACAGCACTGTCAACATCGATAGGTTTTCACATGGCCTCATGATTCATGTATTATCAACTCTTATATTGAACAAATAATATTTAGTTATGTTTCCTTTTAGCAGATACATATGGCAATTTTCGTACCCTCCTGATTTTACAGTCAAAACAACAGTAGACCTACATTTTTCTTAAGTGTGAGGGTCAGATTATATCGAATGCTTTGTGATAGTCAAGATCTTTGAATGAAGGCACAAGGTAGCTACCGGTATATATAATCACAGGCGCTTTATTTGCTATTTGTGTGGTTTCGATTAAATTTGTTACTTTTCTGGGTTATTTCCGTGTAACTTTTACTTATCTAGCTGACATTTTCCTGGCTTTTTTTTTAACAATTAATGGTCCATCTACAAAAATCTCATAGATATTTAGGCTAATGTTTTTAATTATGTAATTAACCGGCAGAACTATCTGTTAAATTTTCTTTTTACATGCTTATTTTTACATGCATAGTCAGTATGTTATGTGTTATTTTATGTATTTTTATGTATTTTATGTATTATTTTTATGTAGGCTATTTATTTATTTATATGTAATGAATTGCAAGTCAACAACAAATTCCGGAACTGAAGGTTAATAACCCAGTCAAGACGTGAGCTAACCTCGAGATCACTGTGATATCATTAGAGAGTCACAGGTGTGAGTTCATAACTATGAACCAACTGTGAACTCATGGTTAGGTCACTGCAGTGAGTTCATGTCTGTTACACAACATTGAGTTCACAGTGATATCACAGAGTGACGTCAATAATGTGACACCACAGTGAATTCACAACCGTGAGCTCACAGTGATATCATGGCATGAGTTCATGTTTGCTACACAACAGTGAGTTCACAGTGATATCACATGATGACGTCAAAAATGTGACATCACGGTGAATTCACAACCATGAGCTCACAGTGATATCATGGCATGAGTTCATGTTTGTTATACAACAGTGAGTTCACAGTGATATCACAGGATGACGTCAAAAATGTGACACCACGGTGAATTCACAAACGTGAGCTCACAGTGATATCATGGCATGAGTTCATGTCTGTTACACAACAGTGAGTTCACAGTGATATCACAGGATGACATCAAAAATGTGACACCACGGTGAATTCAGAACCGTGAGCTCACAGTGATATCATGGCATGAGTTCATGTCTGTTACACAACAGCGAGTTCACAGTGATATCACAGGATGACATAAAAAATGTGACACCACGGTGAATTCACAACCGTTTGCTCACAGTGATATCATGGGATAAGTTCATGTCTGTTACACAACAGTAAGTTCACAATGATATCTCAGGATGACGTTATAAATGTAACACCACAGTGAATTCACCACCATGAGTTCACAATGATGGCATTGCTGGAGTTCATTTCTGTTACACAACATTGGGTTCACAGTGATATCGCAGGATGAGGTGAAAAATGTGACACCACGGTGAATTTACAACAGTGAGCTCAAAATGATATCATAGCATGAGTTCATGTATGTTACTCATCAGCGAGCCCACCGTGATATTCGAGATGACGTCAAAATGTGACACCACGGTGAATTCACAACCGTGAGCTCACAGTGATATCATTGCATGAGTTCATGTCTGTTACACAACAGCGAGTTCACAGTGATATCACAGGATGACATCAAAAATGTGACACCACGGTGAATTCACAACCGCGAGCTCACTGTGATATCATGGGATGAGTTCATGTCTGTTACACAACAGTGAGTTCACAGTGATATCTCAGGATGACGTTATAAATGTAACACCACAGTGAATTCATAACCATGACTTCACAAGGATGGCATTGCTAGAGTTCATTTCTGTTACACAACATTGAGTTAACAGTGATATCCCAGGATGAGGCAATAAATGTGACACCACGGTGAATTCACAACAGTGAACTCAAAATGATATAATAGCATGTGAGCTCACGTCTCAAAATGAGACGCCGCGGTGAATTCACAACCGTGAGCTCACAGTGATAGCATAGCAGTGTGCTCATGTCTGTTACACAACAGTGAGTTCACAGTGAAATCACAGGATGACGTCAAACATGTGACACCACGGTAAATTCACAACCGTGAGCTCACAGTGATATCATGGCATGAGTTCATGTCTGTTACACAACAGTGAGTTCACAGTGATATCACAGGATAACATCAAAAATGTGAAACCACGGTGAATTCAGAACCGTGAGCTCACAGTAATATCGTGACATGAGTTCATGTCTGTTACACAACAGCGAGTTACAGTTATATCACAGGATGATATAAAAAATGTGACACCACGGGGAATTCACAACCGTTTGCTCACAGTGATATCATGGGATAAGTTCATGTCTGTTACCCAACAGTGAGTTCACAATGATATCTCAGGATGACGTTATAAATGTAACACCACAGTGAATTCATAACCATGAGTTTACAATGATGGCATTGCTGGAGTTCATTTCTGTTATACAACATTGGGTTCAAAGTGATATCCCAGGATGAGGTAAAAAATGTGACACCACTGTGAATTCACAACAGTGAGCTCAAAATGATATCATAGCACGAGTTCATGTATGTTACTCATCAGCGAGCCCACCGTGATATCACAGGATGACGTCAAAATGTGACATCACGGTGAATTCACAACAGTGAGCTCACAGTAATCTCATGGCATGAGTTCATGTCTGTTACACAACAGCGAGTTCACAGTGATATCACAGGATGACATCAAAAATGTGACACCACGGTGAATTCACAACCGCGAGCTCACTGTGATATCATGGGATGAGTTCATGTCTGTTACACAACAGTGAGTTCACAGTGATATCTCAGGATGACGTTATAAATGTAACACCACAGTGAATTCATAACCATGACTTCACAAGGATGGCATTGCTAGAGTTCATTTCTGTTACACAACATTGAGTTAACAGTGATATCCCAGGATGAGGCAAAATATGTGACACCACGGTGAATTCACAACAGTGAACTCAAAATGATATAATAGCATGTGAGCTCACGTCTCAAAATGAGACGCCGCGGTGAATTCATAACCGTGAGCTCACAGTGATAGCATAGCAGTGTGCTCATGTCTGTTACACAACAGTGAGTTCACAGTGAAATCACAGGATGACGCCAAAAATGTGACACCACGGTGAATTCATAACCGTGAGCTCACAGTAATATCATGGCATGAGTTCATGTCTGTAACACAACAGTGAGTTCACAGTAATATCATAGGTTGACGTCAAAATGAGACGCCGCGGTGAATTCACAACCGTGAGCTCACAGTGATAGCATAGCAGTGAGCTCATGTATGTTATCCAACAGTGAGTTCACAATGATATCACAGGATGACATAAAAAATGTGATTCCACAATGAATTCACAACTGTGAGCTCACAGTGAAAGCATGACATGAGGTCATGTGTATTTCACAACAGTTAGTTCAGAGTGATATCTCAGGATGACTTCAAAAAGTGTCAGCACGGTGAATTTACGGCTGGGAACTCACAGTAATATCATGGCATGAGTTCATGTCTGGTACACAACATTGAGTTCACATTGGTAACACAGGATGAATTCAAAATGTGACAGCACGGTGAATTTACAACCACAGTGATATCATGGCATGAGTTCATTTCTGTTACACAACAGTGAATTCACAGTGATATCAAAGGATGACGTCAAATTTTGACACCGCGGTGAATTCACAACCATGAGCTCACAGTGATAGCATAGAAATGAGCTCATGTATGATATAGAACAATCAGTTCACAATGATATCACAGGAAAACGTAAAAAATGTGACACCACAATGAATTCACAACCGTTAGATCACAGTGATAGCATGACATGAGGTCATGTCTGTTACACAACAGTTAGTTCAGAGTGATATCCCAGGATGACGTTAAAATGTGACACCGCGGTGAATTCACAACGTGAGCTCACAGTAATATCATGGCATGAGTTCATGTCTGTTACACAACAGCAAGTTCACAGTGATATCACGGGATGACATCAAAAATGAGCTCACAGTGATATCAGGGCATGAGTAAATGTTTGTTACTCATCAGCGAGCCCAATGTGATATCACAGGATGACGTCAAAATGTGAAAACACGGGGAATTCACAACCGTGAGCTCACAGTGATAGCATAACAGTGAGCTCATGTATGTTATACCAGAGTGAATTCACAATGATATCACAGGATGACGTCAAAATGTGACACCATGGTTAATTCACAACCGGGAGCTTACAGTGATATCTTGGCATGAGCTCATGTCTGTTGCACATCAGCGAGCTCACACTGATATTACAGGATGGCGTCAAAAATGTGCCATCATCTTGAATTCACAACCGTGAGCTCAAAGTGATGACATGGCATGGAGTTCATGTATGTTACCCAATAGTGAGTCCATAATGATATCTCAGGATGATATACAAATGTGATACCGCGGAGAATTCACAATCGTGAGCGCACAGTGACGGTATAGCAGTGAGCTCATGTATGTTACACAACGATGAGGTCACAGTGATGTCGTGGCATGTGTTCATGTATGTTACACAACAGTAAGATTACAGTGATATCTCAGGATAATGTTAAAAATGAGACACCGTGATGAAAACACAACCTTGAGTTCACAGTGATGGCATTGCTTTAGTTGATGTCCGTTACAAAAGAGTGTGTTCACAGTAATAGCAGAGAATGGCGTCATAATGTGACACCTCAGAGAATTCACAACCAAGAGTTCCGTGTGATATCAAGGCATGAGTTCCTTTCTGTTACACAAAAGTGAGTTCACAGTTTTATCACAGGATGACGTCAAAAATGTGACATCGTGGTAAAATCACAACCGTGAGCTCACAGTGAAAGCATGACATGAGGTCATGTGTATTTCACAACAGTTGGTTCAGAGTGATATCTCAGGAGACGTCAAAATGTGACAGCACGGTGAATTTACGGCTGTGAACTCACAGTGATATCATGGCATGAGTTCATGTCTGTTACACAACAGTGAGTTCACAATGATATCAAAGAATGACGTCAAAAATCTGACACCACATCGAATTCACAACTGTGAGCTCACAGTGATATTATGGCATGAGGTCATGTCTGTTACACAACAGTTAGTTCAGAGTGATATCTCAGGATGACGTCAAAATGTGACACCGCGGTTAATTCACGGCCGTAGACTAATAGTGATAGTATATAGCAGTGAGCTCAAGCATGTTACACAACAGTGAGTTCACGGTTATATCACTGGATGAAATGGCACCGCAGTGAATTCACACTGTGAGCTCACAGTGATAGCATGGAATGAGTTCGTGCATTTCAATGTCATTTCAGATTTTATTTGATGGTATTTTCTCTAGAAGTAGAATAAGAAAATTAGGAAATCGATTTTAAAAGGAAATATGATGTACATGTTACACTCCAAACGTGAAATTGCCCACATCATGAAATGGGCAATTATTTTATTCATTTCGTGAAATGGGAACCACTTTGCCGAATGAAATAGGCAAATTCACTAAATGCTGCTTGCCCAGTTCATGAAATGAGCAAGAAAACTGTTGCCCATTTCATGAAATGCGCACCTTTTAAAACTTTAAATCTCTAATGGATTCTGATTACCCATTCTAGCTAATATTAGATAAGGCATATATGTAAAAAAAAACCTGTTTTGTGTCAGATGAAAACAAAACATTTGAATAATTCTCTACACTTTATTATAAACACGTATTATATCATACAAATCAGCTTGACCGTATAAGTAAATATAATAATATTTAGCCCCAATGACAATGATACATTTCACTATATTTCAGTAAATATGTTTTGATATTTTTAGTAGTAATCGTGGGGTTCACAATCTAATGTTAATCGTCATATGAAACATTTAAATATTTCAGGTTCTTCAATGGCTGTTTGATGATCAAAGTAAATTGTTAACGTAGCACAAGTGAAAATATGGTTTCCTTTCAGGGTTTTCAATATTTGATGTATTAAAATACTTGAATGGGTTTCAGCAGGAATGTTTAAGGTTTTTAATTTGAAACTTTTAAGATCTATATATACTTATATATTATACTTTACCAGTTTATACTATAATATTGTTTATTTTCTCACATCTCAGAGAAAACATATCGAAACACTTATTTAACGGCAGGTTTCAATAATTATTTCATCTTAATAATGTTTAAATGATTGCTATATAAAATAATTTGTTCATGCACTTTAATTGAGTTTGATCTGTTGCTTTATGGAAAACATTAAGTCTGATTTCTAGTACAGGTATTCAAAATCATGTAAATGAGATGCTGTTTTCAGTAGTGTCTAAAATATTTTCAGATTATGAGGGCTATAAAAATCAAAATCAAATATAACTCAGTTACATGTTTAATGTGATATATCTACAAGTTGAAAAAATATATATTCTCTCAATATGTAATATTTATCTAAGCTCATCATGTAATATATGTTCAAACAGCTTTTAGGTCTGAAATTCACAAATGTGCATCTACACACTTTTCTGGAATTTTAATAATATATTAATATATGCTTTGAATGTCACCGAATACCAATTGGCTAATCATTTGAAAATTACTTGGCAAGCAAAGTATACTTCTGACTCAGATGTCATTATATAGGCCAACAGTTAGTAACAATCCTATGATTCACAAAAACCATTTTTAATTTAGCAGTTGAAAAAAACAACCTACAAAGCATGAACTCAGTACCAACTCAGTGTGGTCAGTTAATGAGTACATACAAGTACTTTGAAGGTTTCATTATTTAAGTGATTATCAGGCCATAGAGCTATGAGATTGATGAAACTTACCAATATCAGTTACTCATAATTCATGTTTCTAAAATAATTTAATGTAATTGGTAATAAATAAATAATGTAAAATAAAGCTTAGTAATAATTATGTACATTAATATATTAATAATTGAAAACTAGATTTATATCAATATATACATATAACTATATACTATAAAATGTTAGCTGCAAATATGTCTTTTTTCACTTTATCAATTACGATTAACTCAATCAAAAAAAGGGAAAGGTGTTCCATGCACATTATACATTCAATTATAGTATTCCTTAATACTTACAGAACTGAGAAATATATTGCCGATTGTTAAGTTGCTCATTTCATGAAATGGGCAAGCAGAATTTAGTGAATATGCCCATTTCACGTAATGGGCAAAATAACTGCCCGTTTCATGCATGGCCCATTTAATGTGCAATATCACATCTGGGGCGTAACATATATATATATATATATATATATATATATATATATATATATATATATATATATTTTAATATTCGTCAATCTAATTAATGTTCATATGACATCGAATCGATGTCAAGTTTTAGATGTCAAATTGACGTCAAACTGGCATCAATATTTTTTAGGTATAAGAGTGCATGCATGCTTTTTAGGGAATCATTTTTATTTGGCCTTAAATATTTTTTAATGATACAAGGGCATGAAGTGTGTTTCAAATGATATGCAATACATATAATGTCATAAATCATTGTGAAGGTCAAATACTTGTGTATTGCTGTTATTAAATTGCTTAAATTAAAGACGTACTATATCAACATTTTCATGAGGTGCATAACGGCACTATTATACCCAGCAATAAAATACATTATAAAATTTAGAAGCTTTGTTTTCCTGGCAGAAGTTTATGTAAATTCAGGGAACAAAATAAAAATGGTAATAGTGCATTTTATTGTACTTTTATTAATTCAGACCCATATGAGAAGGGGGAAACCAACCGAGCCGGCTTAGTTCCAATTTTAATAAAAATAATTGTGTATAAACCATTAGGAGTTTTGGCGGGTTGGTTTACGCATGACTTTATAAAAACTGCATGGGCATAAGATATGGGATCAACAAATGAAGCTGAGAACAAACTTTGGGTAGCTAACATCGGGAAATGCATGATGGAAACATGTAAAAAAAAAAACAGGATATAATTTCTAAGAGGCACAGACATGGAGACAGACCGAGGTCATGTTTGCATACAGGTTATAATAAATGCATTTTTAAGTAGTCTCTTGAAATTCATAATTTGAGTTTAAATAAATCCTTAAAACACAAAAAAAAAAATAAAAAGTGTAAACAGATATTATTATTTTAAAATATCATTTTTATTATTATTTTATTTTAGACAATCATACATTACATTATAATCATGTCCGTAGTTAGTTACATAAAAACATAAAAATATTTGCTTAAAAGATTATAAAAATAATAGTAAAAAAACTATTGCAGATTTAAAAAAAACTGCATGCAATGTTTGTTTTAATATGTGTGATCATCACATGTCCATGTATATAATCATGCAAATTATCTGCATGGTTGTAAGAAAGTAATAAAATAATAAATTTCTGCAATATGAAAGTAGATATTTGTAAGAGTATAACAACG
The DNA here is from genome assembly GCA_026874595.1 of Sipunculus nudus. Classification (NCBI taxonomy): domain Eukaryota; kingdom Metazoa; phylum Annelida; class Sipuncula; order Golfingiida; family Sipunculidae; genus Sipunculus; species Sipunculus nudus. The sequence goes on along the minus strand of CM049314.1, from coordinate 6,151,641 downwards.
GGCCTTGAAATAAATGGCAGCTAGAGGCAGCATGCAGTTACCGCTATAAACATCAAAACTCGGTAAAATATTTGGTATCGGTGGGATATGAATTTGTTCCCTCTTACCCTATTACACCAACGTTATGCTAAAGTATGGCATTGTTGATTTTGTCTTGTTGTAGGTGTTGACTATGTAGCACATCAAATACTTTTAAAACATTTCAACAAAAGACTTTCGTAATATATCAAAAAAATTAAGAATGTTTTACAGGAAACAAATGATGTAACCCTTTCATAATTATGCCCTAAACAGTTTTTAATATAAAAATGGCTTTAATGGGAAAATGTTTGAATCATAAAAGTTATACATTCTATATACAACCAGCAAAATTGAATATAAATTTTCTTATATATGGTAATGCATATATATTGTCTTTAAAGGTAGAAATTAAAATTACAATTTAATCAATTAGAATATTTCTATATGATGCTTTTAAAATGTTTTAAGGTTATTATGATGAAATGTTTCTTCTTATATATGAAATTAATTCATCTATATTATACCTTTCTCTATATCGTTAAGCCCCCCCCCCCCCCCAACCTATACACACATATAGTGAAAAATTTATATCATAGTAAACAGTACTATTCAACATTTTATATTTAATTTATATTACGATTGTCAATGTGGATGTTCTTAACCCTGCACATCACCTTTGGATATGCTTGTAATTTTATTGCTCTACATGAATTTTACAGTCATAGAAGCAGCTGTTAATATTTGTTTATGGTAATACAATTGTCAATAAATCATAATTCACTTTCAGTGAAAGTACAATTGCGCTAAAAATTACTATACCCAGATCCTTAATTGCTTGTTTAAATGAGACCACCGGTTCTGCAATGGACGTGTTCTCAAACAACAAAAAGATTGCTGAGTGTTCCAAAAAATAGTGTATTCAAGACAGAATGATATACGTAAAAGGGGGGGGGGGGAGGGATTAGTTTAGCTGCATGCAGTACTGATCAGCAATGACCTAACAACCCGTTGCCCTTGATAAATATATATATATATATATATATATATATATATATATATATATATATATATATAAAATTATTATTATTATTATTATTATTATTATTATTATTATTAGTATGACCGTACATTGTGCTTATTTGTCGGATAAATATTAAACCTGCCATAAATATATTGTTAATATTTATTAACATTTTAAAATCTGATACATACAAGGAGAGTCAATATTTAATTGAAATATATATATATATATATATATATATATATATATATATATATATATAATCCTGTATAAAAGATTAAGCTAAAAGGGGAATAAAGATATGTTATATAATGGTTTATACATGCATCAACAAATGCACATACATTCCTTTCTGATGTATATATAAACTGCTATCAATCAAGAATCTGGTATAGACTGCTATCATTTCCAAACTTGCAATTTAACCAGGAACCATTAATTGGTGGACTGTACATGATAGCAAGCTCATTCTGTGAGCACTGCGGCCCTCTCACATCAACTGTCATATGTCACTTGTCAAATGATCCGCTTAGGCGCACTCGTGTACCGGTAACCCCTCGCCCCCTGGCACTGGGGTCGTCTTTATTTTCTGTGTCCTTGTGATGCCAACATTCTGGCGGGAAACTAAGCATTGCAGCCGAAACCACCGAGACACCTGTTCAAGCATTGTGAGTATATCTTTGTTCTTCATTCCTTCCTGCTTTAATACCTACAAAGCTATATGATAAAAAAAATTGGTACATAATTTTAACAAGACTAATTGTGCGGGTTGCATAAAAATCAGCCGTTTCCTTGGTAAAAGTAAACGGGGAGGTTTCCTGGCCAGCTAGCCAGTCAGATTCAATAGTATCTTGACCTACTGTTTATACAAAAAAGATGGTCTGAAATGTGGTTATAAGGTTAATTTAATAAATCCATATATGTTATATTTAATATATATTTATATATATATATATATATATATATATATATAGTGTGTAAGTGTTTTTTAATAACCGGTATTTGTGTATATATGTATTCAAATGTGTGTGTGTGTCTGTGTGTGAGATTATATACTAAGTTTTCTATACAAGTAGTTAATCATAATAGTGTGACATATCAGTGTGACTGGATCCTGAGGAGCTGCATGTCAGGGGGCATTACGCGAACTCCACAAGCAAGGAAGCCAAAGCCATAATTGTCTGACCTAGACTGAACCTGCTGCATTCCTTAGATTAACATGCCCTATACACAGACCATATTACCCCACCTCCTCCCTCTCTCTTTCTTCCTCACTTCATTTATAAACTTGAGCCATTACAGTGCTTAGGCTGTCTTCTAATGCCCTTATTCACTTAAGCCTTACTATATCCTGACAAATAGCATGTTGCCCTCCCCTCTTATTTCGTCTTCATTATCTACTTTATAATGACATTAATGACGCACACGAACATAGCATTTTAATCACATTCATAAAGGTCTATTTCTAAATAACATTGAAGTTGAGTAAAAAAAAAAAAAAATGGCAAAATTGAATATTAAAATAAAATGAATGAATAAAGTATTAGGTAAAACTAATTTTGATGTACTGAACGTACTGCATGTATTACATTAAGGTGCAGTCACTTGTGAACGACAAATTTTAAACGATATGGTCCTTATTTAAAAATCAAATTTAACATATATCAATTCTTTCCTTAATTTATATTTCAGGTTGAATTATTTTATATATATATATATATATATATATATATATATATATATATATATACACACTCCTTTATACAGGCCGCCACTGGGACTAAAAAATGTAATAAAAAGGGAAAAAGGGAGAGGCCTTATAATACAGCAATGAGCATGCAGGGTTAGGAATCAAATGGGGCCGGGAAATCTAGCCTTGATATAGGATATTGTTGCATTTAAGTGTCGCTGTACGCGAAAGTTATATTGTATATATAGATACTTTTATGAATATATTTGTAAAACAATCTTAGGATACCATTTGTAAAAATAAGAGTAAGCAGTTTTAAGTGAAAAAAAAATCGGACCAATGTAAAAAGAAAAATTTGGGGAAATGTGTTTAAAAACTGTTTCAATAATTTTATGTAAATTACAGTTGGTGATTTAAAGGGGTATGAATTAATTAATAAAATATAAATGATAAAAAAATTATTATTTAACCAATCATATTTTCACTGTGCATTTTACAAAAATAACAGAAAATACTTAAGGATGTGATTCATTGCTACTCAGCTCTCATTAAAGTGGTCAGCTAGATCCAGGGAAGTCAATAAAAAGTCGCATTGGAACCATTAGGTCACTCCGAGCTATGGGGCTGGTAAATACGCCCCCCCCCCCCCCCCGAATAATCGAAAATTTGATTCAAAACCTTGATAACTAATACATGAATTGCCCTGAATCTTGCCTTGAAGATGACCATGACAAGGTTTGTCAGTTCCCGAAAACTGGTGGCGCCACTTTTTTCTTATTTTTAAGATTTTTTTTACTGTTTTTGAGACCGTTAAATGACAGCAATTATGACTTTTTCTCAACTGTGGTTTCATCTAGTGTCCCAAAACCTGGTGTGTTTATTGATTATGACTGGTTTCTTGAGTTCCTGAAGACCGGTGGCGCCACCTGTATTTTTTTTTCTTTTTTTTTATATGATTTTTATGAGACTACCACATTATATTGAAACTATCAGATTTGCAAATGTGATTTTATCTAGTGTCATGAAACCATGTGTTATTTGGGACCCAATAGAACAAGTGGATGCCCGTCTGTCCATATGTTCGTTTTTCTGTATGTCCGTTTAAATTTGTTTCGTGATGATAACTCAAGTTTAGACATGTCAATTTCAAACTTAGTAATATATGGCCCACCTGTATAGCAAGAACTCTGTTGATTTTTGGGTCACGAGGTCAAAGATTTAACACAGAGGACCCACTTATTTATAAAGATTTTGGGTGCATTTTAAGCAAGACATTTCACCCCAAACCTTACATCTAGCAAATATAGGTGACGTGCAAATAGAAAATCAATCTGATTGATTTTGGGGTCATGAGATCAAAGGACTGAAATATTGGTTTCAAACTTGACTATTATATGGCCCATCACTAAAGTAAGAACCCTTTTGATTTAGGGGTCATGAGGCCAAAAGCCAAGGTCATAGAATCCGTGCCGTGACCCACAGATTCTTTGTTTTACATTCTTGTAACTCAGGATTTACTATACATATTAGAGAACTTAAATTTTTGGCATTAAATTAAATTTTTTACAACCAAACTTTCTTTTATGTATATGTAAATTGTAAACATGCATAATCCTATCAAAAACTCAGTTATTCTGTCTAATATGGCATCATAGTATTTACATAATATATATATTTATTGAAAGTAAGTCCAGAATCCAAGGTAGTCTATAAATAAGTGTGTAGTAGTTTAACATGCACTTAATCTTTTAGAGAAGCTTGATACAATAAAGGTGACAACATATCTCAATAAATTATCTAAACTAAATGACTGAAACAGGCACAAGAAGTAATATACTTTTACATGTGACGCATGGTTAATAATCAAATGACAAAGGAAAATAAGAAATTGGTTCTAGGAGTTATATCAAATGTTACCCTTTCTTAAAGAAAAAAAAATGTAAAATTAACTGAAACCATTTACAATATGTGGCCAAAAATGAAATATGATAACAAGTTTCCCAAAAGTTTCAAATAATTTAATGTGACAATATGATACCTAACATTTATCCTGCCTAAGTCTGATGTTGCAAGTATACACCATTTTGGCAGTTTCATTATATAAATTTTATTTAATGAGTATTTATTCATTTTTAGTCAATGTCACAAATTAAAATTGGTTAATATATATTAAAAGAATAAACTGTTTAATTAACTTTTGAAAACATTCACATTAATGTACTCACCAAAAATGGTAGGATTCTTATAACCATAAGTAAAACCATATAACATCATATTTATCATTTATTCAATTTTGGTCCATCAAATTGTTAAGAATCCGGGATATAATATATTTCACAAATTAAAAGAATGTTAAAAATTACAAGTTTTATGGGTTCAATTTCCATTAAAAAAATAAAATTATTGTGATAATTTTCACTTCTGTCTACAAGCCAAATATAGCGGGAATCTTATTAAAACCATATAAAATAAACAAATTGTTAAAGATGTTAATTTATTGATAAAATTGATTTTTAGCTCAGCTGATTATAAGTCATCTGCATGAAGTATAGTCGTGGTCCATTGTCCGACGTTCGTCCGTCCCTCCGTAGATCTGGCACGTTTAGACCTAGGAATCCAAAATTCGGCATAATGTTAGATGTCCCCAGGATCTCCTGCCAAGCCGAAAACTGTGTCTTTGCGACTTCGTTCATTTGAGAAATTAAGGAAAAAATGCCTAATATCAAAACCACTCATCTGTTTTTCCTCATATTTAACATGAATATTCCTCTATATAATCCTGTGTACATGCAAGAAATTAAGTCTATTAAGTTTAAATTTTTAAAGTTATGGGCCCAAACATAATAGACTTTATAAAAAATCAGGAAAAATATTTACTCACTTAACATGAAAAATTTTAAAACTAGAGTCTATTTTCCCAAGTATATAACTATGTTTGATTACGATTCAATTGTTTACCCAAAATTAGATCTGAATTTTGTAAATTTTTTAAGTTATTAGCATAAAAATAAAATCAGTACCTTAAGTTTTGCCCAACTATGACCATGGCACTTTTTTTCCTGTTAGTACCATTGATTTAATTTTCACATCATGTAAACATAAGTATTTAATTTGTTTAAATCTGAAATTTGAAAAAAGCTTGAAAATTAGTCTTGTTACTTATTTTTTGCTTGAGGCTCTATTGTAGTCATTTCCTTTGATAACAGATTAAAGATGCAGGGTCCCACTCCAGGTCACTGGAATTCAGCTATGCAAGGGGTTTCTGATTTGTTACAGTCACTGGGGGAGATCTCCTGCTGTGAAAGGTGAACTGTTATTTTCATATCACCACCCCAATCCCCCCCCCCCCCCGCAAACCCAACCCACCAAGTGTTATGCAGTAATTGTTATTGTTTTCACTGTATCTCCTTAATTGTAATGCTGTTACCACTCCAATATACAAAAACTTTCCTTTAAAAGATGTAATCCAGAAGATGCCATGTTGTGTTTATGTAGCATGTTTAAAGAAATCAATTTTCTTTTAAATGATTATAACAAATATAATTTAACCCATCAGTATGCTTAAATTTATAAAATATGAAGCACATTATGGATAAATAAAGACACAATTTAAAATTGTGAAATATAAATCAAGTATTTTTTTTATATATTTATTGTATCCCCAGACAAAGTCGGGGGATACTATGTTTTCATACCGGTCCCGCCGCCGCCGCCGCCGCCACCACCACCGCCGCCGCCGCCGCCGCATATAAATCTTGTTGGCGTGATAACTCAAAAATATTTCACGGATCTTTACCAAACTTGATATATGTATAGATATGGGTGAGAGGACGACAACTATTTAAAATGAGGTCATGACCTTGATTAGGGGAGTGTCCTTGACCTTGAATATGTCTAATTTTGGGGAAAATCACACAAATTCTTAAATAGCTCAAGAAATCTTGCATGGATTGATCCAAAAATCAAGTTGATGGAAGATCATGGATAGGGTTGTCAGGTTCCAGAAACTGGTGGCGCCACCTATTATTCTGTACTTGTTTTCGTGCCGTTTAATACCCCCAAAATTGCTACTTGACGGTACTGTGAGCATTATAAGTCAAACACTAATGGACAGATTTCTTTAATATTATGCATATACATAAATATTGGTTATGGGATGATGTTTATTTAAATTGGGGTCATGACCTTTCCTATGAGTGGCCTTGACCTTGAATATTGCCATATATGGTGAAAATCACACAAAATCATTAATATCTCAATAAGGGATACATGGATTGGTCCAAAAATCAACTTGACCGAAGATCTAGGATAGTAATGTCATGTACCGGAAACAGGTGGCGCCACCTGTCATTCTTTTACTTGTTTTCGTGCCGTTTAATACCCCCATAATTGCCACTATCCAGTACTGTGGGCATTATAAGTCAAAAACTATCAGACAGATTTCTTTCTTATTATTCATGTACATAGACATGGGTTATGGGATGATGTATATATAAATTGGGGTTATGGCCTTTCAATTAGAGTGGCCTTGACCTTGAATATTGCCATATATGGTGAAAATTACACAAAATCATTAATATCTCAATAAGGGATGCATGGATTGGTCCAAAATTCAACTTGATTGAAGATCTTGGATAGTATTGTCATGTACCGGAAACAGGTGGCGCCACCTGTTATTCTTTTACTTGTTTTCGTGCCGTTTAATACCCCATTATTGCCACTTAACAGTACTGTGAGCATTACAAGTCAAAAACTAATGGACAAATTTCTTTCATATTATGCATTTACATAGACATGGGTTTGGGATGATGTATATTGAAATTGGGGTCATGACCTTTTCTATGAGAGTGACCTTTTCTATGAGTGTGGTCTGATATTAATTGTTGCTGAAGATGGGGGTCTATTCTTAAAGAGGGGGGGGGGATTAATTGTCTGGGGATACTATGGCACCTGCGGTGCCAAGAAATATCTAGTTGTTTTGCAGATTTAAAGATTTATTTTTGTGGTAAAAAATAAATAAACATTTGTATGTATGATGTGGTGTTATCTGACGAGATTGAGATTTATGAAAATGCAATTGAAAATTATGAATCAACTTTTATATTCAGTTATATATGTTATATTGAAAATGTATAGAAATGTAAACTTATAATAAAAAAAATTGATGTGATAAAAAAATGTGGATCTGATACAAACATTTGTTCATTACTTTCCTGCCTCAGCAGAATTGGAAATCAGCCTTTATTTACCCTGTATTTATGTTGTTAATTAGATATGTTTCAACTGTATACATGTCATAAAATAAAAAAAAAATACATATATATTAAATAATATATATTATGCAAAAAAATAGATTCAATTAAACAAATGTGTAAACTACTGAAATGTCAACAGTTAATCAAAAAGCCAACTAGTGATCATGGTAATAGTACAGATCATTTGTTCACAAACTGCTCACATGCTTCAGTTTCAACATAGGAAACACATGGTTAGGTCACATAATATTATTTGCAACAATTTTTTGCTCATCAATACAAACAAATCATATAAACTAACCATAGCCTATATTACCTCTTCCTCTTACACTTTATCTCCATTTGATATTATTTTAGATTTTTACCTTCAAGGTCAACTTCAGCTGAGCACAGTGACCCATGGGTCCCTTGTTTAATACATGTATTAGATCATTAAAATACATGGATCAGAACACCCAGTAAATTATACAATAAAGAATGAATTTGAGATGGGCATGTTAAATATTTATTAACTGAAATAAAAACATCAATTGTATGAATTCATATTAACCTTTACAATAAAAACAAAGGTTTACATAATATAATGTGACCATTGAAACCTATGCTGTGTATAGCAAGGCCATGCCAGCACCAGTCATGACAGGTTATGTAACACACTCTCAGAAATAAGGGTTCCATGGGCATCCTTGGGGAACTCTGTAGTTTCAGGTGGAAACTTGGTGGTTCTGTATGCGTTAAAATGGTTCTGTGCAAGCGACAGCATTCTTTTCAATAAAGCAGGTTCCACAGCCACGTGAAGGGTTCCTCAGACGGAGTCATATGACCTTTTGCGCACGATACACGATACCCGTGTTTCTTTGCTAAAAGAAGCTGAATGTGGAAAGGGCACAGCACTGAAGAATATTTGAAAATCAGATAAGTATAAGACTTTTTTACCAACAGAAACTATTTGATCTTGATTTATAAAATTGTTGGAAGCAGACCCGACTGTAATATTTATTATCAGCAGGTTTATCTGATGGACTGGCTTTAATTGTCTATCTGTTGTACTGGTCAGTCCTGGCCATCAGTGACCGTAATAGACCCGAAATGACAAGATGGCAGGTTTCCTGATGGAGGGATAAATATACGGCCCACTAGTAGTGTGAAGATTCAGGAGGTCGGACATGTTTATTGCTGGACTGTATGTATGACTATGACATTGCTGTGTATACATTTTGTTTCAATGAAGACCCAGCTTGGCCTGCTGTACAGCGATTCAATACCTTTAGAATACCCTCCCATGCAGACAACATTCACTTTTGACTTTTCCACCATGATTGACCAGCTGCCTTTCTTACAGAAGAACATGATGTGACCGAATTTCATTATGAGCAGAACATTACTTGTTTGAAATGCAATAAAAATATTTATCGAAGAAAATGTGGTTACAATAAGTGACCAATTTTAAGATATAAACACAGTAGAAAATGGGCCTTTATTCAAAGGAGTACTATTTATTTTTACCAAAAATGCTGTCTCAAATATTATGGGAAATTAATACAGTACCACTAATATTATGGATATTATTAGGACCCCCTCCCCCTTGAGTCTCATGTTATGAACAAATAAATAATAAATAAATATTAATGATTACAAAATATATTATATGAATGTATATACAATTTATTTTTTTTTTGCCATTTTCACACATTTATTCTTTTTAACTTGCTAAATGGCTTGGCCGGAGATCTCAAAGATTATGGTGTAATAGTTGTAACATTTTACAAAGTTGCTTCAAATTTGTACAAAAATAAACCATTAATTTCCCAACAAAATCATGCTCGGGTTTGCAATTTATTTTGATCTCATATTTATCCATTGTTTGATTAAAATGGTGCAAACTTAAACTTTATTTTTTTTAATCCTTACAGGCTTCATTATCTCATCATTCAGCATTTTGCCTTGGAAAATGAAGTCGTGCTTTCTTTTTCTGTCATCATGCAGAGTTTAAATTGAAATAGCCAACAAGTTTTTTTTCCATTATTTTGGGTATAAGTATGAAATTGAATAAAGGTTTATGCAGACCTATATTTATAAATTCCTGAAATTTGCAATACATTTCTCCAAAAATGTTACAAACAATTGTGTAAATGATAGACTATAATATAATGTGGAGCGTTATGACAATGGGTCACATATTTCTATGTCATTAAGGCATGATATACATGTAAATGAACACACTGATTCGTAGGTAACTCCATTGATTTAAATAAAAAAATGATGTCACAATTCACATCCGCTCAATCTAAATAAATATTGTTCTATATTTTCAGGGTGAGTGAAGACTCTTCGCTAAACAAAAGACCAATTATGAAGTATGAAGAGCTAAAGACGAAATGTTGAAATTTGTCATGGTGGTAGTATCAAAGCAATTTATCTTGCCAAGTGCAAAAAACGCATGCAGCATTTAAAATAACAACAAAAGTCCCAGCAACAAGAAAACCAGCTCTGAGAAGATTGTCATAAACTATACATTTATTATATATTTTATGATTGTCTATAACACGTTTAATTTGTCCTAGACCGATATGACCAGCTTTATTATCTTCTTGAAGTCATCTGAGCTTTGTTATAAAATGAAGTTTGGCACATGCATTTTGTGTGTATGAGGCCAGCGCATTAACTGTTAATGTCTAACAGGAAGTTAAGGCAGGCACATACTGAGTGAAAGCAACAAAATTTCCTCTTGATATCTAAGAGGGAGTGAAGGTAGGCACATTCACATCGAGTGTGAAGCCAGCCACATTTGCTTTTTATATTCAGCTGCGAGTGAAGACAGGCACATACTGAGTGAAGATAACCGCATTTCACCTGATATCTAATAGGGAGTGATGGTAGGCACATTCACATCGAGTGTGAAGCCAGCCACATTTGCTGTTTTTTATCTGATAGTGAATGAAGGTAGTCACACACATTGCGTATGGCTGAACTCATTATAGAATTTGTTAATATATTTATTTCTTTATTTAGAAATGTGTTTAATAATGTTAATAAGAACACTTCACCTACTTTGAGTTTTCTCATTTGAAACAATTTTATTATTTTTACATCAATTACACTTTATTCAAAAGAACTTTGTAAAACTACTTGGCTTTAAATTTGAGAATGTCCCATTCAATAATTCAAAAGAGAATAATATTACAGTAAAAATGTCAAGTCAAATTCATCTAATTGCTTTGCTTACAATTGAAAATTTAAATTGTCTCTTTGACAGGCTATTATGCAGTTGGTTGATATTAACCTACGATGTCCTGCCATATGCTGCCAAATCAACAATGATGCTGGTGTTATAGAATCGATAGCAGAAGAATCATGTCATGCTTTCATTTTTGCTGATAGTATTCAAGGAGAAAGTGGATGCAGATTTAGGTTTAAACGAATATGAAATTGATGGCTGCGTATATTGCATTACAAGCCTCAACTGGCCTAAGAAGGACCAACTAATTAGGATTTTTACAGTTAAATGTGTAAAGGGAAACAGAAAACCTATTCTATAAAGTTACTGCAACATAAACTTTGAAGCACACATATAAGAGGTAATACCAATTTTAGGATTTCTGTAGTACCCTGTTTCACCATTCTAAGAGAGAAATCCTGAATGCTACATCCAATCATTTGCTTGTTCTGAACTGCACATTTGTAGTATATGAATTGCTTCGTTTAAAGTTAAATAAAGTATGTTTACCCCCGTATTTTATTCTTGTGTTTTTTTACAGTAACTTTCATTTGATTTAAAAAAAAGTCCCCCATTAAAGTGTCATAATATCCAAGTGGAATGACATGCCAGTTGAGGGCATACCTCTGCCAAGGAAAAGGAATCGTGCTAGATCTGTTCCTTTATCTCGCCCTGCAGTGAATTTGAATTGGTCCTGTCTGGTTTGGTGTATAAACTGTCAAAGTTCCTGTCGGAACAAATAAGTCAAGGAACCCAGTTAATGTCTGTAGAACCATTCCTGGTTAATTTAAAAAAGGACCTTAATAATGGTTTTGCAAAGACCCAGCGGAAGTAATTAGCACCATACAAGGTTCCTCAAGGAACCAAAAATGTATTTACAGAACCTGAAAGGTTCCCCAGGGAACCCTTTTTGAGGGTTCCAGAAGGAACCTATATTCAGGGTTCCTCAGGGAACCAAGATGGGTTCCAAATATGTGACAAGCCAAAGAACCAAAATGGGTTCCACTTAGAACCCTTTATCAGCTCAGCTGACTATAAGTCATCTGAGCTATAGCAATCACTCTTTGTTTGATCACTCTTATTCCTTACTCATCAATATAAACCTAGCATGTCAACCAACCATGGCCTATGTTTCCTTTTCCTCCAAGACAACTCTTTTTTGTTATTATTATAGATTTTATCTTCCTGGTCAACTTCAGATGAGCACCGTGACACATGGGTCCCTTGTTTTATAGTCCCGCCATCAGTCATCAGTAGAATTTCTTGTTAACAAGATACATTTATCATAAACAAGTATTGCATTTCCCCCCTCAAATGTGAAACAAGTATTTATTTATCCATTTCCTGAACGAGGTTAATTCTGAGGAAATCTATGGAAATTTTGACTATTGTCACATATGAGGTACTGAAGATTTTTCCTCAGATTTGACACACAAGATGTTTCCTTCAAGTGTTAGATGTGTTTGAAAACTGGTGACTTTTGACCTTGATCTTCAAGATCTAATCTACAGAAATCTAGGATGATTGCATGTAACCCCCTAACTTTGGAGATATTTTCTTTAACTTTTGGGGGAGGCCGATTGGGATTGGAGACATTTATATCTTAAACAAAGCCATTCTACTGAATTTATTCTTTTATCATGTGTAAATAATTTTCACAAAACCAAATTAAGGCTGTTTTGTTTTAGCTTGTCTGAAGACTTTTAACAAAGAAGATCAACTAACGCCCAGAAGAGCCAGAGAGGATGTTTCTAACATCTGTCCTATCAGAAGTGTCCAGACAAAAAGAGGTCTTTTTGGCCAATGCTAATACGGGACTGAGGCGGGCAGCAAATAAGTGAAAGAAGTATTCCGATATCATATATGTCGTGTGTAACATTCAGTGCAACCTGACATACTGTGAAACATTATAAATAAAATTTATAATTTTATGTGTCTTTTCTGATTTGGATGTTTTGCATATTGGGTGTGTGTGTGAGGGAGAGAGAGACAGACAGACAGACAGACAGAGAGAAAGAGGTGTCATGGTGATATCACAAAATGATCACCATGTGACCTCAGCATGTGAAATCTCTGTGACATGAAGAGAGTGCGATCAAGGTGAAATTACAGTATCACCATGTGACCTAAGCATGTGACATCACTGAGTCACCAGTGTGAGGTTACAAAATCCATGTCACAGTGAGGTCACAGCATGAGGTCTGTGTGAGCTTATCTGTGATGTCGTGGTGACATCAGCATGTGACATCTCTGTGACATTGAGATAGACAGATCATTGTGAAGTCACAGTATGATCACCATGTGACCTAAGCATGTGACATCACTGTGTCACCAGTGTGAGGTTACAAAATTCATGTCACAGTAAGGTCACAGCATGAGGTCTGTGTGAGCTAATCTGTGATGTCGTGGTGACATCAGCATGTGACATCTCTGTGACATCAAGATAGACAGATCATGGTGAAATAACAGTATGATCACCATGTGATCTAAGCGTTTGACATCACTGTGTCACCAGTGTGAGGTTACAAAATTCATGTCACAGTGAGATCACAGCATGAGGTCTGTGTGAGCTAATCCGTGATGTCGTGGTGACATCAGCATGTGACATCTCTGTGACATCGAGATAGACAGATCATGGTGAAATAACAGTATGATCACCATGTGATCTAAGCGTGTGAGATCACTGTCTCACCAGTGTGAGGTTACAAAATTCATGTCACAGTGAGATCACAGCATGAGGTCTGTGTGAGCTAATCTGTTATGTTGTGGTGACATCAGCATGTGACATCTCTGTGACATCGAGATAGACAGATCATGGTGAAGTCACAGTATGATCACCATGTGACCTAAACATGTGACATCACTGTGTCACCAGTGTGAGGTTACAAAATTCATGTCACAGTGAGGTCACAGCATGAGGTCTGTGTGAGCTAATCTGTGATGTCGTGGTGACATCAGCATGTGACATCTCTGTGACATCAAGAGAGAGATATCAGGATGAAGTCACAGTATGATCACCATGTGACCTAAGCGTGTGACATCACTGTGATACCAGTGTTAGGTTACAGATTTCATGTCACAGTGAGGTCACAGCATGAGGTCTGTGTGAGCTAATCTGTGATGTCATGGTGACATCAGCATGTGACATCTCTGTGACATCAAGAAAGAGATATCAGGATGAAGTCACAGTATGATCACCATGTGACCTAAGCGTGTGACATCACTGTGATACCAGTGTTAGGTTACAGATTTCATGTCACAGTGAGGTCACACGATGAGGTAATGTGATATAATATGTGATGCCATTGTGAGATCACCGTGATGTCAAATTCCCGACTGGGAAATGTCATAATATTTTATCTCTTTAATTATTTAATGGCTGTGCTATAGCCTAGTATAGCGGTATCACAGGCGCTTGAATCGCTATTTGTGTTGATCTTGGTTTAAATAGTGTTCAATTTACCTTAACAAAAATCCCCTACCGTTTAATGAGCTTTAAACCATGTTATATCGTTTGCCGGTACTTGTTTATATGTATCTATTATATAAACAAGTACCGGCAAACGATATAACATGGTTTAAAGCTCATTAAACGGTAGGGGATTGTTGTTAAGGTAAATTGAACACTATTTAAACCGATATCAACACAAACAGCGATTCAAGCGCCTGTGAGCGGTATAGCCCGGGCCTATAATTAACAATTTGAAAAATTAGTATCTCCGGGCCTAGATCGATATGTTACTGATATTAAAAGTTTAATTATGCAATACGACCTCTTTAAACATGCCTTGTTTTACTTAATTAGAGAAAAATTATTTCTAAAAATGACCCATTAAGAGAACCCATCAGCTGTCCAAAGCTTATCACATGCAGTCACACTAGTCAAAGGTGGAGTACAAGTCGACAAATACCTAAAATTCAACTATGTTAGTTAGATCCGTGATAGTATAGTGGTGAGTATCCCCGCCTGTCACGCGGGAGACCGGGGTTCGATTCCCCGTCACGGAGACAGTTTTTTTTTTTTTTTACGTGTTTATTTATTCAAATGAAAAGTATAGAGTAAATGAATTTATTTGTTGTATTTAAATTTAAAACTTTCAATCGATATAAACGAAACATTTGTGTTCCCAAAAATGTAACAAATATCCAGAACGTCTGTCTCCCACAGAGTACATCGAGAGACCTCTGGTGGCCAACATTATCACTATATTGTGGAGCATCTGCATTGTCCCTGTGATAAACACAGGTATACTCTATATTGTGTCTTTAAGCACACTTTGTCGTTTCCCTGTCATTTAAGTAACTATTTTTGAAAAATATCCGGCGTTTTATGTTTCTTAAATCTGTTTACAAACCACATGCTGGCGAGAGAAATTATGAGAATTTTTAAATAGAAAACCTGTTATGCTGTGCTATAAATTTTGAAGGGCTGCATATTTTCCCCTGAAATATGAAACACAAATTTTTTCTACCAAAATACCAAAATCTCGAAAGAAGTTCGAAAACCGATGACTCGGACCTTCATCTTCAAGGTCATATCTGCGGAAATGTTAAGTTTTGTTGAACACCATATAACTTTTAAAGTATATGACATTTTATCCTCAAATTTGGTTCACGGATGAAATCGAAAACTGGCGAAAAGACCGGGATCTTCAGGGTCAGATATGCCGAATTATAGTTATTGTCTTATGAACACAATAATTTATGAGGTTTTGCGTATTTTCCCCTCAGATTTGGACACACTAGTTGTTTCCACTCAGTTCTCCGAATAGTATGGCTACTGCATGGTGACCTTGACCTTTTAGGTCACATTTGCGCAATTCTAGGATTATTGTGACCCCAGAAACTTTTTTCTTAAAATGTGACATAATCTCGTCGGAGTTCGAAACCGGTGACCTTGACCTTGATCTTCAAGGTAAATCTGCTGAAATCTAGAAAAAAGGTTTTGACACCGTGCATATTTTTACCCCTAATGTTTTGAGGTAGCCCGGGGGGGGGCTTATATATCTGTGTTTGCGCTACAAAAACAAATGCATTCTAGTTTGCCTCTTGTAATTAATTCTGATGTATCAGAAATGACTAAATTATAATTATTTCCCTCTTGTAATAAATGCTGATGTATCAGAAAGGGTTAAATCATTATTTCCCTCTTGAAACAACTGCTATTGTATTAGAAATGGATAAATCATTTCCCTATTGTAATAAATGCTGATGTATTAGAAATTGCTAAATCATTATGCCACAGACAGACTATTGAGTGATCATTAAGTATTTCGTAGTGAACGTTATAACAATAGTGACTGCATGGGTCGTGTAACCACTATTGTAATAACGGTCGCTCTTGTCATATAAATTAGCGGCCACTTTTATCTGACCAGTTAGGAAGTAATTCCTCTCATCCTGATATCAAAGTGTTTTATAGGCAATATATATCTGTGTTCAATCGTTTTAAGAGATTAAGAGATTTCCATTATTCTGAATATATCAATCCCTCAAATGTCAATAACGAAACGTATTAAAACAGTAACCGTTATTATATAGTGATCGACTCAATACTTGCTGAAATATTTCCCATTAAAATTTCAGTTCTATTATATTTTGTTTCACTAGTACAATGTTCAGTGATTTTATTATTCTAAATGGACTGCGATCAGTATTGACTTCCTCACTTATTTCGTTAGCGATTTTAATTGCTTTTGTTCAGGTTTGTGTTCAAGTTTGGATTTTGTAATGTGTTTTTGTGCTAAATTAGTGTTATATTTATGTAATAAATTCTAATTATTCTCAATGAAATGACATGATACAATTAATAATTCATCCTGATGCCATCAATGTTTCGTTTTATAATTAAGATTTTAGGCATATATATTAGTCACTGACGCGACTATTTATATTATAACAATAATAACTTTTATTTGTTTATATTTGCAACAGCTATTGTAATAATTTAATAGATTAATTAATGCATAAAAGGGCTTTGTTAAGATGTCAAGTGAATTCGAAAAATCGTACGAGTTTCATTCATGGGCGAAAAAAGGGGGGGGGGGGTTGGAAGCGTGGGCCACACACACACACACACACACTTTCTCAACATCCCCACATTTTGCAATAAATGACTGTTATTTTTTGTCATTAAATAGGCTCTATTTGCAATCTGTAAAAATACCAGTTATTTACAAGAAATTGTCACACTGTGGCAATGTTCCTCAAATATCAAGTTACCTCTCAGATGCAATAAACTAAAAATGGATAAAATACTAATATTACTGATAATATGACATGATATTTCTGTTTGCACCACATTGTAGTATCCAACTCAAATTGAATATATATATATATATATATATATATATATATATATATATATATATATATATATAATACAGGGTTTATAGATTAGTATGTTTAGAGCAAGGGGTTTTCTTCTTCTTTTTTTTTTGTTTCTGAAGCAATATCATTCCCTGTTATTTTATACTCAATTAACACCAGTATTGCTTATATTTTGAATGAAAGTATTTTGAATTCTCTACACTGCACGAGGGGGACATCCCTACAACGCGCAGCCCCCGAATCGGGTTCTGAATCTACCGGTGATATCATTATTATTACTAGAAATCTTCATTTGAAGGAATACAATCTTCTGCCAAGTGGGCTTTCACTGATTCGGGCCATAATCCCAGGCTCGACCGAACATTTGTAAATATTCCTTGATGATATTCCTGAATCCCGATTAAGTGCCGAACCCACACCAAAACCTAATCGATTCTTAACTGGCCTTTAAAGAAATTCACAAACACCCACAAACACCCACATACACCCACAAACACCCACATACACCCACAAACACCCACATACACCCACAAACACCCACATACACACGAACGGGGATGAACGCAAATCATCTTTGCGGAAGCAATAAAATTATATTTAGAAACGGATGTAGGGGAGGGGTCTTAGCTAGGGGTCTGAACCTCCCCTTTTAAGCCACCGCAACCTTATTTAGGGGTTTCAGGCTCATTTTTGCGACCTGAACCCCTTTTTTCGGATCTTTTTATAGCTTTGTCATTACTCCTTCATGGTTTACATTCCATACGCCTATAGTCCTTGATTTTATCATTCGCCGTCCAACCGTCCTGTGGCCCGTGAGCAACCGGGCACAAATCGTTAGCATTTTACATAGAAACGCAATATACCAGAAGGTTCTTACGAAATTTTCTTGGACACATAAATGTTGGCACCACCCAAGTTTTCAGAAATTTCTTTGCGTTTTTGCACAACCATAATCACAAAAATCCTCTAGTTCATAGGAGCGTCAGTGCCTGACAATGTCCTTCTTATACCGTCTTATAATTCCTAATTAAGTTAAAATTTTATGGACACGGATTGCAATTATGCCTTCTGATCATTTTGGCTGAACAGTTGATATTTATTACCAGTACGTCGACCACTGCTGTGGAGAATTAACTTTCGAGGCCTCGTCACATTTCGTTAGAGTTTTCACGGCTACAAGAATTGTTTGGAAACCGATTTAAGGTAAGAATTCAATTTAAGTGTAATTGGTTTGTTGTTAAAAATGCAAAGAATACCAATATATATATATATATATATATATATATATATATATATATATATATATATTCAGTATTCATATTCTAATGTATTCAAATACACAATTTTGAGTATTCGTATTCTTATTTAAATACTTTAATAAATGTCAAATGTATTCGTATTCGCATTCGAATACATAGAAAATGTATTCGTGTTCAGTAAATGCATAATGAATACTTTATTTTGCAAATTTATCAATATATTTTAATTTGATCTGTATACTGTTATAAACATCTTTTGAAAAAAAATCATTACTGTGCATATAGGATATCTTGATGTTTGCGGTATATAAAAAAATCGGGGAAACCGTAGTTGCAGTCATGTAATCCAGTCAACAACCCAGTCAAACTATTTGAAACAGTTAATCGTACTATTTAGCCGGCTAACCTATTCCTTTATAATTACCACACCTCGCAGGCTTAACAACCAGGATAAGAGCCAACTACATAGAAATGTAATCATTACAATTACATAAAAATTACATAATTTTTATGATTGAATTAAATTACTTTTGAAAAGTAATTAATAACTTTCCAATTACTTAATACAAGATCAACAGAGGCATGCAGTCTTCATATAAAGTAATACTCAAACTTGAAAGGCTAGTTTATTAAAAAAAAAGTAAAGGACAAACTACAAACTATAAGATGCCCCCTGTGAATGATAGTTTTACAATGGAACCTAGTAGTATACAGTATCTGAAAGCATATGCACCATGCTTAGCTTTACTATGTATGATAGGGATAGTATATATAAAACCAGATACGAAAGACCGTGTCTATAGGAACCGGACAGAAAACAGTGGAGACTGTTCATGACCCGGATCAAGGGAGGACACCCAAGAATACTCACAAATGTGCAGTCACATTTGCCTGATTGAATATGGCAATATGGGCAAAGGTAAAATGAAATAGTGAGGTAACGTTGGATGACAGCATATTAAGAATAATAAAAATCCCAGACTACAGAATTATACAAGTACTTTAATTTCAACAGATGGTTTGCCTTCACTATTGTAATAACTGTTAATGTTGTAATAAATGTCGTTATTGGCATAAATAAAGACATATACGATCGAGGGGATTATAAATGTATTCAGAATAATAAAAGTCCCTACAATTTTACTCTTGAACACAATAATTTATACAGGTAAGACATTTCAAAATTAAAGATGAAACGAACTACATCTTACGTCGTGTGCCAAAGGGGCGCTGGGTATCACACATTAGTGATCTTTATTGCAATTCCGGATGCACGACCTCATCACTATTGCGAAAACGGTCACTGTTGTAATAAATGTCGTTATTGATATAAATAATGACGTTTAAGATTACAATAATTTCCCACCATGTTACACTTGAATATAAGAATATTTAAATACTGGCATTTAAACATCAAAGATGGGCAGAACTACTTCTCAAGCGGTCACATAAAAGAGGGCTGAATACAATTATACAGTTATTACAACAGTGGTTGCACGACCCAGTCACTATTGTAATAACTTTCACTGTTGTAATATATGTTGTTATTGATATAAATCATCACGTAAGGATGGATTGCAACGTTTTAAAATGTATTACACCTAAACACAAATATATATTAAAAAACGGGTATTTCAAGATCAACAATGAGAGGAATCACTTCTTTATTGGTCATATATGGCTGCTAGTTTTGAGTATAATAGTGGCCGTTATTACTACAGTGGTCGCACGATCCGGTCACTATTGTAATAACGGTCACTATTGTAGTAAATCTCAATATAAATATAAAAGGATGAATTCTTACGTATTCAGAATAATAACAGTCCACAAATAGTACATAATGGAACACAAATATGTAAAAATATTGAAAATTCATACAAGAAAGTTTAGACGGACTGCTTCTGAAACAGTGAGGCAATTAAGGGGCCGCTGGTTATTACTATAATTGTTACCGTTATTACAACAATGCATACACGCATGACAGTTATTACAATGGTGACCGCGTCAAGGAAACCCTATTTATTATGGTGGAAATATAATTTGTGTCGAATTTGAAGGAAACAGATGCAGTACTTCAGAAGTGATGTGGTTCACAAAAATCCTATATGTTCGCAGGTTTGACCATGAAGACAATGCTCAAGGTCACCAGTCTTCGAAAAAATGCAAAATATCGGGGGGTATATTTTTGTGTAACATTTGAAGGAAACAGATGCAGTACTTCAGAAGTTACGGGGTTAACAAAAAACCCGATATGTTCGCAGGTTTGACCTCAAAGACTAAGCTCACGGTCACAAGTCTTCAAACATGTCCGATTTCTTGCTGGAAACAATATTCGGTCACATTTGAAGGAAAAAATAGGGTACTTCAAACGTTTCAAAGGGTTAAAAATCCAAAATATCGAGAGATTTGACCTTGAAGTGCAATGCCAAGGTCACAGACTTTCTATTGCGACGACTTATCATCTGATCTTTCATTTTCAATTTGGATTTGCAGAAAGATTCATCTATCCACTTGAGAAACCATGTTTTTGTTTGGTTTTTTTTCACCAAATATGGAAATATTCAAGGTCAAAGTCACTCTCATAGTAAAGGTCATGCCCTGAATTTAAGTAGACTTAATCCTATAACTGTTATCATATGCATGTGCATAATATTAAAGAAACGTGTCCATTAGCTTTTTACTTATAAAGCTCGCAGTTTTGTCAAGAGGAAATAATGGGGGTACTAAAATACACGAAAAATAAGAAAATGATACCAGGTGGCGCCACTAGTCTTGCGTACATGACAGAGCAAGCATCTTCGGTCAACTTGATTTTTCGACCAAACCATGCATTCTTTCTAGAGATATGTAGGTTTTGAGTGATTTTCACCAAATATGGAAACATTCAAGGTCAAGGCCATTCTTATAGTAAAGGCCATAACCCGAATTTGAATTTTAATTGACCTCTTTCCATAACCCATATCTATGCATGTGCATAATATGAAATCTGTGTTTTAGTTTTGGACTTATAAAGCTCACAGTACAAGGCAATGAATGGGGTATCAAGCTGGCTACCTGAAAGACGAAATTACATTTAAGATTTCACTAAATAAACATGCACACAACTACTTTGCATTCTGTTACGTACTGCATCACAATTAGGCCTACAACCTCAAAGGTCAACCTGGTTGAGCCTTGCGATTATCTTCTGACCAATGAAAGCTTGATATCTTGAAAGTCCTGTTGGGGACTAGACCATTAGGAACATTTGGTGCGATGCTATGGAATGCGTTGCCTTAAGCTATCCGGGGACCAATTTTACCTGCATTTTTTAGAAAACACCTAAAACTCTCTTGTTTTGTGATATGATTAAACAGGACCTGTTATTATTAATAACGAAGAATTTGCAGATGTTTCTCCGAGGTGTCGCTTACACGATGAGTTCATCAATATATGCGTCGCAGCCCTGAATGTCCTTGACAGCCATATGGATGAGGCGCTGGGACGTGGCTGGCGAGTTCTTCATGCCAAACGGCATAACTTTATACTGGTACAGTGCTTGCGGCGTCACAAATGCGGACACATTTTTCGCTCGTTTTGTCAGCGGAACTTGCCAGTATCCTTTTAGCAAGTCAAACTTGAATTCATATCTGGAGCTACCGACTCTATCAATACAATCATCGATCCTCGGAATAGGGAACGTATCAGTCTTCGTGACAGAGTTCAGTTTTCGATAATCTGTGCACATACGGTAACTTCCACCAGGTTTTGGCACAAGAATACATGGTGAACTCCATTTACTGTTACTAGGTTCAATAAAATCAAATATTGTATCTCATCCTTTAGATACTTTTGCTTTTCTGATTTCAGTCTATAAGGATGCTGCTTGACTGCGCTTGCCTCGCCAACATCGACATCATGGCACAATATGTTAGTTCGCGTTGGAATGTCACTAAACAAATGCTCATAATTCCGCAGCAGGTTCTTGAGGTCTTGTTGTAGTTGTGCGGTAAGATGTGACAGTTTGGCATCCAGGTTGTTGAGCACATCTGGGTTTTTTAATGGTACTATACCACACTGAATGTCTACATCACACTTACAACCAGTATCTACTTTAACTGGGTCAGGGTCAGTGTTTACACAATTTACAGCAGTAACATTATGTACAACATCTGACGTTCTATTTCTGTCATAATATGGTTTCAACATGTTAACATGGCACAGTTGTTTCGTCTTACGCCTATCTGGTGTCAACAGTATGTAATGTAAATCACTGACTGTCTTGTCAACAATGAAAGGACCAAAATACCTAGATTGCAGAGGTCATCCAGGGATCGGAAGTAAGGCAAGGACCTTTTCACCAGGCACAAACGTCCTACTTACAATGTGCTTGTCATACTTTGTTTTCATTTTACTTTGTGCAGATTTTAGATTTGACTTTGCAATCTCACAAGCATTGTGTATTTTAGTGCGAAAGACTGAGACATATTTCAGTAAACTAAGAGAATCAGGATTTTCCCACAAGAGTTTTTCTTTAAGCAGTTTCAATGGACCGCGAACTGAGTGTCCAAAAACTAGTTCAGAGGGACTGAAACCCAAGGACTCTTGAAAGGATTCTCTCACAGCAAACAGCAATAGGTGGATTCCTTTATCCCAGTCTTTCTGTGTGTCATAGCAATAGTTTCTAATCATGTTTTTAATGTCTGGTGAAAACGCTCGAGGGCGCCCTGACTTTCAGGATGGTATGGCAAAGAGCTGTACTGTTTTATACCTAGCTCAAGCATAACTTGCTGGAATAAGCCATACATAAAATTAGACCCTTGGTCAAACTGGACAGATTTTGGTAATCCAAAAGTTGTAAAAAATTGGTCAGAGCTTTGACAACACTTTTTGCATTAATTTTGCGCAATGGTATTGCCTCGGGGAACCTTGTAGATGCGCACATAATTGTAAAGAAGTATTATTGTCCAGATTTTGTTTTGGGCAGTGGTCTAACACAGTCAACAATAATACTACTGAATGGTTCCTCGAAAGCAGGAATAGGCCTAAGTGGGTCCTTAGGGGAATTCTGAATGGGCTTGCCTACCATCTTACATGTGCCATGCTTAGAATTTCATTGCGAAAGCTTTTGGGGTACTATTTGATGTTTGATGGTCCACTCATCAACAGCACATACATTAGGTGGTCGCCAATTACTCATAAGCACTCCATTTTTAACATAGAAACAAACTGGGTTCTGTGACTTTACATCTTTAGAAACTGCCCTGGGAAACAAACAAGACATTTCATGGTCCTTATGCTGTTCTGCGATAAGTTCAGACCTTAAAAATGTTGTATCCTTTACGGGCGAATCATTAGACGTGTCACTAGTGACTCCCAGAGTGTTATTATCTGGACAATTATCCTCATGTGTGTTTTTCTTGGCCTTAGATCTAGTTACAGCACATGAAGGATACAAATCAGGAATTTCCAGAATGTTGTATCCTTTACGGGCGAATCATTAGACGTGTCACTAGTGACTCCAAGAGTGTTATTATCTGGACAATTATCCTCATGTGTGTTTTTCTTGGCCTTAGATCTAGTTACAGCACATGAAGGATACAAATCAGGAATTTCCAGAATTTCCGGATCAGTGTCCTGATCATGTGACTCCTTTTTCTGTCACTATTGATACAGGCTGTACTTTGTCACCTGCAACATCATTGCCTAGTAGCAACTGAATTCCCTGAGTTCTTATGCCCACATTAATATTCCCAGAAATCAAATCTGTCTTTAAATGTATACTGTGAAGCGGGACTGAAATGTGCTTGCTGAAAACACACCATTAACAAGTGCATGTGCACCAGTAAAGGACCTATTAGAAAATGGAAAAGTGTTTGCTAACATGAGACTCTGGCCTGAACCAGATCCTCAAAATTCTGATAGGGGTAGAATCTGAAAAATCACTTGATAGTGATACAAAAACCATCATGTAATAATGGCTCAAATAACTCCATTTCAAGGTCAGGAGAAGAATCTACTACCTCAGCTTCATCAAACAAAGAACTGACATTGACAATGTCAGTCATAAACTCTTTTTCAGAGTCATTTAAGGAATCTACTTCCTTTTTATCATCAACTCATTATTGGTGTCAACAGAGGAATTTTCCTCAGCAGAAACAAACTTCTTTTTGTCATAAGAGGGCCCGTCCTCATTTGAAATACTCTCGCAAGAGTCGTAAAAGGACTTAGCCTTATTTAGAGAATACGACTCGGAGGAGTCTTGAAAGGACCTAGCCTTATCAAATTCCTCGCAGAAAACAACAGGTTTTTACCCCGCAAGCTACGGATTCTTCTTTGGATTTAGACGGCACGTGGGCCTCCGTAGCATCAAACTCTTTATTAGAGTCAATAAAGGAGTTGCACCCCTTATTTAAATGAAAAGAGCGTGGTTCTTGTACTATGCTATGCATAGATTTTGAAACAAAACCAGAAGGTTTGCTATTTGGTTAATTTGCAATTTTCCAGCAGTCAGATATTTGATGACCTTCCTTCTTGCAGTAATTACAGATTTTTTTTTAAAATGACTGGCCTTGGTTGGATTCAGGCACAGTGGACGTGGACTGAGGTGTAGCAATGGACTTTGCTGAACTATCAGGACTACTAGTACTGGGTGACTGCGCTTTAAACTTCTTTTGACCATACTGATTTACATTCTTGTTTTTGAATGACTGGTTGATTTGCTAGAAAAGGACATTTTGTATGTTAATGAATAATCATCATAATTGAGCAGCAATGTCAAGTGTTTCAGGACTTTTCTCATCAATAAAATTTTTAACATCTGCGTTAATGCGCGCTTAAATTCTTCAAGCAAAATCAAATAGCGCAAATTGTCATAATCTTTCATTACATTTTTAGAACTACACCAGCGATCAAAGAACTGCTCTTTTGTCCTAGCAAATTCGACGTAGGTCTGTTCTTTGTGCTTTTCCCAATTTCTGAATTTCTGGCGGTAAGCCTCCGGAACTAACTCATAACCTTTAAGGATTAACCATTTTGCCAGGTCATAGTCAGCAGCAGCTTCTACTGAAAGCCTTGCCAGTCAATATACTTTGTAACAGATTAGTCCAATTTTCCTTAGGCCATGTTAAATTTTCAGCTTCGTTCTCAAAGTGAAAGAAATATTTATCAACCTCTTTTTCTTGGTAAAATGTAAAATTATTGCATTCATATATAATCGCAACATGAATTTAAATTACCTAGAGCTACTTGCATTCATTTTATTTTATTTTTTTTAATCAGTGCTAAACGTGTTTTAGTTAGGTCCTCGAGTCTTAAAATTATTTTCGAGGGGTAAAAGTCTAAATTATTTTGGCGTTTATTGTTACAACAAATGTGCATCTGTCTCTAACTTTTTTATATAGGCCTATTAATTTACTCTATTTTAACATGAAAGTAATTACCGGTTATATAACAAGAGATTTTATATTTGTGAGAAAGAGTCTACGATATGCTTTACCGAGTTCTGGACATATGGTTTCAAAATACTGATGTCTTTAACAAATGTTATTCAATAGGCTATATTATAATAAAGGCCTATTTATTTTACATACGGTATTTTTAAGATGCCAGTCTAAATGTAAATGTATGGAATAATAAATGATAACATTGAAAATAAAATTATCCCTGGCGGAGCTGTAGGGTCTTATGCTCCTTTTTTAGCTCAGCTGACTGTAAGTCATCTGAGCTGACTGTAAGTCATCTGAGCTATAGCAATCACCCTTTGTCCGTCGTCCGTCCGGCCATCCGGCCGTCTGTCCGTTAACAGGGCACAACTCGTATCCGCTGGATCTGGAATCTTCTAACTTGACATCCAGGGAGGTCCATGAAAATTCTTCTTGAAAAGCTGGAATTAGGTCTCTGTTACCCATATTCTTCGAGCTATGGGGCTCCGAAGTACCCAACAGAATAATGGAAAATTTGATACAAAAGCTCAAGTATCTGAACAACTAAGGCATTGATAACCAGCATGGATATTGGTCATTGAATGTTTCATCACTTTCTTCAGACTAGTGGCGCCACCTGTATTTTTTTCGATTTTTACGATTTTTTTTCTCTATTTTTGAGACCTCTTAAGATGCGGTCATCTGTTAACAGGGCACAAATCCTAAGGACTGGACCTAGAATCTTCTCTCTTGACATGCAGGGAGGCCCATGAAAAGTCTCTGTGGAAACCTGGAATAAGGTCTCTGTTACCCATATTCTTTGAGCTAAATATTGGGCTCTGAAGTACCCCCCCCCCCCCCCCCAATTAATGGAAAATTTGATACAAAAGCTCAAGTATCTGAACAACTAAGGCATTGATAACCAGCATGGATATTGGTCATGGAATGTTTCATCACTTTCTGCAGACTGGTGGCGCTACCTGTATCTTTTTCCGATTTTTTTTTACGATTTTTTCTCTATTATTGAGACATTAAAAGATGCGGTCATATGTTAACAGGGCACAAATCGTAACCACTGGACCTAGAATCTTCTATCATGACATGCAGGGAGGCCCATGAAAAGTCTCTTTGGAAACCTGGAATTAGTTTTCTGTTACCCATAACCTCTGAGCTATAGGGCTTTGAAGTACACCCAAGAACAACTAAAATTTTAAACAAAAGCTCTAGTATGGCAACAAATATTTCATTGATTGCCATGACTCTTTGCATGCATATTCATCATGGAGTGTTTCATCAATTACTGCTGACTGGTGGTGCCACCTTGTATTTTTTTATATATTTTTTTTCTCTTTTTTGAGACCTTAAAAGATGTGGTCATCTGTTAACAGGGTACAAATCGTAACTGTTACGTGTGTCTCCACCAGAGATCGCCAGGTTGGAATCGTCTCTGTAACGTAATAGCTGATTAAACCTGTGAAGCCAGTCCGTCTTACTGCTTGATCACATTTGGACTAACTGTGTGTGTGTGTGTGACCGAATATTCTTGACGGAATACGTAACATGGTGGCAGCGTGGGGATCATCTTGACACTAGAGAACCCAAATGTCGTGAGTACTGTACTTGTAAAAAGCACGAAACGGACCGTTTTCTCGGACCTCGTGCGCTCGCTTCGCTAAATTATCTTATTATCGCTCGGTAGCCATTTACGCTGTTCTGACCTCGTCTCTTGAATAAAATGGCTACTAATACTGTGCCAGGCATCAAACCTCTACCACCTTTGATTATGGACTCTTACCTAGCTGATAACTGGAAGCTGTTTAAGCAAGAATGGCGCAACTATGCCATTATAACTAAATTGGACACGCAGTCCCGTGAATACAAAGTCGCGCTGTTACTACACACAATGGGTAAGGCTGCATTAAAGGTGTATAATGGTTTCCAGTTTACAACTCCCGAGGAGGCAAGAACTATTGATGAAATATTCTCAGCTTTTGATGACTTTGCAGTTGGAGAAGTAAACGCAACGTACGAAAGATACCTGTTTAACTGCAGAAATCAAACTGAAACAGAAAGCTTTGAAAACTTCTGAACGTCTCTACGTGGACTGATCAAAACATGTAATTACTGTGAAACATGTTCAGAATCTTTACTCAGAGATAGAATAGTGCTAGGCATTAAAGACAGTGTCACACAGACTTCACTACTACGTGAAAGAAATCTTACCTTGCAGGCATGTATTGACATGTGTAGAGCTGCAGAAAATGCTATGTGACAAGGTAGAGCTCTGCGCCCAGAGAATCATGTAGAAACAGTCAGGAAAGTTACTAATACTAGGTATGCTACAAAGTACAGACGCTCTAAATATAGCAAAACTAAACTTGCAAATACTGTGGCTTACAGCATCCTATGAAAAAAGAAATGTGTCCTGCATGGGGCAGGAAATGTAGTCAATGCAAGAAGGACAATCATTTCGCAAAAATGTGCCCTGGAAAAAGAGACAAAAAGCCTGTACATCAGATTGGCACTCAGTCTGAAACTGAAACTGAAAGTGATTCTGAGAATGAATCTCCGCCACAGTGGTTGAATAAAGTTACTGAGGAAGCCCCGCTAAATAACACGCCTAGAGACATTAGGTGTCATATGCTAGTCAATGGTAAAAGTGTTACATTTCAAGTAGATACAGGAGCATCAGTAAACATATTGCCAGTCTGCTTTGCCAATGAATACCAAACTAACACTACAACCCTGAAAATGTGGAATTATACTGTAATGAAACCACTAGGCACCTGTCGCTGTATCATTAAGAATAAAAAAATGGAAAGAGATATAATGTGGAATTCCAGGTAGTGGAAAATAACTTTACTCCCCTGATAGGACTTTAAGCAGCTGAGCAGATGCAGCTAGTGACAGTAAACTCAGAGAATGTAGAAAGAGTGGCAGGAATCTCTGAACAGTTGCAAAATTTGTTTGATGGCGCTATTTGCAAGCTGCCAGGGAAGCATCACCTCCAAGTCAATAAGGATGTTATTCCTGTTGTAATGCCATCACGTCGGGTCCCTCTGTCTGTGAGACCTAAACTAAAAGCCGAACTACAACGACTTGTCAGTCTAGAAGTAATAACGCCAGTAAGTGAACCAACTCCATGGGTGAGTCAGATGGTGATGCAGGTGAAGAAAAATGGCGAACTTCGCGTGTGTTTAGATCCGTGTGAACTCAACAAAGCGTTGATCCGTGAACATTACACATTACCTATACTGGACGAAACCCTTCATGAAATAGGAATGTCCACTGTGTTCTCTAAAGCAGACCTAGCAGCAGGCTATTGGCACATAGAGCTGGATGATGTGTCTAGCCTGCTAACAACGTTCCAAACTTGTTTTTGGAGATATAGATGGTTACGTTTACCATTTGGAACAAGTGTCTCCGCAGAAATATTCCAAAGGAAGCTAATGGAAGCCCTTGAGGGACTTAAGGGAGTTGTGTGTATAGCAGATGACATCGTGATACATGGAAAGACCATGGATGAACACGATGCCAACTTTGAGAATTTCCTGAGGCGCTGCCAGGAAAAAGGCATCAAATTGAATCAGGAAAAGCTGGAATTAAGACTACAACAAATCACATTCATGGACCACCTCATCTCAAATAAAGGCCTACAAAGTGACCCGGCTAAAGTGGAGGCAATACTGGAAATGCCACCTCCAAACAACATTGAACAGCTACGAAGGTATCTAGGCATGGTGAACTACCTCGCGAAGTTCTTACAGGGGTAAACCACCACACTAGAACCAATGTTTAACCTTCTCAAGAAAGATGTACTATGGACATGGTCCTCTTCACAACAGGCTGTCTTTGAGGAGGTAAAGATGTTACTTACCAAAGCACTTGTCCTCCAATTCTACGACCCTAGCAAAGAACTTATCATTGAGAATGACACATCGGAATATGGCTTAGGGTCAGCCATGTTTCAAGAAGGTAAACTTGTAGCTTTCGCTAGCAGATCACTATCTGACACCGAACGTCGCTACGCTCAGATAGAAAAAGAGATGTTGGCAGTGTGCTTCGGCCTAGAAAAATTCCATCACTACACTTACGGCCGCAGAGTGAAAATAATCACTGACCATAAACCGCTGGTTTCGATCTGCAGTAAACCCCTTATAACTGCACAAAGACGACTTCAAAATCTGCTATTAAGAACGCAACTGTATGAATACGAGATAGAATATAAGTCAGGGAAAGCAATACCTGTTGCGGATACGCTGTCAAGAGCACCACTGACATTAAAGTCCCTGAGCCATATAAATCAGCAAGAGGACATTCATGGTGTATCATTTCTCCCAATTAAAGGCAACTGTCTGGTGGACATACAGAAAGCAACTGAAGCAGATAGCACGATGAAGCTGCTGAAAGAGGTCATAATGTCAGGATGGCCAGAAAGTAAATCAGAAAGTAAATCAGTATAACACCGTACTTTCCATTTCGGGATGAACTTGCAATACAAGATGGGCTTGTGATGCGAAGTGATAGAATCATCATACCCCGATCCATGAGAGCCGAGATGAAAAGTAAAATCCACACAGGCCACATGGGGATCAATGCATGTCTCAGAAAGGTGAGAGAATTAATCTTTTGGCCAGGGATGTCTTCTGAGATTAGAGAATACATAAGCAATTGTGAAACATGTTCATCTGAAGCACCAAGTCAAGCACCAGAACCACTGTATTTACATGGGGCACCAAGCAGGCCTTGGGCCAAAGTAGCTACAGACCTTTTCACACTTGAGAAAAGACAGTATCTCATCACTGTAGATTACTACAGTAACTTTTTCGAAATAGATAATCTTGGAGAAGACACCACATCGCAAAATGTCTCTAAGTTAAAACAACATTTTGCCCGCCACGGTATACCGGATACTGTAATTAGCGATGGAGGTCCCCAGTACAGCAGTGATCCGTTTAAAACATTCAGTGAAAAGTGGGCATTTGAGCATAAAATGTCAAGTCCATACCACAGTCAGTCAAATGAATGTGCAGAAGCACATGTGAAAATCGCAAAAAGGCTCATGCAGAAATGTGCTAAAGCAAAGGAGGACCCATATCTAGGACTCCTAAACTTGAGAAATGTACCAATGGAAGGACTAAATGTTAGTCCTGTACAGCGACTGATGAGTCGGCGTACAAAAACACTCATACCATCCACAGATGAAGCCCTCATGCCAGTCAGTCATGACCCACACTCTGTGAAAACAGCAAAGGAGGAAAAGCAGGCCACCAGTGCACAGTACTACTCGCAGAGAAAGCCTCTTAAACCGCTAAATCAAGGTGACAAAGTAAGAATACAACCTCTCACTGCCAATAAGTCGTCATGGGAACCGGCAACTGTGACCAGAAAAGTAACAGGAATATCATATGAGGTTGTCACTGAGAGTGGCAGTACCTATCGTAGAAACAGAAAGTTCCTGCGAGCTAGCAAAATACCAGCATGAATACCAGATCAAAATGTGAGTGACAATACAACACAACCTTCAACAGAGAAAACAGTTCAAAACAGTGATACACTGACTAAATCACCAATCTCAACTACAAGCAAAACAAAAAGCCCAGAAAAACATGTGGACGCACAGAAGGAACCTTATCGAAGCAGATCAGGAAGACTTTAAAACCACTAGAAAGCTTAATATGTGAACTTTGTGTACTAATTATGCATGGACAAGCAGTCACCATAATTTCAGTTGGACCATATATAGTATTGTATAAGCCATATGATAATTTCATATATTTCATGGACAGTACAATCACAGGCTTGTAAAAGAACAATATAACACAGTCATAACTTTGTGGACTCATTTTATAAGTATAAAAATATCAAGTACTAAAGCATGTTTATAATTTGATATTTGAACAAAGAAAACCCATGCATACATATTCTCTCATATAGGGGGAGATGTTACGTGTGTCTCCACCAGAGGTCGCCAGGTTGGAATCGTCTCTGTAACGTTATGGCTGATTAAACCTGTGAAGCCAGTCCGTCTTACTGCTTAATCACATTTGGACTAACTGTGTGTGTGTGACCGAATATTCTTGACGGAATACGTAACAGTAACCATTGGACCTAGAATCTTCTCTCTTGACATGTTGGGAGGTCAATAAAAATATCTCCGTGGAAACCTGAAATCAGGTCTCTGTTACCCATATCCTCTGAGCTATTGGGCTCAGTAGACCCCAAAGAATAACTTAAAATTTGATACAAAAGGTCTACGTAGTATCTCAACAAATTGTGCATTGATTGCCATGATTCTTTGCATCATTTTCATCATGGAGTGTTTTATCAGTTTTTGCAGACTGGTGGCGTTACATGGATGTTTTCCAATTGTTATTCTCTCTATTTTTGAGACCTTCAAAGACGCCGCCGTCTGTTATCAGGGCAGGGAGGTCAATACGCTCTTTACACAGCGCTTTACCTATAGTGCTATTACCTATAACGTAAGGCGCTGTTTGCTATGACCTCGTATCCTGAATTGCTACACCAGAGCGGAGCACTGTATTTTTGTCCAATCAGATGAGACCTTGTGCTGGAAGACAAAGCCAAGCGAGGAATACACGGAGCCAATCATGTTTATTTCTTTTTGAGTGACAGCTCATCGCCTCGCGTAACCGTCTGAACAGGCAATAGGTTCAGAGAGAATTGCCCCTGACGTGGTTTGCTAAGGGCCTTGGGCACATAGGATGTTCGGCCGGTGAGCTGTAAACGTAACAACATAGGCTGGGTGTACACCTCGCTGGCTTGTTTCAGTTCTGCAGACAACAGATACATGGCTACGCTAACACAGTCATAATGTCATAATCGAATCGGTCGATAATGCGAGAATGCAAAGGGAGCAATTTAAATTCGACCGGAAACTCATCAAGCGGCGCTTGAAGCGCAGTAATGGGCGGAGCCAGGATGCCTGTCGAGTGTTTGTTTATTGGCATCTGATTGGCTGCTTGTCACATCATACGCACATTTATTTCAGCGGACAACGTACCGCCATCTGGTGTCTAAATATATCATAAACGGTCAAAGCTGGCAGCGTGATCAAAATCAGTTGCTTCTTAAGAAGCGCAAGATTTCCGCTGCCTCGGGAGCGTACGTAGGAGGTCAATAAAAAATATCCTTGGAAACCTGAAATTAGGTCTCTGTTACCCATATCCTCTGAGCAATCGGGCTTATAAGCACCCCTAACATAATTGAAAATTTGATACTAAAGCAGGGCACAAGTTATAACCCTTGGACCTATATAGAATCTTCTAACTTAAAATCGAGGGAGGTCCATGAAAAAATTTCCTTGGAAACATGAAATAAGGTCTCTGTTACCCATAATCTTTGAGCAATAGGGCTTATAAGCACACCCTAGAATATTTGAAAACTTGATATCAAAGTATATAGGGCACAAATGGTAACCATTGGACCAAGAATCTTCTCAGGTACTTAATTGGCATCCTGAGAATTCCTCAAAAGTTCTCCCCTCAAAACTTGAAATTGGGTCACTGTGACCTATATTCTCAGAGTTTTGGGGTATGTTTGAGCATCCTAGAAGTAATGAAGAATACACATAAATTGCCAGGTTCCTCAGGAAAGGCTGGTTGGGTTGTCATCGAATTTGGTGTGCTAATTAATGGGTCTTGATGAACTTAAGCTAATATGAATGAATGATGATGGCACCTATATTATCTTAATTAGCTTCCAGTGCGAGGACATACTGTCAACATGTCAGTCGGCTGAGCGTCATGACCCATGGGTCACTTGTTATTTTTATTTTATTATCATTTTTAATTAGGCCTATTATAAATTTATTTATTCATTTTCAGTGAAAAGGCCGGTGATGGGTGATGGAACTCCGCTCAGCCCATGTTTAACACACTCTCCGGTAATTTATACTCTTCCAGGCCCGATACATACCCAGGCTATCAAATTGTTGGTTTTTTTTTATGTTTTTTTAAGTGCATTAATTGGTCACAGAGAACCTAGACTGGTTCCACTTTTCATACCAGAATAGTGACAGAAACCAGTCTAATGAATGACCTTCGCGAAGGTGAATGTTGGAGAAATGGATGTTTTACCAACAAAGGTGTCTCGTAAATCACTCATAATATTACAGATTTATGAAAATATAATACGAAACCATATAATTCATAATAAATGATGTAAAATAAATTGAGATGTTTTAAAGTCTGAAACATTTTTACACTGTAAGATCCTCTCTGGTTTTAATATACTTTATGTTTTTTTTATAAGACACATTTGTTTAGGGTAAACGTTATTTGAACATAGTGGTAGCTTGACAGTTGGGTGGTTGCGGGACCTTGCCACCGGGATTTCTCTGTGTTTTAGGATCTGCACAAATAAATCTCATAAAGCAGCAGATCCTGTGAAACCGAGAATGTTGTCGAGCACATTTCGATTCCTAAAGAACAGTAGCGGGGCGAGACCGGTAAGTCGCACAGTCACACAACACCACAGGCATAACGTGGATCGCGTCCTTGCAACAACCTTCTTCATTTTTAATTTACATTTGTCGCTAAACTTTAATATTATCTGAATCCACCTTTTAAAATAAATAATCAACAAACATACTACATAGTCGTTATAACAACACATGCCTTTTTTTATACCAATAAGAGCCTCCTTACATAAATATCTTTGCTAAATAAATGAACAAATAGTTACGTAATCCCACCATAGGTGTCGAGGAGGGACTTTAGAAATAGTACCTACGGGAAATGGTTTGGAGGGACTGGAGGATCACTCACGCAATGCCTCGATGAGGTTATTAGTGTATATAGACAGACCGTATGATTTTTAGGATTCATGTAAGGGAGAAGTAAGATGCAGATAAAAATAAGTGGCAAAATTAAGATACAAGCAGCTGTACATAGAAACGTTTGCTGTTCACAGAAGTGTAGTGTCTCAGGGAGGTGCGTGAGTTATTCGACAGTCGTGCCAATGGTTTTAGTCAAGGAAAAAATTCTTAGTGTCTTTGCCTAGTGTAGCCAATGTGGTTTTCGTCTGTTGTTCTTAGGTCTGCTTAGCCGGCAACGCAACAGGTTTCAGGTTTCTGTTGCGTCGCTGACCCACCAAGGGGCTAACTGGGGTTATAGCACAATACGATCTATTACTTTTAGAAAAGAAATTGAATAAAAATATTTCCTATGGTTTTACAAACCAATGTTCACATAATGTTGTATGTCGAAAGGCTTGTAATAAAAAAACAAACATTCTGGAAAGCATGAAGCACCTGTAACATCAACAACTGATATTATTTGTCCAGAGAGAATTGACGCATTAACAGTGGCGGTAGACATCTTGCATTTGGTGGCAGTCCTGTATAAGGCTTTAGGCCTGTGTACTATTATGTACATATTTTAACTTCCTTAGTGCAAATTAGGGCTGAGAACAGAAAATTAATGTTCTCTAGTGGTCCAATATACAATACACATAGATGTACTGAACATTAATCAATGGATATATGTTAAATCTCACAGTTGTGTATGAAGTGTTATAATCACAGTTAACTGCAGGTGCAATTTATGGACTCCACATTGCGTCAGTCACTGAAAAAAAGCAATTGAGGAGTTCATTCTTATGGGCTAATGTCTGTAATTGTGCATTTTAGCGGGTTTTTTTGAGAGGCTTATTTTACAATCTTTAACACAAATTTAAAACAAAAATAATATTCCGTATTGTACAAGAGATGTATAATTTTAGAAAAATAAGCGTATTATAATGAAAGGGGGTGTTGTTTGAGAGACAAAATGTCTCATAAAATCGAATTTATAGGCTCGGATTTTCATCGTCTGCCATAACGTTATCCATGATGTTGATGACGTCGCCAAGAAAACAAGCTATATATGAGCATTTTTGCTCATTATATCTAAAGTATATTGGTTATCAAACTCTGTAAGCCTCATTCTTATATAAGTAAACATTTCTCCTTATTATAGAATAAACAAAATTTGGAAATAATGCATTACAAATGGTAAAATAAATCTGTCTGCTGGCGAACCTGTAATGAGAAATTCATAATTTATTAGTACACATAACATGCAATTGTGAAGCTCTTTACCGGATCTCTAACCAGCAACCATGTGATAACAAGTCTTATGCACGAACAATGTGCTATGCAAGACCAGTCGGAATTCAGAGGTTGAGTTGGGAAATTTAAATGTACTATTGTGAATTTGTCATAGTTGTAAAAATGAGGATTAATTTTTATTAAGAGTTTGTGATGTCTGAGTGCCTCACATGCCTGGATGTCACAAAAGCTTTTAAAAATTAACCCTCACCCATTTGCTAACTGCCTGCCACTAAAGCATACTCCGTCTCACGCTTCACTAAGACAAGGTGGAGTCACTGGTTTATTTGTAAACCCTAAACCTTGAAATACACCAAATATAAATGGGATCACGGTTGGCAGGTTTCTATCCTGAACAGTATTTACGCTGGTAATTACTGGGTTATTACTGATATGGTAAAAAATATTTTCTACCATGGGTAGAAATGGTAGATAGGGTAGAAACTCTCATGGGAATTAAAAATATATATAATCATTTTTGTAAATGTTATAAAAGATATTAATAAAAGTATCACTGATATAAAGGTTATTAATATAATATATTTTATATTTAATAATATATTTTATATTAAATATAAAGTTTATATATATATTTATATTAATATAAAGGTTACAAGTTTGTACCTCTATAAAGTTAATTAACCATCATAACGGGTTTGTCAAGCTTAGCTGGGCACAAGAAACACTGAAATTAGTCATGTATCACACACATCACCCTGTATGCTTCATGGTTTCTGAAAACATCAAGGTGATATGTGTTGGTTTTTCTAATTATTCACTTGAGCACAAATTTGTGAATAAATCAAATTAAATGACATGCATCACTCCATATAGGAAACCTTGCTTAGGCTTACATAGGTTTCAGAAACCCTAATGGGGAGTTATAGTTGATTAACTTATATCATATTTCAGAATGTTATACAAATATTCATCACTAAAAGTAATTAGCATATACTGAACCATCTCTTCTTACCTAGTGCTACACCTGGTTCTTCAATTGAATGATAAAATCTGCATAATACAGTGAAAGTCATGGACAAATGAGGAAGACCTAAAGACCCAATATGAGAAGTTGGGAACACTTCCATCCACAGCAATGTTTGTAACAGATTTGGAAATAAACTGCCAGTAAGCTCCTCTTCGAGTCCAAGTCTTGACTTGAGGTTCATGTCCAAGTCCACCATCAAGTCCAAGTCAGTTTGAACTCTAGTCCAAGTCTTGAGTCCGAGTCCAATACAAATCTTCTTATTGAAAGATTTAAATTAAAAAGGATATTTGCAATAATCTTGCAAATTTATTGGGTTACAAGTGGCCTTTACTTGAATATTTAATAACATTTATCCAATGATACAGGGCTAACACTTGGTATACATGTATAATCATATTTTTTTGTAATATTACTAATATTCAATTTGTAGTTCACCCATGTGCAAAATCTGAACATAATGTGTGACAGAGTTTTCTTTCATACTGGACTCAAGATTGACTTAGCCAGATTACTTAAGTCTTTGCCTGTGAGTACAACTTGGAGTCTAGGACCCACAAGTCTGGGTCCTTATAAAGTAGAGTTGGACTCAAGTTCTACATCAAAGGCCCTCATTATTGGTGAATTTGATACTCATTTGCATATTGCTACCATTATACACATTTTCAGTGTTTATTTTTATTCATTTTGTGATATCAGCACTGGGGCATTTTTAGCTCAGCTGACTATAAGTCATCTGAGCTATAGTCGTGGTCCATTGTCCATCGTCAGTCCGTCTGTCCGTCCGTCCATCCGTCCATCCGTAGATGTGGCACGTTTTGAAACCGTAAGACCTAGGAATCCAAAATTCAGCAAAATGTTAGATGTCCCAAAAATCTCCTACCAAGCCGAAAACTGGGTCTTTGCGACTTCGTTCTTTTGAGAAATTAAGGAAAAACCTCAATTTTTTATTAACCGATTGCTGTTTTGGACGCCCCCTGGACGCCCGTCACAAAACTAATACGCTGTATTCATAAGCCACGATAATGCACGATGGACTCACCGTCCTAATGCATTTTTCCCTGCTAATTATTTGCGTTAAATATCTATGCCACGCCATTGAACACATTTCCATATTGTTCAGGGACACCCCCACCGTAAAGTTGATAATTTTTTATTTATTTACATGGGAATTTCTCGTGAATATTATTTAAATTCTAATTAGGACTCTGTTGGCAAGCTGATTGGTTGAAATGAGTCGGCAAGTGACACAAGGGTCGCCAACAAGCGCAATGTTTCAACTGACCGTGCCGGGTTGTTATGACAATAACTCAAATAAAACTTCCACAAAAGATCGGTATCTATCTAAATTATTATCATTTTGTACTTAAAATGTGAATATTTCTCATTCCTAAAGCCATTTTCTGTGTTTATGATGCCTGTTATGAAGGTCGAGCGATGTCACAAATTTTCAAGATGGCGGCCGTCGGACTTGCTGCTCGATAGACCTCGTGCTTTGACAAATCTCAGAATATGTTTTGAACAAAATAAATATGAAAAGATGTTCAATAAAGTTTACTGACTGAAATTCGAGAATGTTTATTATGTCTTTAGATAAAAAAAGACGTCTGACATCGTTTTGACATTGTTAACCATCATGCAATTCCACGGGGATTCCCCGAAAAGAACTGTCACAGGGCGACAAAACGGGAAATACACGCTTTACCGGGAGTACCAAAACGGTCAAAGTTAACATTACAAAGGTTGAAATACATATATAAATCTTAGATTTAACCATTCTGGTGGACTTCTGGCTACTTTCATAGGGTTTTATACATATTTGATGGATAAATCTGTCAGTTTACATCTTACATCTACCTGAAAGACGAAATTACATTTAAGATTTCACTAAATAAACATGCACACAACTACTTTGCATTCTGTTACGTACTGCATCACAATTAGGCCTACAACCTCAAAGGTCAACCTGGTTGAGCCTTGCGATTATCTTCTGACCAATGAAAGCTTGATATCTTGAAAGTCCTGTTGGGGACTAGACCATTAGGAACATTTGGTGCGATGCTATGGAATGCGTTGCCTTAAGCTATCCGGGGACCAATTTTACCTGCATTTTTTAGAAAACACCTAAAACTCTCTTGTTTTGTGATATGATTAAACAGGACCTGTTATTATTAATAACGAAGAATTTGCAGATGTTTCTCCGAGGTGTCGCTTACACGATGAGTTCATCAATATATGCGTCGCAGCCCTGAATGTCCTTGACAGCCATATGGATGAGGCGCTGGGACGTGGCTGGCGAGTTCTTCATGCCAAACGGCATAACTTTATACTGGTACAGTGCTTGCGGCGTCACAAATGCGGACACATTTTTCGCTCGTTTTGTCAGCGGAACTTGCCAGTATCCTTTTAGCAAGTCAAACTTGAATTCATATCTGGAGCTACCGACTCTATCAATACAATCATCGATCCTCGGAATAGGGAACGTATCAGTCTTCGTGACAGAGTTCAGTTTTCGATAATCTGTGCACATACGGTAACTTCCACCAGGTTTTGGCACAAGAATACATGGTGAACTCCATTTACTGTTACTAGGTTCAATAAAATCAAATATTGTATCTCATTCTTTAGATACTTTTGCTTTTCTGATTTCAGTCTATAAGGATGCTGCTTGACTGCGCTTGCCTCGCCAACATCGACATCATGGCACAATATGTTAGTTCGCGTTGGAATGTCACTAAACAAATGCTCATAATTCCGCAGCAGGTTCTTGAGGTCTTGTTGTAGTTGTGCGGTAAGATGTGACAGTTTGGCATCCAGGTTGTTGAGCACATCTGGGTTTTTTAATGGTACTATACCACACTGAATGTCTACATCACACTTACAACCAGTATCTACTTTAACTGGGTCAGGGTCAGTGTTTACACAATTTACAGCAGTAACATTATGTACAACATCTGACGTTCTATTTCTGTCATAATATGGTTTCAACATGTTAACATGGCACAGTTGTTTCGTCTTACGCCTATCTGGTGTCAACAGTATGTAATGTAAATCACTGACTGTCTTGTCAACAATGAAAGGACCAAAATACCTAGATTGCAGAGGTCATCCAGGGATCGGAAGTAAGGCAAGGACCTTTTCACCAGGCACAAACGTCCTACTTACAATGTGCTTGTCATACTTTGTTTTCATTTTACTTTGTGCAGATTTTAGATTTGACTTTGCAATCTCACAAGCATTGTGTATTTTAGTGCGAAAGACTGAGACATATTTCAGTAAACTAAGAGAATCAGGATTTTCCCACAAGAGTTTTTCTTTAAGCAGTTTCAATGGACCGCGAACTGAGTGTCCAAAAACTAGTTCAGAGGGACTGAAACCCAAGGACTCTTGAAAGGATTCTCTCACAGCAAACAGCAATAGGTGGATTCCTTTATCCCAGTCTTTCTGTGTGTCATAGCAATAGTTTCTAATCATGTTTTTAATGTCTGGTGAAAACGCTCGAGGGCGCCCTGACTTTCAGGATGGTATGGCAAAGAGCTGTACTGTTTTATACCTAGCTCAAGCATAACTTGCTGGAATAAGCCATACATAAAATTAGACCCTTGGTCAAACTGGACAGATTTTGGTAATCCAAAAGTTGTAAAAAATTGGTCAGAGCTTTGACAACACTTTTTGCATTAATTTTGCGCAATGGTATTGCCTCGGGGAACCTTGTAGATGCGCACATAATTGTAAAGAAGTATTATTGTCCAGATTTTGTTTTGGGCAGTGGTCTAACACAGTCAACAATAATACTACTGAATGGTTCCTCGAAAGCAGGAATAGGCCTAAGTGGGTCCTTAGGGGAATTCTGAATGGGCTTGCCTACCATCTTACATGTGCCATGCTTAGAATTTCATTGCGAAAGCTTTTGGGGTACTATTTGATGTTTGATGGTCCACTCATCAACAGCACATACATTAGGTGGTCGCCAATTACTCATAAGCACTCCATTTTTAACATAGAAACAAACTGGGTTCTGTGACTTTACATCTTTAGAAACTGCCCTGGGAAACAAACAAGACATTTCATGGTCCTTATGCTGTTCTGCGATAAGTTCAGACCTTAAAAATGTTGTATCCTTTACGGGCGAATCATTAGACGTGTCACTAGTGACTCCCAGAGTGTTATTATCTGGACAATTATCCTCATGTGTGTTTTTCTTGGCCTTAGATCTAGTTACAGCACATGAAGGATACAAATCAGGAATTTCCAGAATGTTGTATCCTTTACGGGCGAATCATTAGACGTGTCACTAGTGACTCCAAGAGTGTTATTATCTGGACAATTATCCTCATGTGTGTTTTTCTTGGCCTTAGATCTAGTTACAGCACATGAAGGATACAAATCAGGAATTTCCAGAATTTCCGGATCAGTGTCCTGATCATGTGACTCCTTTTTCTGTCACTATTGATACAGGCTGTACTTTGTCACCTGCAACATCATTGCCTAGTAGCAACTGAATTCCCTGAGTTCTTATGCCCACATTAATATTCCCAGAAATCAAATCTGTCTTTAAATGTATACTGTGAAGCGGGACTGAAATGTGCTTGCTGAAAACACACCATTAACAAGTGCATGTGCACCAGTAAAGGACCTATTAGAAAATGGAAAAGTGTTTGCTAACATGAGACTCTGGCCTGAACCAGATCCTCAAAATTCTGATAGGGGTAGAATCTGAAAAATCACTTGATAGTGATACAAAAACCATCATGTAATAATGGCTCAAATAACTCCATTTCAAGGTCAGGAGAAGAATCTACTACCTCAGCTTCATCAAACAAAGAACTGACATTGACAATGTCAGTCATAAACTCTTTTTCAGAGTCATTTAAGGAATCTACTTCCTTTTTATCATCAACTCATTATTGGTGTCAACAGAGGAATTTTCCTCAGCAGAAACAAACTTCTTTTTGTCATAAGAGGGCCCGTCCTCATTTGAAATACTCTCGCAAGAGTCGTAAAAGGACTTAGCCTTATTTAGAGAATACGACTCGGAGGAGTCTTGAAAGGACCTAGCCTTATCAAATTCCTCGCAGAAAACAACAGGTTTTTACCCCGCAAGCTACGGATTCT
This sequence comes from Sipunculus nudus, assembly GCA_026874595.1. Lineage (NCBI taxonomy): Eukaryota > Metazoa > Annelida > Sipuncula > Golfingiida > Sipunculidae > Sipunculus > Sipunculus nudus. The sequence goes on along the minus strand of CM049314.1, from coordinate 6,109,234 downwards.
TCTTTGGATTTAGACGGCACGTGGGCCTCCGTAGCATCAAACTCTTTATTAGAGTCAATAAAGGAGTTGCACCCCTTATTTAAATGAAAAGAGCGTGGTTCTTGTACTATGCTATGCATAGATTTTGAAACAAAACCAGAAGGTTTGCTATTTGGTTAATTTGCAATTTTCCAGCAGTCAGATATTTGATGACCTTCCTTCTTGCAGTAATTACAGATTTTTTTTTAAAATGACTGGCCTTGGTTGGATTCAGGCACAGTGGACGTGGACTGAGGTGTAGCAATGGACTTTGCTGAACTATCAGGACTACTAGTACTGGGTGACTGCGCTTTAAACTTCTTTTGACCATACTGATTTACATTCTTGTTTTTGAATGACTGGTTGATTTGCTAGAAAAGGACATTTTGTATGTTAATGAATAATCATCATAATTGAGCAGCAATGTCAAGTGTTTCAGGACTTTTCTCATCAATAAAATTTTTAACATCTGCGTTAATGCGCGCTTAAATTCTTCAAGCAAAATCAAATAGCGCAAATTGTCATAATCTTTCATTACATTTTTAGAACTACACCAGCGATCAAAGAACTGCTCTTTTGTCCTAGCAAATTCGACGTAGGTCTGTTCTTTGTGCTTTTCCCAATTTCTGAATTTCTGGCGGTAAGCCTCCGGAACTAACTCATAACCTTTAAGGATTAACCATTTTGCCAGGTCATAGTCAGCAGCAGCTTCTACTGAAAGCCTTGCCAGTCAATATACTTTGTAACAGATTAGTCCAATTTTCCTTAGGCCATGTTAAATTTTCAGCTTCGTTCTCAAAGTGAAAGAAATATTTATCAACCTCTTTTTCTTGGTAAAATGTAAAATTATTGCATTCATATATAATCGCAACATGAATTTAAATTACCTAGAGCTACTTGCATTCATTTTATTTTATTTTTTTTAATCAGTGCTAAACGTGTTTTAGTTAGGTCCTCGAGTCTTAAAATTATTTTCGAGGGGTAAAAGTCTAAATTATTTTGGCGTTTATTGTTACAACAAATGTGCATCTGTCTCTAACTTTTTTATATAGGCCTATTAATTTACTCTATTTTAACATGAAAGTAATTACCGGTTATATAACAAGAGATTTTATATTTGTGAGAAAGAGTCTACGATATGCTTTACCGAGTTCTGGACATATGGTTTCAAAATACTGATGTCTTTAACAAATGTTATTCAATAGGCTATATTATAATAAAGGCCTATTTATTTTACATACGGTATTTTTAAGATGCCAGTCTAAATGTAAATGTATGGAATAATAAATGATAACATTGAAAATAAAATTATCCCTGGCGGAGCTGTAGGGTCTTATGCTCCTTTTTTAGCTCAGCTGACTGTAAGTCATCTGAGCTGACTGTAAGTCATCTGAGCTATAGCAATCACCCTTTGTCCGTCGTCCGTCCGGCCATCCGGCCGTCTGTCCGTTAACAGGGCACAACTCGTATCCGCTGGATCTGGAATCTTCTAACTTGACATCCAGGGAGGTCCATGAAAATTCTTCTTGAAAAGCTGGAATTAGGTCTCTGTTACCCATATTCTTCGAGCTATGGGGCTCCGAAGTACCCAACAGAATAATGGAAAATTTGATACAAAAGCTCAAGTATCTGAACAACTAAGGCATTGATAACCAGCATGGATATTGGTCATTGAATGTTTCATCACTTTCTTCAGACTAGTGGCGCCACCTGTATTTTTTTCGATTTTTACGATTTTTTTTCTCTATTTTTGAGACCTCTTAAGATGCGGTCATCTGTTAACAGGGCACAAATCCTAAGGACTGGACCTAGAATCTTCTCTCTTGACATGCAGGGAGGCCCATGAAAAGTCTCTGTGGAAACCTGGAATAAGGTCTCTGTTACCCATATTCTTTGAGCTAAATATTGGGCTCTGAAGTACCCCCCCCCCCCCCCAATTAATGGAAAATTTGATACAAAAGCTCAAGTATCTGAACAACTAAGGCATTGATAACCAGCATGGATATTGGTCATGGAATGTTTCATCACTTTCTGCAGACTGGTGGCGCTACCTGTATCTTTTTCCGATTTTTTTTTACGATTTTTTCTCTATTATTGAGACATTAAAAGATGCGGTCATATGTTAACAGGGCACAAATCGTAACCACTGGACCTAGAATCTTCTATCATGACATGCAGGGAGGCCCATGAAAAGTCTCTTTGGAAACCTGGAATTAGTTTTCTGTTACCCATAACCTCTGAGCTATAGGGCTTTGAAGTACACCCAAGAACAACTAAAATTTTAAACAAAAGCTCTAGTATGGCAACAAATATTTCATTGATTGCCATGACTCTTTGCATGCATATTCATCATGGAGTGTTTCATCAATTACTGCTGACTGGTGGTGCCACCTTGTATTTTTTTATATATTTTTTTTCTCTTTTTTGAGACCTTAAAAGATGTGGTCATCTGTTAACAGGGTACAAATCGTAACTGTTACGTGTGTCTCCACCAGAGATCGCCAGGTTGGAATCGTCTCTGTAACGTAATAGCTGATTAAACCTGTGAAGCCAGTCCGTCTTACTGCTTGATCACATTTGGACTAACTGTGTGTGTGTGTGTGACCGAATATTCTTGACGGAATACGTAACATGGTGGCAGCGTGGGGATCATCTTGACACTAGAGAACCCAAATGTCGTGAGTACTGTACTTGTAAAAAGCACGAAACGGACCGTTTTCTCGGACCTCGTGCGCTCGCTTCGCTAAATTATCTTATTATCGCTCGGTAGCCATTTACGCTGTTCTGACCTCGTCTCTTGAATAAAATGGCTACTAATACTGTGCCAGGCATCAAACCTCTACCACCTTTGATTATGGACTCTTACCTAGCTGATAACTGGAAGCTGTTTAAGCAAGAATGGCGCAACTATGCCATTATAACTAAATTGGACACGCAGTCCCGTGAATACAAAGTCGCGCTGTTACTACACACAATGGGTAAGGCTGCATTAAAGGTGTATAATGGTTTCCAGTTTACAACTCCCGAGGAGGCAAGAACTATTGATGAAATATTCTCAGCTTTTGATGACTTTGCAGTTGGAGAAGTAAACGCAACGTACGAAAGATACCTGTTTAACTGCAGAAATCAAACTGAAACAGAAAGCTTTGAAAACTTCTGAACGTCTCTACGTGGACTGATCAAAACATGTAATTACTGTGAAACATGTTCAGAATCTTTACTCAGAGATAGAATAGTGCTAGGCATTAAAGACAGTGTCACACAGACTTCACTACTACGTGAAAGAAATCTTACCTTGCAGGCATGTATTGACATGTGTAGAGCTGCAGAAAATGCTATGTGACAAGGTAGAGCTCTGCGCCCAGAGAATCATGTAGAAACAGTCAGGAAAGTTACTAATACTAGGTATGCTACAAAGTACAGACGCTCTAAATATAGCAAAACTAAACTTGCAAATACTGTGGCTTACAGCATCCTATGAAAAAAGAAATGTGTCCTGCATGGGGCAGGAAATGTAGTCAATGCAAGAAGGACAATCATTTCGCAAAAATGTGCCCTGGAAAAAGAGACAAAAAGCCTGTACATCAGATTGGCACTCAGTCTGAAACTGAAACTGAAAGTGATTCTGAGAATGAATCTCCGCCACAGTGGTTGAATAAAGTTACTGAGGAAGCCCCGCTAAATAACACGCCTAGAGACATTAGGTGTCATATGCTAGTCAATGGTAAAAGTGTTACATTTCAAGTAGATACAGGAGCATCAGTAAACATATTGCCAGTCTGCTTTGCCAATGAATACCAAACTAACACTACAACCCTGAAAATGTGGAATTATACTGTAATGAAACCACTAGGCACCTGTCGCTGTATCATTAAGAATAAAAAAATGGAAAGAGATATAATGTGGAATTCCAGGTAGTGGAAAATAACTTTACTCCCCTGATAGGACTTTAAGCAGCTGAGCAGATGCAGCTAGTGACAGTAAACTCAGAGAATGTAGAAAGAGTGGCAGGAATCTCTGAACAGTTGCAAAATTTGTTTGATGGCGCTATTTGCAAGCTGCCAGGGAAGCATCACCTCCAAGTCAATAAGGATGTTATTCCTGTTGTAATGCCATCACGTCGGGTCCCTCTGTCTGTGAGACCTAAACTAAAAGCCGAACTACAACGACTTGTCAGTCTAGAAGTAATAACGCCAGTAAGTGAACCAACTCCATGGGTGAGTCAGATGGTGATGCAGGTGAAGAAAAATGGCGAACTTCGCGTGTGTTTAGATCCGTGTGAACTCAACAAAGCGTTGATCCGTGAACATTACACATTACCTATACTGGACGAAACCCTTCATGAAATAGGAATGTCCACTGTGTTCTCTAAAGCAGACCTAGCAGCAGGCTATTGGCACATAGAGCTGGATGATGTGTCTAGCCTGCTAACAACGTTCCAAACTTGTTTTTGGAGATATAGATGGTTACGTTTACCATTTGGAACAAGTGTCTCCGCAGAAATATTCCAAAGGAAGCTAATGGAAGCCCTTGAGGGACTTAAGGGAGTTGTGTGTATAGCAGATGACATCGTGATACATGGAAAGACCATGGATGAACACGATGCCAACTTTGAGAATTTCCTGAGGCGCTGCCAGGAAAAAGGCATCAAATTGAATCAGGAAAAGCTGGAATTAAGACTACAACAAATCACATTCATGGACCACCTCATCTCAAATAAAGGCCTACAAAGTGACCCGGCTAAAGTGGAGGCAATACTGGAAATGCCACCTCCAAACAACATTGAACAGCTACGAAGGTATCTAGGCATGGTGAACTACCTCGCGAAGTTCTTACAGGGGTAAACCACCACACTAGAACCAATGTTTAACCTTCTCAAGAAAGATGTACTATGGACATGGTCCTCTTCACAACAGGCTGTCTTTGAGGAGGTAAAGATGTTACTTACCAAAGCACTTGTCCTCCAATTCTACGACCCTAGCAAAGAACTTATCATTGAGAATGACACATCGGAATATGGCTTAGGGTCAGCCATGTTTCAAGAAGGTAAACTTGTAGCTTTCGCTAGCAGATCACTATCTGACACCGAACGTCGCTACGCTCAGATAGAAAAAGAGATGTTGGCAGTGTGCTTCGGCCTAGAAAAATTCCATCACTACACTTACGGCCGCAGAGTGAAAATAATCACTGACCATAAACCGCTGGTTTCGATCTGCAGTAAACCCCTTATAACTGCACAAAGACGACTTCAAAATCTGCTATTAAGAACGCAACTGTATGAATACGAGATAGAATATAAGTCAGGGAAAGCAATACCTGTTGCGGATACGCTGTCAAGAGCACCACTGACATTAAAGTCCCTGAGCCATATAAATCAGCAAGAGGACATTCATGGTGTATCATTTCTCCCAATTAAAGGCAACTGTCTGGTGGACATACAGAAAGCAACTGAAGCAGATAGCACGATGAAGCTGCTGAAAGAGGTCATAATGTCAGGATGGCCAGAAAGTAAATCAGAAAGTAAATCAGTATAACACCGTACTTTCCATTTCGGGATGAACTTGCAATACAAGATGGGCTTGTGATGCGAAGTGATAGAATCATCATACCCCGATCCATGAGAGCCGAGATGAAAAGTAAAATCCACACAGGCCACATGGGGATCAATGCATGTCTCAGAAAGGTGAGAGAATTAATCTTTTGGCCAGGGATGTCTTCTGAGATTAGAGAATACATAAGCAATTGTGAAACATGTTCATCTGAAGCACCAAGTCAAGCACCAGAACCACTGTATTTACATGGGGCACCAAGCAGGCCTTGGGCCAAAGTAGCTACAGACCTTTTCACACTTGAGAAAAGACAGTATCTCATCACTGTAGATTACTACAGTAACTTTTTCGAAATAGATAATCTTGGAGAAGACACCACATCGCAAAATGTCTCTAAGTTAAAACAACATTTTGCCCGCCACGGTATACCGGATACTGTAATTAGCGATGGAGGTCCCCAGTACAGCAGTGATCCGTTTAAAACATTCAGTGAAAAGTGGGCATTTGAGCATAAAATGTCAAGTCCATACCACAGTCAGTCAAATGAATGTGCAGAAGCACATGTGAAAATCGCAAAAAGGCTCATGCAGAAATGTGCTAAAGCAAAGGAGGACCCATATCTAGGACTCCTAAACTTGAGAAATGTACCAATGGAAGGACTAAATGTTAGTCCTGTACAGCGACTGATGAGTCGGCGTACAAAAACACTCATACCATCCACAGATGAAGCCCTCATGCCAGTCAGTCATGACCCACACTCTGTGAAAACAGCAAAGGAGGAAAAGCAGGCCACCAGTGCACAGTACTACTCGCAGAGAAAGCCTCTTAAACCGCTAAATCAAGGTGACAAAGTAAGAATACAACCTCTCACTGCCAATAAGTCGTCATGGGAACCGGCAACTGTGACCAGAAAAGTAACAGGAATATCATATGAGGTTGTCACTGAGAGTGGCAGTACCTATCGTAGAAACAGAAAGTTCCTGCGAGCTAGCAAAATACCAGCATGAATACCAGATCAAAATGTGAGTGACAATACAACACAACCTTCAACAGAGAAAACAGTTCAAAACAGTGATACACTGACTAAATCACCAATCTCAACTACAAGCAAAACAAAAAGCCCAGAAAAACATGTGGACGCACAGAAGGAACCTTATCGAAGCAGATCAGGAAGACTTTAAAACCACTAGAAAGCTTAATATGTGAACTTTGTGTACTAATTATGCATGGACAAGCAGTCACCATAATTTCAGTTGGACCATATATAGTATTGTATAAGCCATATGATAATTTCATATATTTCATGGACAGTACAATCACAGGCTTGTAAAAGAACAATATAACACAGTCATAACTTTGTGGACTCATTTTATAAGTATAAAAATATCAAGTACTAAAGCATGTTTATAATTTGATATTTGAACAAAGAAAACCCATGCATACATATTCTCTCATATAGGGGGAGATGTTACGTGTGTCTCCACCAGAGGTCGCCAGGTTGGAATCGTCTCTGTAACGTTATGGCTGATTAAACCTGTGAAGCCAGTCCGTCTTACTGCTTAATCACATTTGGACTAACTGTGTGTGTGTGACCGAATATTCTTGACGGAATACGTAACAGTAACCATTGGACCTAGAATCTTCTCTCTTGACATGTTGGGAGGTCAATAAAAATATCTCCGTGGAAACCTGAAATCAGGTCTCTGTTACCCATATCCTCTGAGCTATTGGGCTCAGTAGACCCCAAAGAATAACTTAAAATTTGATACAAAAGGTCTACGTAGTATCTCAACAAATTGTGCATTGATTGCCATGATTCTTTGCATCATTTTCATCATGGAGTGTTTTATCAGTTTTTGCAGACTGGTGGCGTTACATGGATGTTTTCCAATTGTTATTCTCTCTATTTTTGAGACCTTCAAAGACGCCGCCGTCTGTTATCAGGGCAGGGAGGTCAATACGCTCTTTACACAGCGCTTTACCTATAGTGCTATTACCTATAACGTAAGGCGCTGTTTGCTATGACCTCGTATCCTGAATTGCTACACCAGAGCGGAGCACTGTATTTTTGTCCAATCAGATGAGACCTTGTGCTGGAAGACAAAGCCAAGCGAGGAATACACGGAGCCAATCATGTTTATTTCTTTTTGAGTGACAGCTCATCGCCTCGCGTAACCGTCTGAACAGGCAATAGGTTCAGAGAGAATTGCCCCTGACGTGGTTTGCTAAGGGCCTTGGGCACATAGGATGTTCGGCCGGTGAGCTGTAAACGTAACAACATAGGCTGGGTGTACACCTCGCTGGCTTGTTTCAGTTCTGCAGACAACAGATACATGGCTACGCTAACACAGTCATAATGTCATAATCGAATCGGTCGATAATGCGAGAATGCAAAGGGAGCAATTTAAATTCGACCGGAAACTCATCAAGCGGCGCTTGAAGCGCAGTAATGGGCGGAGCCAGGATGCCTGTCGAGTGTTTGTTTATTGGCATCTGATTGGCTGCTTGTCACATCATACGCACATTTATTTCAGCGGACAACGTACCGCCATCTGGTGTCTAAATATATCATAAACGGTCAAAGCTGGCAGCGTGATCAAAATCAGTTGCTTCTTAAGAAGCGCAAGATTTCCGCTGCCTCGGGAGCGTACGTAGGAGGTCAATAAAAAATATCCTTGGAAACCTGAAATTAGGTCTCTGTTACCCATATCCTCTGAGCAATCGGGCTTATAAGCACCCCTAACATAATTGAAAATTTGATACTAAAGCAGGGCACAAGTTATAACCCTTGGACCTATATAGAATCTTCTAACTTAAAATCGAGGGAGGTCCATGAAAAAATTTCCTTGGAAACATGAAATAAGGTCTCTGTTACCCATAATCTTTGAGCAATAGGGCTTATAAGCACACCCTAGAATATTTGAAAACTTGATATCAAAGTATATAGGGCACAAATGGTAACCATTGGACCAAGAATCTTCTCAGGTACTTAATTGGCATCCTGAGAATTCCTCAAAAGTTCTCCCCTCAAAACTTGAAATTGGGTCACTGTGACCTATATTCTCAGAGTTTTGGGGTATGTTTGAGCATCCTAGAAGTAATGAAGAATACACATAAATTGCCAGGTTCCTCAGGAAAGGCTGGTTGGGTTGTCATCGAATTTGGTGTGCTAATTAATGGGTCTTGATGAACTTAAGCTAATATGAATGAATGATGATGGCACCTATATTATCTTAATTAGCTTCCAGTGCGAGGACATACTGTCAACATGTCAGTCGGCTGAGCGTCATGACCCATGGGTCACTTGTTATTTTTATTTTATTATCATTTTTAATTAGGCCTATTATAAATTTATTTATTCATTTTCAGTGAAAAGGCCGGTGATGGGTGATGGAACTCCGCTCAGCCCATGTTTAACACACTCTCCGGTAATTTATACTCTTCCAGGCCCGATACATACCCAGGCTATCAAATTGTTGGTTTTTTTTTATGTTTTTTTAAGTGCATTAATTGGTCACAGAGAACCTAGACTGGTTCCACTTTTCATACCAGAATAGTGACAGAAACCAGTCTAATGAATGACCTTCGCGAAGGTGAATGTTGGAGAAATGGATGTTTTACCAACAAAGGTGTCTCGTAAATCACTCATAATATTACAGATTTATGAAAATATAATACGAAACCATATAATTCATAATAAATGATGTAAAATAAATTGAGATGTTTTAAAGTCTGAAACATTTTTACACTGTAAGATCCTCTCTGGTTTTAATATACTTTATGTTTTTTTTATAAGACACATTTGTTTAGGGTAAACGTTATTTGAACATAGTGGTAGCTTGACAGTTGGGTGGTTGCGGGACCTTGCCACCGGGATTTCTCTGTGTTTTAGGATCTGCACAAATAAATCTCATAAAGCAGCAGATCCTGTGAAACCGAGAATGTTGTCGAGCACATTTCGATTCCTAAAGAACAGTAGCGGGGCGAGACCGGTAAGTCGCACAGTCACACAACACCACAGGCATAACGTGGATCGCGTCCTTGCAACAACCTTCTTCATTTTTAATTTACATTTGTCGCTAAACTTTAATATTATCTGAATCCACCTTTTAAAATAAATAATCAACAAACATACTACATAGTCGTTATAACAACACATGCCTTTTTTTATACCAATAAGAGCCTCCTTACATAAATATCTTTGCTAAATAAATGAACAAATAGTTACGTAATCCCACCATAGGTGTCGAGGAGGGACTTTAGAAATAGTACCTACGGGAAATGGTTTGGAGGGACTGGAGGATCACTCACGCAATGCCTCGATGAGGTTATTAGTGTATATAGACAGACCGTATGATTTTTAGGATTCATGTAAGGGAGAAGTAAGATGCAGATAAAAATAAGTGGCAAAATTAAGATACAAGCAGCTGTACATAGAAACGTTTGCTGTTCACAGAAGTGTAGTGTCTCAGGGAGGTGCGTGAGTTATTCGACAGTCGTGCCAATGGTTTTAGTCAAGGAAAAAATTCTTAGTGTCTTTGCCTAGTGTAGCCAATGTGGTTTTCGTCTGTTGTTCTTAGGTCTGCTTAGCCGGCAACGCAACAGGTTTCAGGTTTCTGTTGCGTCGCTGACCCACCAAGGGGCTAACTGGGGTTATAGCACAATACGATCTATTACTTTTAGAAAAGAAATTGAATAAAAATATTTCCTATGGTTTTACAAACCAATGTTCACATAATGTTGTATGTCGAAAGGCTTGTAATAAAAAAACAAACATTCTGGAAAGCATGAAGCACCTGTAACATCAACAACTGATATTATTTGTCCAGAGAGAATTGACGCATTAACAGTGGCGGTAGACATCTTGCATTTGGTGGCAGTCCTGTATAAGGCTTTAGGCCTGTGTACTATTATGTACATATTTTAACTTCCTTAGTGCAAATTAGGGCTGAGAACAGAAAATTAATGTTCTCTAGTGGTCCAATATACAATACACATAGATGTACTGAACATTAATCAATGGATATATGTTAAATCTCACAGTTGTGTATGAAGTGTTATAATCACAGTTAACTGCAGGTGCAATTTATGGACTCCACATTGCGTCAGTCACTGAAAAAAAGCAATTGAGGAGTTCATTCTTATGGGCTAATGTCTGTAATTGTGCATTTTAGCGGGTTTTTTTGAGAGGCTTATTTTACAATCTTTAACACAAATTTAAAACAAAAATAATATTCCGTATTGTACAAGAGATGTATAATTTTAGAAAAATAAGCGTATTATAATGAAAGGGGGTGTTGTTTGAGAGACAAAATGTCTCATAAAATCGAATTTATAGGCTCGGATTTTCATCGTCTGCCATAACGTTATCCATGATGTTGATGACGTCGCCAAGAAAACAAGCTATATATGAGCATTTTTGCTCATTATATCTAAAGTATATTGGTTATCAAACTCTGTAAGCCTCATTCTTATATAAGTAAACATTTCTCCTTATTATAGAATAAACAAAATTTGGAAATAATGCATTACAAATGGTAAAATAAATCTGTCTGCTGGCGAACCTGTAATGAGAAATTCATAATTTATTAGTACACATAACATGCAATTGTGAAGCTCTTTACCGGATCTCTAACCAGCAACCATGTGATAACAAGTCTTATGCACGAACAATGTGCTATGCAAGACCAGTCGGAATTCAGAGGTTGAGTTGGGAAATTTAAATGTACTATTGTGAATTTGTCATAGTTGTAAAAATGAGGATTAATTTTTATTAAGAGTTTGTGATGTCTGAGTGCCTCACATGCCTGGATGTCACAAAAGCTTTTAAAAATTAACCCTCACCCATTTGCTAACTGCCTGCCACTAAAGCATACTCCGTCTCACGCTTCACTAAGACAAGGTGGAGTCACTGGTTTATTTGTAAACCCTAAACCTTGAAATACACCAAATATAAATGGGATCACGGTTGGCAGGTTTCTATCCTGAACAGTATTTACGCTGGTAATTACTGGGTTATTACTGATATGGTAAAAAATATTTTCTACCATGGGTAGAAATGGTAGATAGGGTAGAAACTCTCATGGGAATTAAAAATATATATAATCATTTTTGTAAATGTTATAAAAGATATTAATAAAAGTATCACTGATATAAAGGTTATTAATATAATATATTTTATATTTAATAATATATTTTATATTAAATATAAAGTTTATATATATATTTATATTAATATAAAGGTTACAAGTTTGTACCTCTATAAAGTTAATTAACCATCATAACGGGTTTGTCAAGCTTAGCTGGGCACAAGAAACACTGAAATTAGTCATGTATCACACACATCACCCTGTATGCTTCATGGTTTCTGAAAACATCAAGGTGATATGTGTTGGTTTTTCTAATTATTCACTTGAGCACAAATTTGTGAATAAATCAAATTAAATGACATGCATCACTCCATATAGGAAACCTTGCTTAGGCTTACATAGGTTTCAGAAACCCTAATGGGGAGTTATAGTTGATTAACTTATATCATATTTCAGAATGTTATACAAATATTCATCACTAAAAGTAATTAGCATATACTGAACCATCTCTTCTTACCTAGTGCTACACCTGGTTCTTCAATTGAATGATAAAATCTGCATAATACAGTGAAAGTCATGGACAAATGAGGAAGACCTAAAGACCCAATATGAGAAGTTGGGAACACTTCCATCCACAGCAATGTTTGTAACAGATTTGGAAATAAACTGCCAGTAAGCTCCTCTTCGAGTCCAAGTCTTGACTTGAGGTTCATGTCCAAGTCCACCATCAAGTCCAAGTCAGTTTGAACTCTAGTCCAAGTCTTGAGTCCGAGTCCAATACAAATCTTCTTATTGAAAGATTTAAATTAAAAAGGATATTTGCAATAATCTTGCAAATTTATTGGGTTACAAGTGGCCTTTACTTGAATATTTAATAACATTTATCCAATGATACAGGGCTAACACTTGGTATACATGTATAATCATATTTTTTTGTAATATTACTAATATTCAATTTGTAGTTCACCCATGTGCAAAATCTGAACATAATGTGTGACAGAGTTTTCTTTCATACTGGACTCAAGATTGACTTAGCCAGATTACTTAAGTCTTTGCCTGTGAGTACAACTTGGAGTCTAGGACCCACAAGTCTGGGTCCTTATAAAGTAGAGTTGGACTCAAGTTCTACATCAAAGGCCCTCATTATTGGTGAATTTGATACTCATTTGCATATTGCTACCATTATACACATTTTCAGTGTTTATTTTTATTCATTTTGTGATATCAGCACTGGGGCATTTTTAGCTCAGCTGACTATAAGTCATCTGAGCTATAGTCGTGGTCCATTGTCCATCGTCAGTCCGTCTGTCCGTCCGTCCATCCGTCCATCCGTAGATGTGGCACGTTTTGAAACCGTAAGACCTAGGAATCCAAAATTCAGCAAAATGTTAGATGTCCCAAAAATCTCCTACCAAGCCGAAAACTGGGTCTTTGCGACTTCGTTCTTTTGAGAAATTAAGGAAAAACCTCAATTTTTTATTAACCGATTGCTGTTTTGGACGCCCCCTGGACGCCCGTCACAAAACTAATACGCTGTATTCATAAGCCACGATAATGCACGATGGACTCACCGTCCTAATGCATTTTTCCCTGCTAATTATTTGCGTTAAATATCTATGCCACGCCATTGAACACATTTCCATATTGTTCAGGGACACCCCCACCGTAAAGTTGATAATTTTTTATTTATTTACATGGGAATTTCTCGTGAATATTATTTAAATTCTAATTAGGACTCTGTTGGCAAGCTGATTGGTTGAAATGAGTCGGCAAGTGACACAAGGGTCGCCAACAAGCGCAATGTTTCAACTGACCGTGCCGGGTTGTTATGACAATAACTCAAATAAAACTTCCACAAAAGATCGGTATCTATCTAAATTATTATCATTTTGTACTTAAAATGTGAATATTTCTCATTCCTAAAGCCATTTTCTGTGTTTATGATGCCTGTTATGAAGGTCGAGCGATGTCACAAATTTTCAAGATGGCGGCCGTCGGACTTGCTGCTCGATAGACCTCGTGCTTTGACAAATCTCAGAATATGTTTTGAACAAAATAAATATGAAAAGATGTTCAATAAAGTTTACTGACTGAAATTCGAGAATGTTTATTATGTCTTTAGATAAAAAAAGACGTCTGACATCGTTTTGACATTGTTAACCATCATGCAATTCCACGGGGATTCCCCGAAAAGAACTGTCACAGGGCGACAAAACGGGAAATACACGCTTTACCGGGAGTACCAAAACGGTCAAAGTTAACATTACAAAGGTTGAAATACATATATAAATCTTAGATTTAACCATTCTGGTGGACTTCTGGCTACTTTCATAGGGTTTTATACATATTTGATGGATAAATCTGTCAGTTTACATCTTTTATCACCTTTCTTTGAAGTTCACCTGGTCTTAATTAGTTCTTCATACCTGAACAGGTAGGCAATTGCAATTTACCCTTATTTAAATCAACATGATATTTCATGTCAAATATACAAGTTTATTTTTTTTTTATAAATTTCTTAGAACAAATCATATATTGTTTTGTCTAATTTATTTCAGAACTCCCAACCTATAATAAATTAAATAACCTTAATCATATTTCATTAACCTGTTTTACCTAGATCTTCCATGACAATACACCAGGTACCGGCGGATGATAATTCCCTTATTGTTCCTAAATTCTACAATGTCTTCACTCTGATATACTATAGACATTCATGTACAAATATGCTAAAACAATAAAGACAAAAAACTTACCTGAATTTACCTAACTTACCTGGTTCTACTAATAGATATATGTGAAATTTATGATTGGTTAAGTCATTAACCACTTGCTTGGTATCTCTGTAATATGTGTTAAAAATTTCATAAGGATCCACCAAAAATTGATCACATTATCAATCATAACATTAATGTACAGTGTGTCAAAATTGAAAGTGTGAGAAACCTAGAATTAATCTGAACAGTAAGGGGGGTGTTTTGTGACAACCAAATACAAACAGTAAAGGGTTAAAAACCTATTTTAACACTTCAGGACTGCCTAATATCAAAACCACTCATCCATTTTTCCTCATATTAACCATAAATATTCCTCTATATAGTTCCTATATACATGCCAGAAATTATGTCTGTATTATATAATTTTAAAAAGTTATGGGCCCAAACATAGTGCATTTTGTAAAAAATTAGGAAAGATATTTGATCACTTAACACAAAAAATGTTAAAGCTATGGACTTTTTTACTGTAATATAACTTTAATTAATCAAAATTAAATTGTATACCCAAAATTAGATCAAAATCTTTTAAATTTTTTTAAATATTAACAAAAATAAAAAATTTGTACCTTTAATTTTGCCCAACATTGACCGTGGCACGTTTTTTTCCTGTAAGTACTGTGGATTTAATTTTCACAGCATGTTTTTGTTAGCATTTTGTCTGTTAACACCAAAAAATTGAAACCAGTTGATCAAAAACTGTACATTTTATTCAAGTTTTCAAGCACCATGTAACATATCAAGCTAGTGTTATGCAGTTTGCAAGAGCTCAGCTCCCCAGCTTCAGCTCTCAGTTCCTAAAATTTGGCATACAATTAGATGTCTCCAAAATCTCTACCATGCCAAGAATTTGGTCACTAGGACTTAATACCTTCGAGATAATAATGAAAAACTTCATTTTTCCATTACAAACCCATTGTTACACTTCAAGACTGCCTAATATCAAAACCACTGATCTGACTTTAATCACATATAATATACATCTTTTTCTATACATTTTCTATGCACATGCCAGAAATGATGTCAGTATTGCGTAATTGTTTTAAGTTTTGGGCCCAAACATAATGCACTTTGTAAAAAATCAAGAAATATATTTACTCCCTAAACAAGGGGATTGCTGAAGCTAGAGATTTTTTGTTAAGGATGTAACATTATTTAATCAAGATTCAATTGAATACCCAAAATTAGTTTTGAATTTTTCAAATTTTATAAGTTATTAGTATAAATATAAAATAAGTACCTTAAATTTTGCCCAACTTTATCCATTGCACGTTTGTTTCCTGTGAGCACTGTTGATATAATTTTCATATCTTGCACACATAAGGATTTCAGCTTTTTAGTTTAGAAAGCTGAAAGAAATTGGCCAAAAATTGTAGCTTTTATTAATGTTTTTATGAGACCATGTCAGACCTTGACTCTCTCCAGCCCCTCTTGAGTCACCTGTATGTTGACCTTGTTGAACTTTCAGCAAATTATGCATGCTTGAGGTGATACATACACTGGGGCAGCCTGGCAGCTTATGGCCAGCCACAGTTGATCCAGGTGTCCAACCCAACTCATCTAGTAGTTTTAACCAACAGCATAACAATAAACAATAAATTAATAAATTTTTATTGGTTTTTAATAACAAATTAAAGAAAAATAGAAAAGGAATTTGTTAGTTTATAATAACAGGAAATTAACTTGCAGTTACTGATGATATAAGAATCTTGTATCGATGGATAGAATGTCATGTATTCCAAATAACACCATGCAGTCACCTATGGTATTTTTCAGTTCAATTTTAATGATAAAAAGGTAAATCATATCAACTACTAATCATTAAGGATCATATGAAGGAAATTAATGATATACAAAGATGCAGTTGATAATAGTAATCTGGATTCCTACTGTGTCTAGTGTGTACATTGATGTGAAATCAGTCCAAAATGAATATATTACATTTATTTTTTTTAATATAAATAAAAGCCATAAAACCAGGTACTTATGATCATTATTTAAATTTGTGAATTTTGTATATTCTGGATTCTCAACATCATTGTTTGGTGAAAACTGTGCAATTGTATTTAAATACGAATATGAATATGTACTCCATCATAAAATTTCTTGCATAAAGAATGGGAATTCAGGTAAAAATGAAAGTATATGAATACCAGTGCAAATACTTTCAAAATGTATTCATGAATGCATTCATGAATATATTCTTTAATATTATTTTAATAATCATTTCAGTTATATTTTATTTTAAAAAATTATGATTCTCTTATTATTTTTAATAAAAATTATATTTGAGACAATATTTGTAATTTTTTTTTCAATAAATAGTTAAACTCTTATATTATATGTTTTGCTTATAAGTTATATGGCCAAGTCAAAATCTGTGTGACAGTAGTGCTCCATTTGTTAATAAAATAAATGAAATCAATCCTCTTCCCTGTCTCCAAAGGTACTATCAAAATCATACATAAGCTAAACAACAACAACTCATAATACAGCTTATATTTATTACCCCACAAAACCAGCATGTGCCTCATTTCTAAATCATTTTTTTTTATCATATATAACAGCTGAGCGCCGTGACCCATAGGTCCCTTGTTTTGTTTGGTTTGACATTGAACTAATTGTTTCAAGCATTAGTGCAGTTTGCTGTCCTCAGAGCTTTAATTCAGGAAATGATACCGAAAGAAAACCATGTCTATCAATATCTATTTAGTTAAGTATGCTTCAATACAAAATGTACCTAAATAAGCTATCCAGTACCTTTGCTCTTTTAGATTATATCTCACAAGTTTAAATTTAATGAAAGAAGTGAGGTGATGGAAATTAGTTTAAATATGTCTAAACTTAACAGGTAAAAATTAATGGTTATAATATAAAATAAAACAGTAGTACCCATGTTACACAGTCTGGCTAATGTAGCAGCATTAATCTTATATTAATGTTTTATTTTCAGTTCCTGGCAAGCCTCGCAAACAGATGTTATAGCAGTACTGTGGACGAAGCCACCTTTGACTGCAAAAGTGTAAGTTATTAATTTATAGTTTTCATTGCCATAAGTAGTAGAGCTGAATGTCTTACCATCCACACATGTATCTGTGAACAAAATGCAGGCAACACACCTGGAACTCATCAGTTATACTTCATTTATGAGCATTTTGTTCAACATTAGGACTGCATTGATGTACATTTCATTTAAGGGAGGCACATGTGAACAAGTTAAGGGCATCAGTGTTGGTGAAATGTGGGAGGTTAATGCTGATAAACAAATGACTATTCAAGTAAAAGGACGTTCCTCCCCCCCCCCCCCCCCCCCCCCTGATCAAATTAACTGAATTTTTTCAAGTCATATCAGTCGCATATCCACTCCTATGTCTTATTTGCTGTCCAATTTAATAAAGTATATATACAAATTTGTCCCAATATTACTGCATAAAAAGACAAGTGGGTTGTGGTTGGAGATATTGTAAATGTGTATTTTCCATTGATGCATTAAAGCCCAAAACACACTAACGTGCATGTCAAGCGTCATGCGTCATATTTGGAAAAAGTCGCTCCACTCTATTTATCAATGACAAAACAGACTAACAGGCTCATGCGCGCGTCAAGTGTCAGCTATCACTCCTGGAGCTATTTTTGAGGCGTGACGCGTGGGGATTCCTGATAATGACTTAACTTAAGAGAGGGTTTCCCTCCCCTGCACTCCCATTCTATATTAAACTGCAGGTGAAAAGTTTGTTATAAATCATTGAACTATAATTATTGATTTGTATCAGGATAGAAAACGTGCAGCAAAGCAACACAAATATATAAATATTGTTAAGAATAGTAACTGAGTTCTGTCATATTTAGAACATGTTTTATCACAAACATGTATATATTTGTATACAATCAATCCAATCCTGATTATCAAAATTACTATTTTTAACAAAAATAAACAAAAATACAATAGGTGCTTGGTTAATACCATCCGATCTGACGCGTGTTGTGTGTGTTGTAGCCACGTAAGTTTGTTTTGAATTTGCCGTGAGTCGCGTGCGTCACGTCCACTTCACGTGTGCACCACGCGCATGACTCATGGCAAATTCAAAACAGTCTTTTTAAAAAATTAGTCTTTTTTGGGCTTAACACGTGTCCCATGGTGTACTGTTATATAACTTCCTAAGCTGTTACTGAAATACAACAAAAAAGTATAGTGGAACCCACAAGTACAACCACCTTTGGGACTGACACAAACTGGTCGTAAGTTTGGGATGGTTATATTTGCAAAATTCTAAGTTACCTGGATCAAATTTTTATTTACCAAGAAAAGTGATTATCATTTTGGGGTGGTCACACAGATTATCTCTCATGCTCCTCATTCTGCAGCCATACAAACTACACAAGATAGATGACGGTCCAGCTACCACCGTGTCAGTCACCCGGGAGGATGCCCTCAAGTTTTATAGACAGATGGTGGTGATACGTCGCATGGAGACGGTGGCTGGTAACCTTTACAAGGAGAAGATCATCAGAGGCTTCTGTCATCTGTACTCAGGACAGGCACGTACTTCAGAATGTGATTCAGTTATAAATACTCATGCTCCAGACATGAAAATATACAAGGGAAAACCACATATTGTAAAATATGTAATCTGTATAGGCTCCGTACACTGAAATCTATACTAAAAAAATACAAATACGCATGAAATTTAACAGAAAAGAGTTGTAACTAGTGCTTCCAAAGAACATTGTTGTGAAAGTTTAATGTTGCTCCATATTTATCTAAATGTAAAAAAGAATAGAAAAAAAATTTTTTTTTAATTGTTACAGAAAAAATTATGTAGTGGTTAAATAATTAATTGTTTTGTTTAATTATTTCTCAGTGGTTCCCTAAGTCCATGAGTGTGTTAATGCTGATGGTGAATGTTATTTGCTGAGTTAAAACTGTCATGTGACAACATCATCATATCATATAAATACAGACTTATTACTTTAAAAGCAGTCTTTCCACGTTCCTTCCACATTTAACCTATTAACTGTAGTTGGTAAAACACATTTAGTATTACTTAAAGCACATTTCAAACATATCAGAGGTTCTGTTTTTGTTTAAGAAACATTTCCAATTGTGCTGATTTTAAGATCAGTATTTCAATAGTACAATCATTTGTTTTCTCTACCACCACCAGGAGGCGTGCTGTGTAGGTATGGAGGCCAACCTGCGTCCTACTGATGCTGTCATCACGGCTTACCGTGCCCACGGCTGGACCTACATCAGAGGAGTCTCAGTGCTGGGTGTACTGGCAGAACTTACAGGTAATCATTAATATATAAAGTGTTCCTAATACTACCTGTACTAATCAGGGATCAATTTGCTGTAATGCTTGAAAAGAATTTAACTGCTTTTTCATTACCTCCACCTAAGGTGGGGGTTATGTTTTTGGTGGTGTTGGATTTAGCAACATTACTCTTAAAGTTATGAACAGATTTTGATGAAATTATTGAGATGGCTAGGCAATGATACAGGAAACAGTTGATTAGAGTTTTGGGATGATCCTTGCATAATTTACCCAAGAATGAGTGTTTTATTGGGTCTTATAGCACATTTGTGTACATGGGGAAGTAGCATTTGACGATATGGCCATCTTTGGATTGCGAGTCATGACGAAACAAATGTGACTTTACAGAGGACAACGATGTCACTCCACATGTACGTGCCTTTTCCCTAGAAGGTACTGGTTAATCAACATACAGCATGGGGGCCATGGTTGTTGTTTGTTGTGTTTATGGTCAAGGGCAGCATGATGATGTCCAAGGCCGTTTTTCAATTCTTACCTCTGCCAAATATAATTATGTTATATTTCCATTGGTTTGTATGTCTGTTAGCGAAATTACTCAAAAAATTATGAACAGATTGTGATAAAATTTTCAGGATAGCTCAGCAAAGATAAAAGGAATAATTGATTATTTTTACGGTTGATCCAGATCACCATCTTCACCAGGATTTTTATGGATTTAATGAGCTACCCTGTCGGAGGTCTGTGCTCTCTGAGAGCTAATTTCTAGTTTATATTTGATATAGAAAAGATTATGGTTTTTAGTATCCATCCTTATTTAAGGAAAAGGTTTGTTATGTAGCACTATAATTATGGCTGGCAGGATTGAGCGATATATTGATAAATCAATCAATTCAGGTGGTCCAATACAGTTGTCAATAAGACTGCCAAGAATCAATCTCATGTTGACAGGAAATGTACCCAATTTGAATGAAGAAATAGCATAATTTATTTTAGTTTCTTGTTTACTTTTTTGTGCTCAGTTAAAATTGTTTTAAGATTATGACTGTTGATATTGGTATTAACCCAAAATAAATGCAGTGAAAATCTGGGCTTTCCATGTTGCCTGCATAAAATTGAGCCACAAAATAATTTGTGTGCAGGTCTATTTAACTAAAAAAAATTCCACATTAATATTGATAAATTAACTGAGCCAGTTAATCAATATGAAAAAAAGCTGTTGATTGCCAGCCCTAATCATAATTTAAAATGCTCAGAATTAAGAAATAGATTAACTAGGAAATTGGTTTGTACCAACAGTAAGTGTGGCAGCAATTCTGCTATACCTGAAAGATTGTTGCATACTTTATTTTCAGGGCGCAAGAGTGGCTGTGCACAAGGCAAAGGTGGCTCGATGCACATGTACAGTCCCAACTTCTTTGGAGGAAATGGAATTGTTGGTGCCCAGGTGCGTCTCTTTGCATTGTTTGTTTAAACTGTCCATCATAGACAAAAGCCAAAATTTCCAGTCAGTTTAGAGATCCTGCAAACATCAGGAGAATTTCCTGCAAACATCAGTGTTAGCTCAGGATTACAGTTTGTGTGTCTGTTGTTATAATAATGATAATAATAATAATAATAGATAGATAGTATTTATATAGCCCAATTCATTGATCAGTCGGACTCGAGCGCAATTTACTCACACACTCAAGTATACCTACTTACAAAGCACAATTTCATGGAAACCTTCTCCCTCAGCCTCTCCCTAAGCCCACTTTCTTTCTCAACTTTTCTTGTGTGTACCCAATTTAACTCTTTTAAGGAAAACAAATGATACATATTTATGACCAAAAGTTTGCCGAAAGAGAAGTTTTTAAATTGGTTTTAAATTATGAAAGAATCAGAAATTTTCTCAGTGTAGTAGAAATTGAATTCCAGATTTTTTGGGGCAATAAAACAGCAGGAAGATTCACTTTCATATTTTATATATTTATATTTATATTTATATTTAAGAAGATTTATGCCAGTCGAATGCTATGTAGGCAAAGGCCAATATGTTATCAGTTTTTCAGACAAATGTGTTTGAAGTGAGCTATCGAAATGGTGGTAATCAGAAACGGCAGTTTTGTATTGTATGTGGTACTTGACAGGAAACCAATGAAGCTGTTAATGCATGAGTGAACAGGCCATGAGAAATGCCAATAATGGTACAGCTTTGATGGGACACACTCCTGATACATTCACTTTGTAGTTCATTTCACGTAACCACCCCATGTAGTAGCACGGTTAGCTGCATATTCCCACCATGGAGTTTGAAAAGGGTCAAGAATGTTTAAACCAATGAGAGCAGTATTTCTAATTACCGACTTGGTCAACCCTGCAATGTCCAGCTGTCACACTGGCTGCAACATTCTGCGAATAATATTCCTTGTTTTAGTAATATGTAGCAAGCCATCCTGTTGAAGGCAGTGATTAAATGGAATTAGTTAAGAGTGAATGTAAAACACCATTTTGTAAGCAGTAAAGTGATGGGAAGATTTTTATAATGAAATTATGTCAGATAATGTTTTGATGATTCCAAATACAGCGAAACCTGTGTTATTAGACCACCCTTAGGACTGACCAAAAGTGGTTTTAATTCACAGCAGGTCTTATTAAACAGCTGGTCTTTCAGACAGGTTCCACTGTAATACAGACATGGAGCATATTGAAGCTTCATTCATTTTCATGTTTATATGTTTGTTGTTTAAGGTACCCCTGGGAGCAGGTATTGCTTTTGCTAAAAAATACTCAGGCACAGATGATCTGTGCATCTCATTATACGGTGACGGTGCAGCCAACCAGGGGCAGCTGTTTGAGACCTTCAACATGGCTAAACTATGGGACTTACCTGTTATTTTTGTTTGTGAGAATAATGGTTATGGCATGGGAACAAGCGTCGAGAGAGCCGCTGCCAGCACAGAGTACTACACAAGGGGAGACTACATTCCTGGGATCTGGGTAATATTGTGTTCATTACTTGTATCACTTTCATATTAGTATCAAAATATATATATATATATTTAGTGCATATATTCAGTTTATGATACTCTACCTTGACCACAGAACACTACAGAACCATACACTGAATTTAACATTTGACTTTCTCCTATATTATCATGAAATATTGATTATTATATAAAGCATAAATTTTTAAGGCTACACAGATGTATGGCACAAAAGGGTGCTGTAAGCTGCCAGTCCAAATGTTATAAATAAATATTTGATTTAAAATATCTCCTTTAGACAGTTTGTTTTTTTGTTTTGTTTTTTTTTTTCAAAGTTTAAATGGATGTCAGACTGGAACCAGCTCAGTTGACACAGGTCATGTCATGTTAATCCTGTTTCAGATTTTCAGCTTGTATGGTTTCAGTATTATGCACAAATAGATTTACTTTAAGTAAGGAAAACAAAGCATTAGCTTACAAATTGACAAGTATAGTAAACTTCCTTCACAGTGTTGTATGTGATATACACAAAGCATCTGAAATAGCCCTTTCAGTTGATTTGATTGCACACAGTTGTCCAACTAGCTGCAGCCAACTCCTTTTTGACCAGTTACATTTAATTGTATAGACCATAGTGCTTGAAAGATTATGACTAATCAGTAAATCAGATAACTTCAACACCGGCAATACAGCTGCCTCTGATCATAACGGTGTGATGTCTGACTTTGTATCACAGTCCAACATAATAATACAGCAGTCCTATTACCCCTCTCTGCTGAGGTGTTTGTATTCACCCATTTATGGAAATGAACTTAATGCTTAAGTCTCCCTATATACCTTTAAAATTGCAGTTTTTATGCCCCCGCCACAAAGTGGCCGGGGCATATAGTTTTACCCATGTCCATCATTCCGTCATTCCGAAATCAAACAGTTGTACGGACTTTTTTTTGCAATGCCTGCAGATATTGGCCTGATTTTTGGTGTGTGGGTAGATAATGACCAGTTACAGATCGAGTTCGCGTTTTGTCCCGGTTGACCTACTTTTGATCGTTTTACGGCTCCTAAACTTAGAAAATTTCATGAAAAATATAAATTTTCATGACAAATACACATGTACGGACTTTTTTTCGCAATGCCTGCAGATATTGGCCTGATTTTTGGTGTGTGGGCAGATAATGACCAGTTACAGATCAAGTTCGCGTTTCGTCCCGGTTGACCTAATTTTGACGTTTTACGGCTCCTTAACTTAGAAAATTTCATGAAAAATAGAAATTTTCATGACAAATACACATGTACAGACTTTTTTTCGCAATGCCTGCAGATACTGGCCTGATTTTTGGTGTGTGGGCAGATAATGACCAGTTACAGATCGAGTTCGCGTTTCGTCCCAGTTGACCTATTTTTGACTGTTTTACAGCTCCTAAACTTAGAAAATTTCATGAAAAATAGAAATTTTCATGACAAATACATATGTACAGCCGTTTTTAGCCCTCAGCTCATAAGCTGATGGGCTATTGTCGTCACCCAAGCTGTCCGTCTGTCCATCTGTCTGTCCGGTGTCTGTCCGTCCGTCTGTCCGTTCCGCATCTGTTAACTTTTACCTTGTGAGCGGGATATCTCTAAAAGGATTCACCGTTGGAATTTTATTTCATCAGTGAAGGTGTATATCAATAAAATCTCGGTCAAGTTCGGAGATGGGTGACCTTGACCAATTTTTCTACATTTTAGAGCTGATTATAGAAAAACACTCAGAAGTTTATATCTCAGGAACCATTGTGTGGATTTTCACAAAACTTACTATGATCATTGGGACTGATGGTCTGTATGTGCTGCACAATTTTGGTGGCGCCACCTGCAATTTCTGATTTTTTAATGAAATTTTATCGGATTTTTTCAATTTTGGCCTTTTGTGCAGGATATCTCCAAAGGTATTCAACACAGGAACTTCATTTCTTCAGTGCTATTGCATTATATTTACAAAATCTTGGTCAAGTTCACAGATGGGTGATCTTGACCTACTTTTCAAGGTCACAGAGCTTAGTATAGAAAAAAACTTTGGAGCTTATTTCCCAGGAAGCATTTGGTTGATTGTTATGAAACATGGTATATACCTCTCCAATTTAAATTTATAAATGATTATCAACTTTTGCTAATATTCTAGTTTCGCAATGCAATGCATACAGATACTGGCCTAATGTTTGGTCTGTGGGCGCATAATGACCACTTACAGATCGAGTTCGCATTTCGTCCCAGTTAACCTATTTTTCAATATATGACAGATCCTGAACATAGAAAATTTTATGAAAGACAGAAATTTTCATGAAAAATGCACATATATGGACTTTTTTTCACAATGCCTGCAGATACTGGCCTGATTTTTGGTGTGTTGCTTGATAATGACCCTTTACAGATCGAGTTTGCATTTTGCACTTGTTGACCTACTTTTGACCATACAACACTTCCTGAACTTAAAAAATTTTACAAAATTTAACAAATGTTTCTAATTTGCCCCAGGCGGGGGCATTTGTGTCGTTTCGACACATCTAGTTGTTTTATTACGTAAACATAATTGTGAGCTGTTTCTGTATTAATGAGAATTTTCTCTGTTAAATTTTATACGCCAGAGTAAGCCAACCGAAAATTTTCCCTTATTGGGCCTATTATCGCCCATCCCGCCTCGTTCCCGTGTATCTAGTTCACACTTCCGTTACCCATAATCACATTTTTCTTCTAGCGTTCACCATGATGGATGTGTGATCCCGCTCTGCGAGATTCGTCCACTGTTGGGTTTGTACTAATGAGTTTGCCAACTGAACTGTAAGTTGTCTTCTTTTTCCCTTGCCCGCCATGGAGAACCCCACTTATTGTGGCTCTTGTGGTTCTTAATCCCGGTTGGGACTCCCACCCCCCTTGTTTTCGTTGCCACTCCAACATTGACTCCTGCCGTGTTCCGGCTGATCCTTGTTTTCACTGCCTCGGTACTTGGGGGTTCACCCTCCTGTATTCCATTGTCTGACCCCGTGGTTGTCTCCGAGGGGGTGGGGGGGGGGGGCCTACCCTGGTTGACCGCACCACTGCCGTGCTGCGTTCACCGTCCGTTCCCGCCGGTCCTGTCACCTCTCCAGTGGTTTCGACAGTTATATCGTTGCATTCTCATTCACGGAACCGGAATTCTTTCCCCGTTCCCGCGGCCTCCCGTTCTGCCAGCACATCTGCGTATTCCATATTACATTATTGTCCCGGGTTTGTTCATCACTTATGTCGGATCTCGACGATTTGTCTAGACCCGATTCTGTCCACCCGGCGCCCTCGCTGGTGCCCCGGTACTTTCTCCCCGGCCGTTCTCGTCGCCGGCTCGTCGCCGGATTCCTTCCTTATCCCCGGGGCGGGCTGGAGCCGTCCCGCTGGATCGCCCGGACCTTCCTGGTGTGCCGGTACGTGCGTCGGTCCCTACTGCCTCTTTGGGGCTGCCGGCCTCGCCTCCGGTTCCTCCGTCTGCTGTCGTTCCTTAACGGCCGGCCGGCTCTTTTTTTCAGTTACCATCTGCTGTGCGGCCTGCGGCTCCGGTTCCTGTGCCTTCCCGGATGGTTCCTGCTGCTGCTCGTTCCCCGGCTTCCGGTTTCCAGCCTCCCGTGGCTCCAGCTCAGCTGGTCTCTCTGGCTCCCCCTACACGGGGTTCTCCAGGGTCCCCGACTGCTCAGTCAGCCGATCCTGCCCTGGCATCAGACCAGTGGTCGGCTATCCCGCTGCGCCGCTAGGCTTGGCGTCCGCGCAAATCTGCTCAGTCAGCCGATCCCGCCCTGGCCCCAGACCAGTGGTCGGCGATCACGCTGCGCCGCCAGGCTTGGCGTGTGCACAAATCTGCGCTTATGGACCTGGAGGCTACCTCCACACAGGAGGCTAACCCTAGTGGTCCGAAGTTCTGTAGGTACAACCTCGGACTTCCTTGGCGTCGGCGGCCGGTTCTTCTTTGAATCCTGGCCCCTTCATTCGCCCTCTGCCGCGCCCGCCGTGTGTCTGGTATTACTGACCGCACGGGGGATCTCTTCCGTGGGCGCCCCGCGGTGGTCTCGGGGTCTCGCTCTACTGGGGCCCCGCTTCCGCCGGGTTCGGATACACTTTGGTCCCCCGGTACCCAAGGGAACTCCCGAGGCTCCCGGGCTGCCTGTTCGTTCGCTTGCTCCCTTCTCCTGAGCTCCCGGATGTTCAGTCTGCTCCGCTGCGCCTCGTGTCCGGCCTGGCACAGCCGTTTGCGGACGGTCAGTCTTTAATTCCAACCTCTGTCCAGTTTTCTGATCGTCACCTGTCGGATCTGGAGGGGCTCGGCCTTGCCGGCCGATATGGTTTACGACTTGCAGGCTGTCCCTTGCTTGCTCGCCGTTTCCGGACACGCTCACTCTCCCTGACATATGGCAGGCTTCTGCCCATTCTGGCACTGTGTTCCATTCAGGTCGTTGGCGCCCGGTTGTTAATTGCATCTTGTTACGCCGCCCGGCTTGCATTCAGTCATTTATGCACTTACGGCCGCGGCTTCTCCGACGGAGTTAACCAAGCTTTATTCTCCCCCTTTCCCGGTTCCCTGCTGTTTGGCGGCCAGTTACGGCCTCTCTTTGACCGCGCCTTGGCGCGCTCGGATCGTCAGGCCCGCCTCCGCTCAACCTCCCTTGCGCCTCGGCCTTCCCGTGATCCCCGCCTTCGGCCTCCGGTTACAGCTTCCGCTCAGCCGCGTTGCGCATCTGCTACCTCGTCACGTCCTTCAGGACGTTCCAGCCGTTCTCCGCCTTTCGTGGTCGCTCCTCCCAACGAGGTTCGACCGAGAAATTACCGTTTTCCCGCGTGGGCGGGTTTCACCTCCCAGCTGTTAATTCTCAGCGCCCTACAGTTCGGGTTCCGTCTTGCGTTTAGCACTCTCCGCCTCCGTCCGATCCAGCCAAACGCCTCGCTTGGCGGAGGCCCTTCAATCTCTGTTAGACAATCGGGCAATAACGAGGTTTCCCCATCCACCGTGGGGTTTTCCCTCTCGCCTTTTCTTGTTCCCGAACCGCACGCCCGTTGGCGCCCGATCATGGACCTGAAGCGCCTCAATTCGTTCATCCGTCCGCCCCCGTTTCGGATGTTCATAATCCATGCTGTACTCCGCATTGTTCAGCGGATGGATTCGGCGTTCATATGTAGACCTTACGGATGCCTAATTTCACGTTTCCGTTCCGGGTCCATCCGTTCGGGATCCACGTGGCCCCCTGGAATTTACCATCCTTGTTCACGCGGTCCCGAGTTCTCTCTGTTCACCGGGCATTTCTGTGCTCCCTTATCTGGACGATGGCTTGTCCATGCGGCCGCATCGTATCGCATCGCTCCCAGGTTCTCAACTTACTTCGGAACCTCGGCTTCCTGGTCATTGCGGCGAAATCTCTTCTCACTCCCACCCAGTCCCTCCAATTTCTGGGTGTCACGCTCGCTTTGGCGTCCGGCACAGCGTCGCTCCCGCGCGATTTTACTCTCACGCTCCGCCTCCTGATTCGTTCCTTTCTCACGAGGCGCCGTGTAGACTCGCGCACTGTGGCTTCTCTCCACGGTGCTCTCAACCGGGCCGCGTCTTTCATCCCGTTCGGCCGCCTGTACCTGCGTCCGATTCATTCTATCTTGCGCCGTCACGGCCTTCTCCGTATGTCCTACGATCCTCCCGTTTCGGCGCACCTGGCGGTCCCTTCGTCCCTGGATAGACCTTTCCTGTCTCCTGCGCGGCATTCCTTTTTCCAGGGATGTCGATTGCACCGTCTATACCGATGCGTCTCTCCTCGGTTGGGGGGACCATCTCGCCGATCTTCGCGCTTACGGGATATGGTCCCTGTCGGAACGTCTGCTCCATATCAATTTCCTCGACCTGTGTGCCGTCTGTTGCGCCATCTCCCACTGGTCTCCCCGCTTGTTCGGACGTCCCTTTCTAGTCCGGCCCGACATTCCCACGGTTGTGGCATATATCAACAAGCAGGGCGGTACTCGGTCTTCCTCGCTCATGCAGGCGACTTCCCTTTTGTTCGATCTATGCCTCTCTCTCCAGGCATCAGTTCGTGCATCCCCTCTTCCGGGCGTTGCGCACATCCTAGCGGACGCCCCTTCTGCATCTGGCTTCTCTTCCTTCCCCGCTGCTCCTTCCGCTCCCGGTTATTTGGAGTGTTTTCGCTCGCCTGGGGCAGCCGGAATTCGATCTGTTCAATTTTCCGTCCCCCCCCCCGTTCTCGTGCCTTCCGAGACGCGTCTCCGTCCCGTCGCGACCGTCTCCCCGACACGCCACCGTCCGGGTGGTCTCACCAGTTTCTCTTGCGTTTCCGGCGCCTCCTCTCCTCCGCCGTGTCCTTCTCCGCTTGTCCCGCGCGGACCAGACTACCCTGCTTCTCATCCTTCCGTTTCAACCTGCGGCTCCATGGTTTCCTCTGTGGCGCTGGCTTCTCTCTCGCCCCCCGCTTATACTACCGCTCCGCATCGCGCTCCTGTCGTTCCCTCGAACGCGTCGCCCGTTTCGGTCGTGCCCTCTATGCGCATGCCTGCTTTCATCGGACACCTCAAGGATCAGGGCATTTCAAGTCTGGCTGCTCTCCTTTCCTCGGCTCCCCGTTGCCGTTCTTCGGACCGCATCTATGACTCCCGGTGGCGTCTCTTCACAGAGTGGGCGTCTTCCTGCGGAATCTCCCCTTTAGATCTGCGCTTGCGGCTGTTTTGGATTTTTTCGTGTTCTTACTGCAGGATAAACATTTATCCTATCCCTCTCTGCGTGGCTATCGGGCCGCCCTGCTGTCGGTGCTCCGTCCACTGGGTCACGATCGTGTCCTTCATCACCCGTTGGTGTCGGACTTTCTCAAGGGGGTTCAGGCCCGTGCGTCTCGTCATCAGTATGTTGCGCCTTCCTGGCACCTGGACGTCGTCTTACGACACCTCCGGGACCCCCTTATGCGCCGTTGCGTTCGGCCCATCTTCTACCTTTGTCTCGGACAACGGTTTTCCTCCTAGCTCTTGCCTCGGCAGGTCGCCGTTTTTTAGCTTCATGCCCTCGTGGCTGATTCGAAATTCCCGCAATATGCGGCCGCCGCTTCGTCGGCCACCCTACATTTTCCTCCGGACTTTTGTAGGAAATATCACATTTTAGATGACCCTCCATCTGCTTGGCACGTTCCAGCACTCCCTACCGGTCCGTACTGTTCTGGGGATACCCTTTGCCCGGTTCGTGCGTTGCGTTATTATCTACACGCTCCTCCTTCTTTACGGGGGGGGGGGGGGGAGGGGGCAAGAAGTTGTTTATTTCTACAAAAGTCACATCTTCCAATTAGGTGATTAGCCCTTTCACCATTAGTGCGTGACTCAACGCTACTATCGTTGCCGCATATGAATCAGCTTCTCCTTCCACACTAGACCAACTTCACTTCAAGGCCCATGACATTCGAGCTATTTCGACTTCCTTGGCCCATTTCTCCGGGATCTCACCTAATCAGTTGGTCAAGATGGGAAACTGGATATCCCCATCTCTGTTCACACGCTTCTATCTGAAAGATGTTCCGCTCCAGGCTTCGGGCCTCTACTCCATGGGCCCTGTGATCGCGTCGGGTGAGGTCCTACAATTTTCCAGGCCTTCTTCTTCCTCTCCGTTGGTCCCGCCACCGACGTCGACTGCTGCTCCATCACCGCACTGTGATTCCTCGTTCCAGCGTTACCGGTAGGTGCCCCCTCCCCAAGGCATGTCTGTTTTTTTCTCATTAATACAGAAACAGCTCACAATTATGTTTACGTAATAAAACCCCCCCATTCCCTCCCTGTGAATGGTGGTTTTGTTAGTAAACTGTTGTGAGCTTTTCTGTATTACAAACATCGCTCCCTCCCAGTCCTCTTCCTTACGCCTTCGAAAATGTGATTATGGGTAACGGAAGTGTGACCTAGATACACGGGAAAGAGGCGGGATGGGCGATAATAGGCCCAATAAGGAAAAATTTTCGGTTGGCTTACTCTGGCGTATAAACTTTAACAGAGAAAATTCTCATTAATACAGAAAAGCTCACAACAGTTTACTAACAAAACCACCATTCACAGGGAGGGAATGGGGGTTTTTTTTCATGATGATTAAAGTAAATCCCCTGTGATGAAATTTGATTGTTGTCTCAGGTTGATGGTATGGACATCCTCGCCGTCCGTGAAGCCACTCGCTGGGCCACGGAGTACGTCCGTTCAGGGAAGGGCCCCTTGATGATGGAGGCTGCCACATACAGATATCACGGCCACAGCATGAGTGACCCGGGAACTAGGTACGGTACTTAACTTGACTCATGGATGTGTTATTATTGTCTCCAGGTCAAAAACAATATTTTCAAATTTTGGTCCCATTTCTTAATATGTTTTTGTTTTTATGTTCACCTCAGATGTCTCCACATGTCAAAGTTGACCTGTGTAAGTTTTCTTGTGCCCTCAAGATTTTCTCTACATTTCATAATTTTGGTTGCTAATCAAGCATGGAAGACAACAAGATCCCAAAGCGGGGGACATTATTTTAATGAATTTGCTTGTAACACCTTTGTTTTATGCCAGTACTGACTAGTGTCTTTGAAGCACCAGGTTTATGTTTGTCATAAATTGGAAAACTCACTAGTTAATGAGATCAAGTTGAATTCTGGTATGCGAAACAAAGTATAATTTAACTCCTCTGTAGGTAATACCTCTGTTATAGGCACTTCCTTTTCTTGCAAACAATCCTCTCAGCTCTCTGTTAAAGAAAAGGTATAGCGCCAGATCAGCCCTCTGACATTATGGCTTGCCGGAGTGCCTGGACATCTAGCTCTGAGGATCGCATTATAAGGCCCCATGAGTATGCAAATATTTTCGTCATTTTTGACAACGCCTCATTGCTTACAAGTATCTTGTCACATCAAATAAACCCGCTAGACCTTTTAATAAGTTTCTTATCTCCCCAACGACATCTACCATGTGTGTGAAATATTCCGTTATAACCCAATATATTTGTATTTTGTTCTGCATATATGGGAGATTTCTGCCTGCGGTCTGCCTGCTGACTGTACGCGGAGATACGGTTATAAAGCGAGGCGTGGACTTGCAGGCCGGTTCTATATTTGGCTTGTGTCACGACTCAGTAGGGGGTCCTAACTGAGTCGTGTTTGTCACGGCTAGAAAAGGTAGTGCTATATAAAGTGGATTCTTGAGGTCCATTAGATCTCTCAAATACTGGAATCTTACTGTTACTGGTAAAAATACATATCCCAGTTTGTTAGGTATTCTGAGGTTCCAGTGATATACATTAAGGTAGCTCAGTTCAGGGATGGGATGTTAATACCAGCCCTGGTGAAAATTTACCCTGTGAAATTTCTTTGCTTTGGGGGTTCCTCATAACTAATCAGAAACAAGCAAATTCATGGAATTAATGCCCCAGCTTTGGGATCTTTTTGTCTACCATGCTTGATAATTATGACGTGGAGAAATCTTGAGGGCACAACTTAAAAAAAAAACTTAAAACAGATGCACTATGACATGTGCAGACAGCTGCTGGAGAATATAAAAACTAATACACATTGAGATATAGGACCAAAATCAACTATGACATGTGGAGACATCTGCAGGCAAACATAAAACTAAAACACACTGAGAAATTTTACCAAAATTTTATAATTTGTTTTTGAGCTGGAGAGGAACATTTTTCAGATAGATACTCCAAAACCAATCTCAACTGAGGTATGCTTGAGAGCAATCACTGATCCAATTTTGAATGAAATCAGGTAAAATTTAGGAAAATTATCACGCTGAAATGAAAATCCCTGACAGACAGACAGAGGGACAGACTGACAAACAAACCCAAATCAATATCCCCCAAATCAGCCGAGCAGGGGACAATAAGAATAAATAAACCCACACCAATAGTCTTTTGTTACATCTCGCTTGAAAGACTTAATTTATTCACAGTTATCCGGAACCTCCTGATTTACAAAGGAAATCTGTCATTCTTTATGAGGGAGCCATTTGGTTTGGCCATTTGAACTTTTTTTTATCAGAATGACTGAATATTTATCCTGCATTAATTTTTATCATAATGACTGATTTTTAGCTCAGCTGACTATAAGTCATCTGAGCTATAGTCGTGGTCCATTGTCCGTCGTCCGTCCGGATGTCTGTCTGTCCCTCCGGATGTCCGGATGTCTGTCCGGATGTCCGTCTGTATTACTGGCACGTTTCGACACCATTGGACCTACGAATCTGAAATTCGCCATACAGTTAGATGTCCCTAAAATCTCGTACCATGCCGAAATAGGACTTCGTTCCTTCGAGATATTAAGGAAAAACCTCAATTTTTTATTAGAAATCTATTTTCACACTTCAGGACTGCCTAATATCAAAACTACTCATCTGGTTTTCTTCAAATTTACCATAAATATTTCTTATATATAGTTCCTATGTACATGCCGGAAATTAAGTCAGTATTATTTAATTTAAAAAAGTTATGGGCCCAAACATAATGGACTTTGTAAAAAAATCAAAATCTGTTAAATTTTTTTTAATATTGGCAAAAATATAAAATTAGTACCTTAAATTTTGCCCAAGTTTGACCATGGCACGTTTTTTTCCTGTAAGTACTGTGGAGTTTATTTTCACAGCATGTTTTTTTTAGCAATTCGTCTGTTAACAATTAGAATTTGAAACCAGTTGATCAAAAACTGTAGATTTTATTCAAGTTTTCAAGCACCATGTCACATATTGTTTACATCAAGCTAGTGTTATGCAGTTTGCTAGAGCTCAGCTCCCCAGCTTCAGCTCTAAGTTCCTTAAATTTGGCATACAGTTAGATGTCTCCAAAATCCCCTACCATGCCAAGAATTTGATCACTAGGACTTAATTCCTTGGAAATATTAATGAAAAACTTCATTTTTCCATTAAAAACCCATTGTTACACTGTAAGACTGCCTAATATCTAAACCACTGATCTGACTCTGATCATATATAATATACATATACAAATACATATACATTCACTATGCACATGCCAGAAATTATGTCAGTATTGTGTAATTGTTTTAAGTTATGGGCCCAAACATAATGCACTTTTTAAAAAATCAAGAAATATATTTACTCCCTTAACAAGAGGATTGCTGAAGCTAGAGATTTTTTGTCAGGGATGTAACATTATTTAATCAAGATTCAATTGAATACCAAAAATTAGTTCTGAATTTTTCAAATTTTATAAGTTATTAGTATATATATAAAATTAGTACCTTAAATTTTGCCCAACTTTGACCATAGCATGTTTGTTTCCTGGGAGCACTGTTGATATAATTTTCATATTATGCACACATAAGGATTTCATCTTTGTAGTTTAGAAAGCTGAAAGAAATTGGCCAAATATTGTAGCTTTTATTAATGTTTTTATGAGACCATGTCAGACCCAAGCTCAATCCATCCCCTCTTCAGTCACCTGTATGTTGACCTTGTTGACCTTTCATCAGATTATGCATGCTTGAGCAAAGCATACACTGGGGCAGCCAGGCAGCTAATGCTTAGCCACAGTTGATCCAGGTGTCCAACCCAACTCATCTAGTAGTTGTTTTGAAAAACAAATAACAATAAACAATAAATTAATAATTTTGTATTTTTTTTTATAACAAATTAAATAAAAATTAAAAGAAAAGGAATTTGTTAGTTGATGAGTAACAGAAAATTAACTTGCAGTTACTGATGATGTAAGAATCTTGTATGGATGGATAGAATGTCAATGTCAGTGTTATTCCAAATAACACCATGCAGTCACCTATGGTATTTTTCAGTGAGATTTTAATGATAAAAAAAATCAATCATATTATTCATTACTAATCATTAGGGATCATATGAAGGAAATTAATGATAGACAAAGATGCAGTTGATAATATTAATCTAGATTTCTACTGTGTCTAGTGTGTAGATTGATGTGAAAGTAGTCCAAAGTGAATATATTACATTTATTTTTTTTTAATATAAATAAAAGCCATAAAACCAGGTACTTATGATCATTATTTAAATTTGTGAATTTTGTATATTCTGGATTCTAAACATCATTGTTTGGCTAAAACTGAATAAATACTAGACATGGTGCAAATGCTTTGCAAATGTATTTGAATACGAATATGAATAAGTACTGCATTAAAAAATTTTATTGTTTAAGAATGGGAATTCAGGTAAAAATGAAAGTATTTGAATACCAGTGCAGATACTTTCAAAATGTTTTCATGAATGCATTCATGAATATATTCTATTATATTATTTCAATAATCATTGCAGTTATATTTTATTTTGAAAAATCATATGATTTTCTTATTATATTTTTAAAATAAAAATTATATTGGCACAATATTTGTTATTAAATTTTAATAAATAGTTAAACTCTTTTATTATATGTGCTGCTTATAAGTTATATGGCCAAGTCAAAATCTGTGTGACAATAGCACTCCATTTGTTAATAAAATAAATGAAATCAATCCTCTTCCCTGTCTCCAAAGATACTATCAAAATCATACATAAGCTAAACACCAACAACTCATAATAAAGCTTATATTTATTACCACACAAAACCAGCATGTGCCTCTTTCCCAAATCATATTTTTTATCATATATAACAGCTGAGCGCTGTGACCCATGGGTCACTTGTTTTATTCTCCATTAATTTTCTTCACTCTCTTTTACTTAAAATTCTAATTGTAAGCCTTATATTGTTCTTTGTATCAAACAGTTACCGTACCAGAGATGAGATTCAGGAGGTGCGTCAGACACGAGATCCAATCACGTCCTTCAAAGAGAGGCTGACAAGCAGTAACTTAGCAACCTCAGAAGAGCTCAAGGTCAGAAATAGACGAAATTCACTTCAATATAAATGGTGTAAATCTGTTTTACATTAGCAATATGGAGATGGGAGAATAAAAACATTTACTCTATAATATTGTATCTTAATGCATAAACTTACTCAGGACCATACGTGAAATGTGCATTTGTTTGTTAAATCAAATATTCTGAATTATATATAAATTGTGGAATTCACTTTCATCAGCTGATGTCAGGTTCTGTAAGAATACATAAATGAAAAGCATCTTATACTGTTGGACTCTTTGTTATGTAATCTGTCATGAAAGTATGACTTTATTCAGACTTGCAGGCTGTCTCAGCCCTTTTCATAAGAGACATAGAACTTGTAGGTTGAAGATTGGTATATAAAATTGTCAGATGTTGTAAACCATACCTCATAGAAATAACAATGTCAAGTTGAGCTGAAAGGCTAACTTAAATGACTTAATGAGTATATTTTGGCATGTATACAGAAGGTCTCAAACAAGAAATAACTGGCAACAGTTGAGGTGAACAGTCTGCATATATCTCAAGGAGAATATCCCATAGCAGAAAAATCCCAGAGGAACAGTGGAACCAGTCTTAAAGGCCACCTGTCTATTAAGACAATTCCTGTTTGAATGAAGGCAATCACATCAATTATAACTGACCTGTCTAATAAGACCACCTGTGAATAATATACAGTGGAACCTGGCTGGAAGACCACCTGTCTAATAAATCCACTTGTGAATAAAGACCACTTTTGGCCTTTCCAATGTGTGGTCCTTTTCACAGGTTTCAGTGTAACACAAAAACTTCTGAAACTAACTGTGTCTAACTCAATAGGTTTCCTGTCAGAAAAGATTAGAGTCAATGTTAATTTAGTTTTCTTTCCTTTTTTCAGACAATTGAAACAGAAGCCAGAAAAGAAGTTGAAGAAGCAGCGAAGATTGCACGTACCGACTCAGAACTGCCATTGTCAGAGCTGTACACACACATATACAACGATAAACCTGATGGGTTTGAAGTCAGGGGCTGTGACAAATACACCATGATTAAACCTGCATATTAATAACAAGCACAACACAGAGGCTGCTGTCCTGACCTTTGACCTCAGCGGTTCATGGCTATCTAACAGCTCAGTAAGCACACACAGTGGACATCTCATACATGCTGGTCTAACAAGAGGGTTGTCATATGAATTACTATTTCTGACTGTACAAGAAACATGTCATGAAAGAAAATATATTGTAATATAATCTTATGTGAGACTCTCTTATTATATTGCATATTTAATATCAGGTTATCATTCAAAGAAAGAGGTGGTAGAGAGTTTGCTGGCACTGTTATATTAAGATAATAATTTAATAAAAATGATTAAGTAAACCAATGTCTCCAGCCATTTGGTGTCATCTCTGTTTTCTTTGTCTCCTTTACTTGCTTACTTAAAATTAACTCTCCCCCAGTCTCTCTAATCCTCTGTCACACACACATACACACACTTTGGAGGGTTAATTTGTTAGTTATTTTAAATATAAATGAGCAGATTGTTAAAAAATAATATTATTCCTAATCTCATTTTAAAGACTGCATCATCAACTCTGAATGAGAAACGGGTATCTAATTACACAAAGTGACATTTCAGTATCACAAGCACACTGATTTAAATAAAAATGCATAAAATTAAACTTTAAGGTAACTGTTAGGTACACTGAAGCGTTAAGTGTCAAGCAGTGTATGATTGATACACATTTAGTCTCCACATATGTTAATTCTCTCTTAAGAATTTCATATTTTCATTATATCTCACAGTTATATGGATTATGTTCTTATGATTTTACATTGTATTTTTGACAGGATCTTTTATACAGTACAAGGTGCTTAATTATTATGGAAGTAAAAATTTCATATGTACATTTTGATTTGTAATGCCTTATAAATAAATTGCATCAGTATTCATGAAATTTCCAAAGATACATACACGATAATATTTTAGTCTGTATGTGTAATTTATGTTATGGTGGATGTTTTATGATGATTAGATTTCAAACTCGTTCACCAAATGATGCAGTTTCATAACCACTAGAAGTGCATATGTTGGAGGCCTGTAGCCTGGTAAGATGTAAATAATACATGTATGTTTACATGTGTTTAAGCTGAGAAGATCTGAATCGATACAGCTAGTTGTTAAGATTGGATTGTATATCTTTATATACATTATGTGCAGGATTAAAGAAAACTGGTTTTAGTTGTTTTACTTTGTTTGATATTGCCAGTTAGAAGCAATTAGAAGCAAGCGTTGCCCGCCTTCAGCAGACCACTTGCTGCTAGCTTGCATCCTCTCAATTTATTTATTTTCACTCGCAGCAAAACGGCCAGTAATGATCATAACATAAAACTCTGAAAACCCATAAGTTGATTTATGACGTCATCACAGTGACATGATGGTTGTACTTTTCTTCCATAGTAACGACGTCATTAACACATTAGTTGCCCCTGAAATTTAAATGCACCTAGCTTGTTCATAAAATATCTAAAGAGATCTTAATTTTAATCAAATTTTGTGGAAAAGTGGGCGATTGGCAAAGGAAGAAATTATAATTTATGAAGGAGGAATAATATAATTTGGGCTGATACATGGAGAAACCAACAAAGGCAGCAAGCAACAGTAGCAGAATTGGATAGGACTACGGTCCGTCCCAAAATACCAGGCGTATTTTTCGTTGGACCATGTCCAAAACTTATAAATGTTCATAAATTAAAGACCTTTCGGAAATGTGGCTTGCATATGCACGCAAACCAGTCTGATCACATTAATCTCCGCCATCTTCATTGACGGAAGTAATTGTGGACTTCGAAGCGATAATCGGACACCCAGCTATTGTATAATTCGTGTGTAAAAAAATTAAGATTTTTCATGATTAATAGAAACCCCGAAAATTTGCCATACAAAGCGGTGGTTAAAGCGAAAGAGTACGGAAACACTTGTGTGATAATGAAGAGGGATTGTTCCAGAGTTATAGGCGATGTTTCTATAATGTAAAGAGTAAATACTTTGCTAACACAATACGAGATGCATAATCGTATGTTTTAGGTAGCTGAGTCAAAAACAACTAAAACCCAAAATGCAACTCAAATGTTTTTGCATAAAGATTTAACCATGCATGCTCTATCTTCCACCCAGTCCAAATACCCATTAGGGTTTAGGCCCGACTGAATCCCGATCGGGATTTGGTCTGGACCTTTCTCAGATTGATCCATGTCGGGGTCTGGGCCTCAGGAGCGGATCCAGGATTTAGGAAAAGGAGGAGTCCATCCCAAGAGGCCTTATGACCATACCTAAAAAGAATGTCCCCCGGTTCGGAAAAGGGGGGGTCCCAGGCCACCAAAATTGGTCTGAAACCATTCAAAACAGGTTATGTTAGCTGAAAAAGGGGGTCCAGACACCTCCCCTGGACCCGCTTCTGGGCCTTCACATTTTCCAATTTTATAATGTTCGTCTCACAATGCCACAAAGGATAGACATATAAAGTATTTCAATACAATTGACAATGGTCCGATATATGGAAATATCTTCTCTGTGCAGTTTGAAAATGTTGCGGCATTTACACCCCAGTCAAATAAAGATTCGCTTCCTTCTTATACGCTTCCTCAATGAAGTCCTTTAAACTATTTAACAAGACAACTCAATTCCACTTGAAGTCGTTTCTCATACCAGTTAGGGATCTGGATGGGCGGTCACATGGGATGTTGTTGCAAGACATCTGACTGCTCGAGACGATGTGTGTTCCAACGTGGAAATCCTGATATGAGTGAGGTTCAGGAGAGGAATACAATAGATCATGCATGATGAGATGACGTGGCCGGCCATCCCAGTTTTCTGATTTTCTCTAAATTTATCCTGGACCCCTGAAAAATTAGTTTAGCAAATAATATATTACAGGAACACATCAAAAAACAGAGGTCACATGTTTGTGTTCTAAATTAATATGCCACATGCAGGCCATCAAGCCTATAGGCCCCTTTCTATGCGCGCGGAACGCGCTGAAAAAAAAATATCGCGCTGAATTGAGCTTTTATTTTTAATTTAATTTAAATCCCTCTTTTGAGTGACTTGTTTTCACAAGGAATTCCCTGCCCCAAAGCCTTCCCGAGCATGTGTCTGTTATGTACGGTTCACTTTATGCATGTATATATATAAAATTTCGTTATATTTGCAGGAACGTAGGCCCATGGTTTGTATTACGGAAGTGTGCTATGGACAGTCCTTTTTTTTCCATATGCGCGATTTTTAGACGCATCCGCATAAGTAGACACGCAGCTTTACACGGGGGCACTCATTAGTAGACACGCAGCTTTACACGGGGGCACTCATTAGTAGACCCGCAGCTTTACACGGGGGCACTCATAAGTAGACCCGCAGCTTTACACGGGGGCACTCATAAGTAGACCCGCAGCTATACACGGGGGCACTCATTAGTAGACCCGCAGCTTTACCCGGGGGCACTCATAAGTAGACCCGCAGCTTTACACGGGGGCACTCATTAGTAGACCCGCAGCTGTACACGGGGGCACTCATTAGTAGACCCGCAGCTTTACACGGGGGCACTCATTAGTAGACCCGCGCGCAGCTTTACACGGGGGCACTCATAAGTAGACCCGCAGCTTTACACGGGGGCACTCATTAGTAGACCCGCAGCTTTACACGGGGGCACTCATAAGTAGACCCGCAGCTTTACACGGGGGCACTCATAAGTAGACCCGCAGCTTTACACGGGGGCACTCATTAGTAGACCCGCAGCTTTACACGGGGGCACTCATTAGTAGACCCGCAGCTTTACACGGGGGCACTCATAAGTAGACCCGCAGCTTTACACGGGGGCACTCATAAGTAGACCCGCAGCTTTACACGGGGGCACTCATAAGTAGACCCGCAGCTTTACACGGGGGCACTCATAAGTAGACACGCAGCTTTACACGGGGGCACTCATAAGTAGACACGCAGCTTTACACGGGGGCACTCATAAGTAGACACGCAGCTTTACACGGGGGCACACATAAGTAGACACGCAGCTTAACACGGGGGCACACATAAGTAGACACGCAGCTTTACACGGGGGCACTCATAAGTAGACACGCAGCTTTACACGGGGGCACTCATAAGTAGACACGCAGCTTTACACGGGGGCACTCATAAGTAGACACGCAGCTTTACACGGGGGCACACATAAGTAGACACGCAGCTTTACACGGGGGCACTCATTAGTAGACACGCAGCTTTACACGGGGGCACTCAAAAGTAGACACGCAGCTTTACACGGGGGCACTCAAAAGTAGAGACGCAGCTTTACACGGGGGCACTCATAAGTAGACACGCAGCTTTACACGGGGGCACTCATTAGTAGACAAGCAGCTTTACACGGGGGCACTCATTAGTAGACACGCAGCTTTACACGGGGGCACTCATAAGTAGACACGCAGCTTTACACGGGGGCACTCATAAGTAGACACGCAGCTTTACACGGGGGCACTCATAAGTAGACACGCAGCTTTACACGGGGGCACTCATAATTAGACACGCAGCTTTACACGGGGGCACTCGTGCATACCACTGATAGTAAGTGTCATTGCATCAAGGATACAGAGTCCACAATGATCACTTTTATTAACAGTACCCCAAAATTTGTACCTCTCCCTCCGAAAATCTGGTAAGATCTCAGGAATACCCAGTGGCGGATCCAGAAATTCGAGAACAGGAGGACGCTAAAATGGGGTTGGTGGCTGATATGTATTATTAAAGCTTAATTTCTTAAAATTTATTTTTGTAATAATAATAATATATATATATATATATATATATATATATATATATATATATATATAATATGTATATATATACAGTAAAACCCCGCTTACACGACCACCTGCGGGACAAGGCAAAGTGGTCGTGTTAGCGGGGTGGTCGTGTTAGCGGGATGCTTGTTCATTAGTCTGCCAATATTAACGCAGGCGATAAAATGGATATTTATAGTAAATATAAAGTTGTTGTTCCTGTTTAATTAATTATTTAAAATATAAAGAAAAATAAATAACAAACATGGCTGGCTGGGCAGATGAAAGTCGAGATGGTCGAGACCAAAAAGGGTGGTCGTTGGTCGTGAAAGCGGGGTGGTCATGTTACCGAAGTGTTTTATATGATAATTTATATTAGACAATTCTGGGACCAAGAAAAGTGGTCGTGTTAATGGGGTGGTCGTCATTCGGGAGTTCACTGTATGTTTCAATAATTACCACTACATAAATTTTAGTCATGAAAATAGAACTTTTTTATCCTATTTCACCATGTCATCCAATAATTTAATTATAGGTACATGGGAAAGGGTA
This sequence comes from Sipunculus nudus, assembly GCA_026874595.1. Taxonomy (NCBI): domain Eukaryota; kingdom Metazoa; phylum Annelida; class Sipuncula; order Golfingiida; family Sipunculidae; genus Sipunculus; species Sipunculus nudus. Next base: position 6,067,347 of record CM049314.1, on the reverse strand, counting down.
TGGAACACCCCTTCTTTTTTTTAAATATGCAATGTAAACAGGTCATTTTGAGGCAACTGTCACATAAAATAATAGGATTTTCCGTTCCTTAATTATTATTATCTTGAATGGTTTTGCATGACATTGGCAAACGTTACGGGGGGGGGGGGAGTATATATCAACGTGTGGTCGGCTTCACTATTTATAGTTCTTTAAAATTTGGATATTAACATAACTTGAAAACGACAATGGTGAAAATGCCCTTATATGTTTATATTTTGCAAAATATCATATTTTAAAAGTAATTCTCGTTGTAAAATAATTGAGAAAATATTCGTTTTATGTCAAACTTTTCACCGGCTTCTGCGGTCTATTCAGCGCACCAGACCCAGCAAGGCACAGTTCGATGCTTTCCTGTAAAATCGAGACGGTCGCCTTGCTCTTTACCTTTGTAGGTTATAAACTGAATTCTAATGATAAAACAAAAGTGGTGTGGGAAGCCGTGAGAGAGAAACGTACGGACTAAACAGGCTATATATAATTATATGTTTCCTCTTTCTACATTCATATCGTATCGTATTGTACATCGAACTCCAGGTTTTAAACCCGGGACGCCCCGCTCTCGTTAATAGGTCTGAATCTCCTTCAGACAGTTCACTTTATGTTTTCCACCAACTGCTTAAGCCTACTGTTAGTATATTGAATCCACGGCGATTTATTGGTTTGAAGAAAACCATATGGTAGGGATCATTAACATGTTATTAAGAAGACTTATGGATGCCAGCCTTTTTCATGTGAACGGGACTCGATGTACCCGTGGAGTAATCATGAACATAATATTATGTTATTTACACATATGATTCTATTTTTGATATTTTATTTGATTTCACCATTTTACCGATGAAACAATGAACCGAGGACCTCGATCTTGACTATTTTTGCTGTGTCCTATCGCAATTTTAAAGACCTTATATATATATATATATATATATATATATATATATATATATATATATATATATATATATTGTTACAGGTGCTCTTTTTATTGTGTGACACGGGCGTAACTCCTGTTGTGGCACTCGTGTCTGGCCGCGTATTACATTCTATGTTTAATCCGTACTGGTTGAACTCTTGTTGTCAGCTTGACTTGTGGCCTTGTGAGCCTTGACTTTTCACGCCTGGTCGTGGGTCACGTGATGGCCCTGGTATGTGCAGGTACCCACAGCGATATCTTCTCGATAATTCCTGAAACGCGTGTAGACTGTGTTATGCAAGATCTTATAGACTGTTCGAGAAGTGGAAAATTCTCGGCTTGAGGTGTGAAGGTATATAAAGCGGACGCAGAAGCGTATGTCAGATTCTAGGACCTTATTCGACTAATGCGGCAATTATAGATTTTCAAAGACTTTCTCCTGGATTTTATGCATTTAGACTTCAGTTTATTTTCTGGGTTGTTGCAAGAACTTTTTACCGGACTGATATTCTCCGAGAGTATACATTAACAGAATTTATCGTGGTGGCGGTGTTGGTACCCAGGTACTGTGCACATTATTTTCTATGAGATTGTATTGACTCGTTGCTATACCGTTGTTTTACTGTATAATTGTATTGATTTAGTGTATTGTATTGTTAGGGTTGTTTTAAGAATAAATTATTGTTATTTGTTAACAAAAAACCACTGACTTCTTTGTTCATTCCCCTAGACATTTCACGCTGCCTTGTATTACAGAGTCTGATTTTTTTATCTCCGTTACAGAATTTGTGTTCATCACGCATACGTGATCTGTTAATATTAGGTTCCGTAACAATATATATATATATATATATATATATATATATATATATATATATATATATATAATATGGGCTTGTATTATGACATTACACGTACCGGTAAACCGCTTAAAATTATTTAAGGCCTTTGTGACATCATTAAGAGTTAACGCGAGATTATACAGAGATTATACATTTAAAAATGTTTATTGTGTCAGCAGCTAGGCCGTTGAGTAATATCCATTCTATTGTCTTCACTCTAAAATGTGTAAAATTCTCATATACCGCCGGTTTGATAAAGCCGTTCACACTGGCCCCGAATGTTTTAGGAAGCCACGGATAACGTGGAATTGTCACATAAGACGGGTTTAAAATGTCACCAAAAAACGTCTTTTAACCTAACCACTGGACACTATAACCTAACCTTTGACTCGAGATCCAATTTACACTATAGCCTAACCTTTGATTTAAGATCAAATGGACACTATAGCCTAACCTTTGACTTAAGATCCAATTGACACTATAACCTAACCTTTGACTTAAGATCTAATGGGCACAATAGCCTAACCTTTTACTTAAGATCCAATGCATGGACACTATGACCTAACCTTTGCCTCAAGATCCAATTGACATTTTAGCCTAACCTTTGACTTAAGATGCAACAGACACTATAGCCTAACCTTTGACTCAAGATCCGATTGACACTATAGCCTAACCTTTGATTTAAGATCCAATGGACACTATACCCTAACCTTTGACTTAAGATCCAATTGACACTATAACCTAACCTTTGACTTAAGATCTAATGGGCACAATAGCCTAACCTTTGACCTAAGATCCAGTGAACACTATAACCTAACCTTTAACTAAAGATCCAATGCATGGACACTATAGCCTAACCTTTGACTTAGGATCCAGTGGACACTATAAACTAACCTTTTACTTAAGAACCAAGGCATGGTTAATATAAACCAACCTTTGACTTAAGATCTAAGGGGCACAATAGCCTAACCTTTCACTTAAGATCCAATATATGGACATTATAACCTAACCTTTGACTCAAGATTCAATTGACACTATAGCCTAACCTTTGACTCAAGATTCAATTGACACTATAGCCTAACCTTTGACTCAAGATTCAATTGACACTATAGCCAAACCTTTAACTTAAGATCCAGTGGACACTTTAACCTAACCTTTCCCTTAAGATCCAGTGAAGACTAACGCCTAACCTTTGACTTAAGATCCAATTGACACTATAACCAAACCTTTGACCTAAGATCCAGTGGACACTATAACCTAACCTTTGACTTAAGATCCAACTGACACTATAACCTAACCTTTGACTTAAGATCCAATGGACACTATAACCTAACCTTTGACTTAAGATCCAAAGGACACTATAACCTAACCTTTAACTTAAGATCCAGTGGAGACTATAACCTGACCTTTTCCTTAAGATCCAGTGAACACTATAGCCTAACCTTTGATTTAAGATCCAATGGCCACTAAAGCCTTACCTTTGACTTAAGAACCAATTGACACTATAACCTAACTTTTGACCTAAGATCCAGTGGACACTATAACCTAACCTTTGACTAAAGATCCAATGCATGGACACTATAACCTAACCTTTAACTTAAGATCCAGTGGAGACTATATATAACCTAACCTTTTCCATAAGATCCAGTGAACACTATAGCCTAACCTTGACTTAAGATCCAATGGCCACTAAAGCCTTACCTTTGACTTCAGATCCAATTGACACTATAACCTAACTTTTGACCTAAGATCCATTGGACACTATAACCAAACCTTTGACATAAGATCTAATGGACACAATAGCCTAACCTTTCACTTAAGATCCAATATATGGACACTTCAACCTAACCTTTGACTCAAGATTCAATTGACACTATACCCTAACCTTTGACTAAAGATCCAATGGACATAATGACATTATAGCTTAACCTTTGCCTTAAGATCCAATGGACAGTATAGCCTAAACGTTGACTTAAGATCCAATGCATGGACACTATAACCCAACCTTAAGATCCAATGCATGGACACTATAACCTAACCTTTGACTTAAGACCCAATGGTCACTATAGCCTAACCTTTGACTCAACATCCAATGGTCAATATAGCCTAACCTTTGACTTAAGATCCAATGGACACTATAGCCTAACCTTATACTTAAGATCTAATGCATAGACACTATAACCTAACCTCCGATTTAAGATCCATTGCATGGACACTATATATATATAACCTAACCTTTGACTTAACATCAATTGGACACTCCAGCCTAACCTTTGACTTAAAATCCAATGCATGGACACTATAACCTAACCTTCGACTTAGGATCCAATGCACGGGCACTATAACCTAACCTTTGATTTAAGATCCAATGCATGGACACCAAAGTCTAACGTTTTATTTATGATTCAATGAATACTGTAGCCTTTTATAACCTTTGACTAAAGATCCATGGACATTATATAACCTTACCTTTGACTTAAGATCCAGTGGACATTATCTTTATGATTAAATCAAGTTCATGCCCAAGGGTTATTAAATAAGTGTTTTATTTTCCCCGGGTTTCTCAGTTAAGAAAATGCAAAACTACTGTTGTACTTCGGATAGGCCACTCTCATTTTTCGGGATCATTTTTTGTTCTTTATTTATTTATTTCGTTTATAACCATGTCCTTGGAAATGCTTCAAATTTGTGCTTTGGCACAAGGTCCCAAAATAATTCTTAACGGAATGGAAATAGACTAAATTTTGAGTGATCATAAGCCGAGACACTTTCCAAGAACTGGAGCAAATCCGAGTAATTAGTATATTTGTTTGTATATTGTGGTCAATCTGGCAAAATTCCACATTTTGTGACCCGACCGTTAAGAGAAAAGGAGAAAAATTCGCCGTATTATTGTTCCAAGAATCCGTAAAATTATGATTTGGGCCGAAGGAGGCCAGTTTCAGTATGACCCTCACCACCAGTGTTTCATAGAATATCCACAAGGCGGCGCTTTAATAGGCCATGCGACCTAGACTGGTACCCCGCTCTATTATGGCACCGCTGCTCTAAGCCAATCATGGGGCGTGTTTTGGCGCTCTGACCAAAGTTTGGTTGTACGTTTGGTTACGACCAAATGCGTTTTGGCGCTCCGGTTCAGGGCATTGGTTGAACCAGTGGTCGGACCAAGCTGAACCGAGAATGACTGTTGGTTCTGCACAGACAGAGGATGGTATATAAAGCCCTCATACAAAATCAAAGTACCGGGGCCTATACATCTCTACACGTGGCCCCGGAACAAGCATAAGTATTATTAGGCATTGAGTGCAAACGGCTCGAAACCAAGTCGCTTCAGGATCATTTTGCCTTGAAAAACAAGAAACCTCAACGAGCTGAATACGGACATTATGATAAACCATCTCATTGTGGATCTAAAAAAATCTGTTAACCATTTTTTTCATAAAAACACCCGCCTGTTTTAAAGAAAGGCGGCAAATGTTGACTCTTGATTTCGTCATTTCAGAGACGCCATTTTTGTTCTTGACCAAACGCGTTTTAGTGCAATCCAGCAACCAGCTTCTGTTCACAACCAACCAAACAACTCGCCAAAACGCACCCATAGCTTGGCTGAGGGCCTTAATAGAGCAGGGTACCAGTCTATTAGCGACCTCGAATGAACATAGGGAGCGTAAGTCTCGTTTTATCTCTATTGAAAGGAGGTAGTAAAGGCCGGTTCCAGAGTACTTCCGGAGACACCCTCGTTGACAACATACGCCATGCGGACCTCGCTTCACGTGTTGTGGGTCAGCTTTTCACAGAACAAAGCGATTCCAAACGTTTGAGCTTGCTGTCACATAAAGAGAACGGTTATAGTAAAACTTTTGGATACAAATTATCAATATGTTCTCCTGTTTCTGCTTCGTTTAGCTTGATCCCAGTTTCACTGAGGCTACGGCCGCATTGAGGTGACGTTGCGAATGTAAACAAACTATCGCCAGTATCGGTTAAAGGATGTAGGCCTGAACATAAGCTTTTATCGGGCTTTATGAATGGAAAATTATATTTTTGTGTAATTATTGATTACAGAGATTCAAACTCCTTAATGAAGGATTGGTAAAACTACATATATTTGGTAAAAATAACTGCTCAGTCCTTGGATTCCGCTACAAGCCAGTTACCCAGCATGCATATAGCCTAGGCTTCGGCTATATTCGATAATGATAGTAATAATAATAATAACAATTATAGGCCTAATAATGATTATAAATAAATTATTATTGTTATTATTATTGTTCCTATATTTTTAGGAACAGAAATAAATAATAATAAAGTAACATATTATTACCAAACGATTCGAAATGTGTTAGCCAATTGAAATTAAATTGGTAAAAAAAAAGAAATTCTATGGGTAAGTTATCACATACAATTAATCATTTTCTATAAATATATACACATCATAATTTAAATATTAAAAAAAATACCAATTTAAATTAATAAATATACATTTATGTTACATTTGTTCAATTAACTATTATACCTGCTATATATATATAAATATATAAATAAAATAGTTTTATCATATTTCTTACATTTTATATATATATATATATATATAATACATTATCCAACCCTCATGTGTGTGTGTGTGTGTGGAAAATGTATTTACGTGTAAATAAAATATTATCTTTCAAATATCTATATTAAAAATAGCATAATTTAGGCATTATGTATATTCATTTTATATTAATCTATAAATATGTGTAAACAGTATATACATGCTTGTTTGTATGTATGTATTCATATATATTATATATATACATATATTATTTACATATATATATTTTTATATTAAATGTATTATATATTTTATATTAAAATATATAAAAATATATTTAATTAATTATATATATATATACATATTTTGGTATTGTATATTTTTAATTATATATTTACATTTTATATATTACATTATATATGTATAATATATATTATATATTTTATATATTAGGCTATATATTTTCCATATTTTATGTAATATTTATAATATATTTTATATTATATAAGTTTATATTTTTATATAATATTTTGATATATATATAATTTTATATATATTTCTTATATTTTATTTATTTTAAATATATATTTTTAATATTATATTTGTGTATATATATTTATTTTCGGTAATATATTTTATACATCCCCTGAAAATAATATATAATATTTTGACTGTTTGGATTAAAATATTTATCAATATTATCAGTGTGTATGTCAGCCCCAGAAATATTGCTTCATGTAAGATCGCCGTCAAATATATTTCAGAGGATCCTCACGTCATAATGTAAGATCAGGGGGCTTCAGAGGCTGTTACTCTTATCAATGCTTTTAGTGTCATATTGCTTCACTTCAATATAAACAAATCCTTTGCTATTGAGTTCCTGAAGCGCGCACAGTAATCAGTCATGAGAACGTTACGTTTGGAGACCGGAAGTAGAACATGTCTCCAGCTCACGCAAATTCACGCACTTGATGAACGAGACTTACGCTCCCTATTGGGAGCACCCTTCCGCCAGAGGTCGTTTCTGCTCAAAACGAATCTCTTCTGTTTGGGCACTGTGGGAAGGACCGAACTACTTGACAAGTGTAAAGCAGTGTAAACCTTTCTTGTCCAAAGGTTGCCGGAGCTTTTCCGCCGACTGCTTGCGTAAAAAGTAATGCCTTACCTTTTTTTGATTTTGTATGAGAATCTAAAATATGACAAAACATATCACAGCGTTTACGAATTATTCCTTGTCTGAGAACTGATAATAAAAAAGCCAGTCAAACTTATGACGTCAGTCAATTGAAGGTGACGCGCGACCGAACATTGTGACGTCTTTGTGACGTCACTGTTCTCTAACGAACACAAAACGTAGACTGGTACCCTGCTCTATTGAGGCCCTCAGCCAGGCATAGAGACAGGCGTACAACGCCATCTTAAGTACTCCCAGTTGCAACTCCTGACCTACCTGTAGACTGGTTCCAACTCCAGTCTGCACGCTCATACCGATTGTCATGGACGTTCACGCGATCCTGGCTGGTTTTCCGTGAAGATTTCTTATAAAATTACTTTCTTTAGTTATTTATAGTTTCCAAATATTGAAAAATAAGTTGTTGCACAAAAATTCACTGATGGATGTAAAGATGATACGATATACTGAATAGTTGATATTCCACTGTACGTGGCATTGGTTTATTATCAATATATATTAGTCTAATCATAAATGTCACAAGAAATGTACAGCAAACTTTTGACAACTCTGAGCAAGCGAAATGCTTATATTTATCATATATAAATCATACTTGAGATGGAACCAGTCTGCCGGGAGTCCTGAAGATGGCGTTGTACGCCCGTCTCTATGATTGGCCTAGAGCAGCGGTGCCATAATAGAGCGGGGTACCAGTCTACACAAAACGCAGCCATAGACACAGAAGTGTACCATGGAGGAATGTACTGTCCAGCAGTGCCGATAAGACGCCAACCACGGTATTTCAGCATCAATAAAGCAAAAGAGTCGCAAAGTAAATTCGTTTAACATGACATAGAACTACTTTACACAAAATTCAACGCATTTTAACGGACTACATTGGCCCCTTTTCACCACTTGTGTATTTCCGCTGTCAGTGTACATGTTGATGCCGCGCGGTGCATTATTGAAGTCAGATTTTGACTCCAACAATCCCTAGACAGCAGTGTCGTACTCTTGAGAGTCCGAGTCTGCGCAGTGTGCATTGGGAGTTCCCGTCCAGCTAGACTGGTACCCTGCTCTATTATTGGCATAGAGCAGCGGTGCCATAATAGAGCGGGGTACCAGTCTACCGTCCAGCGTGGAAGTCCTGAGACGTCATTACTAACAAAGGGAAATTCCGTGACGTAATACTAATAGCGTTAAAAACACCTGAGGGAGAATCGGTGCAGTGTTCGATCTGTAGGGGGTCACGTGGGGCGTTGTGGCGACAATGCCTGCCCGGTGTGTGTTCCAGCGTGGAGATCCTGACACAGGCGACGTTTAGGTGGGGACTACCAACTCACACACGAAGACATGACGCATACTGTGTATATAAACAGTAACACGGGGCGCTCGGGCATATCACTGTCGGTGTTATTGTTACAAGGCCAGGAAAGAGCTTATACCAGTAGGCCTATACGTGATCCGACATTCAACTTGGAACGTACGCTGGTATGAAAATCACCACAAAAGACGCCAAATAACAAGTCTGTGGTAAGCTTAGATTTTATGAATAGTTTTATATCGTATCTGACATCATGTTTACATTATGTTTGTTTCAACCCTCTTTAGCCGACGCCATAGGGTACCATAAGGCTCAGTGACAGCATCACATGAATATTTCTCTGGACCCCCCCCCCCCCCCCCCCCTTTCCCTTCACAATGTAGTTTATTCTGCATTCTGTTGGCATGGCGACTACAATACTAGTCCGTTCAATTTCATTCCATACATGGAATATCTTCTTGACGGACATTACGCAACGTTTATATTAATGTCCGTCTAGTCCGCCACGTACGGACTCCATTTATCTGTGTATTGTTTACTATATATGTCAGCGCTGCAGGACTGTAGCAAATGTCCGTCCAGCAGGGATATATACCAGTGCCGTAGCCTGAGCCAGGTCTGAGGGGTGGGGGGGGGGGGGGCAGTAAAAGCTTTGAGGTGGCGTAGCCCCCGAGGGGGGAGGGTGTGCATTGGCCGGGAATTCTTTTTGTGATTTTTTTTTTAATTTCATGATTTAAATTTGCCTTGGTTCAAGGCTGAAAATTACACATCGGGGCTATAAATCGGCATTTCTGTGGGCATTTCTCTTAATATATGCTCTAGTCACAGGAACGTAATTTTTATTCACAGGTTTGAAAAGCAGGCGAGAGAGAATAGCTTATACGCGTCCCTTCCGGGGGGGGGGGGTGTTAAACGTTCTGCTTTTAGTCCAAATTAGTCTAAATATGGTATTACATGAATTCTAAAATGATCTAGTTGGATAGATTAGATAGAAAGATTACATAGAAGACCTAAATTGATGGGGTAGGTTATATTCCAGATAGATAGGATACTTATAGATGACAAGAGTATATCCATGGATTACTTGGATTTGGTAAATATAGACCTGGCCAAAACTGATATTTCATATATCGTAACGCAGACGCAAAATTTGGAAACTTTAGGCCTAATACGTAACGCAGACAAATATATATATATATAGTTGTAGTGATCTTAACAGTCTATATTAGGCGGGCTTTAGGCATCCATGTCTCGCTCCGTCACGAACAGAAACCTCAAAAAGTGAGAGAAGAAGATGAAGTAGGCCTGCCTCTAGTCTGTCTCAAGTAATTTGCCTTAAAAAGTTCGTTTAGTGTATAGTTAACCCTATTTAGTCATGATTTTTATTTCAATTTCCAGATTTATACGAGCATCATGAGACACAAGTTAGTCTGTAAAGGCGGAGAGGTCAACGCCACTTTGCCCTCTGGTGAGACGCCTCTGACCATCGCGATACAGAACGACTACCGTAAAACGATATACGCGCTGGTAGACGCCGGCGCAGACGTCAACCTGGTAGACAGAAATGGACTTGGGCCCTTCCACGCCGCCATACGAAGCGGAAATCAGGAGGTCATCAATCTATTGATGACCAAAGCAGATATCAGCATGCGAGACGGGTCAGGTCTGAATCCTCTTCAACTTGCAGTGTTACATGGCAACAAAGCGTTAGCTCAAAATTTAGTAAAAGAAGGGGCTGATTTACATGCGTCACGTGACATGTATGGTGAGACCCCACTGGAACTTGCAGTTTGCAACGATGACGTTGATATTGTCCGATGTTTATTAGAGGCGGGCGCCCGGCAAAATGTATCAGACTTTTGGGGAAACACACCGTTGATGCAGGCAGCCGCTAGAGGGCTCTCAGGCATGGTTAAAGTTCTGCTAAGATCCGAGGAAATTGATAAAACATTGAAGAAGAAGAATCGTGCAGGCCACACGTGTTTATCTCTTGCAGCAAATCACCATACCCACAACTGTTATGTAATTAAAGAGCTAGTTAAAGCAGGCAAGTCTTTTTACAAGTCATGGCCGGACGATGAAGATTTGATAACCATGGTTAAATCAGGATGTATGTCTTGTGTCTTGGTTGCCCTGGACCATGGATTATCTATTAATAAAGTTTACGCATCGGGACAAACTGCTTTCTTTTACGCAGTGGCAGAAAGTACATGCTTGCAATGTCGGACATCCAGTGTAGTTCAGGAAACGTCATGCTACGGACTTCACAGTCTTACCAAGAAAAACCTAGAAATCGCAAAGCTCTTCATCGAAAAAGGGGCAGACATGTCCCTTTTCTGGAACCGGATGTCGTTCGGGAGCATGCGCAGTAACAAAGTGGAAGCTGTTTACGAAATGTGTATAAGAGCATATGGCTTTGCAGATTTAGACCCATTAAAGACTGGTTACATTTTCCGTTCGATGCTTTACGGTAAAATGGATAGAGTCGCTTGGCTCTTTACTTTTGGAGGCTACAAACCAACCACAGAGGACCTGACTTGTAATAATGAGATCAGATTGGCGTGGGAAGCCGCAAATACGGGAACCGCAATCCAAGTCACGAAAACAAACTGCTGGGTCGTTCGAATTGTACAAGAAACCAGAAACCCAAGACCTCTGAAAATACTGGCGGCCCAGCAAGTTAGAAAATCTGTCAGGTTCAACGTGATATATGCCACGGAGCAACTTCCGTTGCCCAAGGATATGAGACGCCTAGTTACACTGGAGGACGCTCTGTTTTACGCGATCAAAGAATCTCTTTAATGTCAAATCACGTCTATATGCACTTGACAGAAATTGAAAACAATGAGTTCATTTATATAATGCACAATATCAATCGTTAACGCAATCTACTTAATGAACTTTTAATTTATTTTGTTAAATATATTTTAACATTGATTTAAGCATACCAATTGTTACATTACATTGATTGAATAAAGAAAACATTATTTAAATAAGTAGATACTAAAATTATCTGTTGATTTTTTATGTTGAAGCACTTGCATAAACATTAGGGTTTATCCAATACATGAATAGCAGTACTTTTGTATTGGTGAAAGTATATGTTCTTACACATACTAGCGAATTCATATTGAATTCTGTGACGCAAGACCTGGAAATCCTGTCAATGTGACCTGGTGTGTGGTTGGTGTACGTGTAAGGTAACAAGTTCTTGCCATGAATAATGCTGGCAAATACAGACCATGAAATATCTTTACATGTACAAACTAATGCTATACACGGTACACCGATAAAGGTTACCTGCTATCATGAATTGCCTTGGTACAAGGCTACACGAGTTTCACGTATACTGGTTTAGCGGGTTCCCCATACAAAATCTTATTTCAGGTACCGGTATGTACCCTTATAGAAAAGCTGCCAGTCTCCTAACAGAGGCTTATAATTAGAAATGGATGTAACCCAACCGAAGGAACAACAAAACACAACCTATACATCTTAATATAGGCCCGCCCGGTCTTTCTGAAAAAAAGGTTCTTGTTTCAGAAACATGTTCTTAGAAATTTTAATGGCCTGTCTCCATGGCAACCTATTAACAAAAGCTAACCTTAACATCCTCCAGAAATACCCAACAACAGAAGTTACACGTCTACTTGTGCCAAATGGCAGGGAAATTCCACATATACTTCGATAATAATGGAAATTGGCCAAAATCAAGCGACATATTTACGCACTATTTGAAGTATAGTATCTTTATCTTCTTTAGTTTCCTTTTTGCTTTATGTGACAATAACACATGCAGGCTTTTATTCTCATTACTTACTTCATTGTAATCCTAAAGGAAAACCTGCTGCACTAGAGTTAGATCAGTGTAGATTACAATCAAAGCACATATAATTCAAAACAGACCAGATCAGATTTCAACCCGTTGAGAAACTTTGACATATGACTCTCAATACAGTGTGTTAATTCCAATAAACAACAGAAAGATGTAGCACAAACATATATCTTTATTTTTTATGTTAAATTTCTCAGGAATTTATCATAACCAGATACTGCTTAAAGGATATGTATGTGCAAAAGAAGACATATCGGTGTTAAACCTTGGTCCTTAAATTTATATACTATGGCTGGTATCATTGCCTCCGCCTGGAGGGTATGTGTTCATCCCTGTTCGTTTGTGTGTTTGTGTTGTTCACAACAGAACTCGAGCAGTCATGAAACGGATTCTCATGAATTTTTCCGGGCATGTCACGGATGGACGAAGGAGCAAATTGAATTGATTTTGGTCTGGATCCGGTACATGATCTGTATACGGGAACGTAACCAAGGAAATTGACAAATGTACATTCACGTATATACAAATTGTCCTGGGGATATGGACCGAATAACTGAATGCAAACACATGGCGGAGGCTTTCAGTCTTCAGAATTTAGATTTCTATAGTATTTTTAGTGGATTCCGATTAGTATTATTTGCGATTCAACTGAAATAATAAATAAATGAAACCTTATATATGGACCTAGCTTATAGTACTTGATCACTTTCATATACCACAAATGTATATTCTCTAGTGTTTAAGAGACGTTGGACCATCCATATATACATTATTTTCTGTGAAGATTAATATAGATGTCTTCATATGTCAGATTTGTTTAGACCGCTTTTGTCTCATACGATCTTATGCTTAGCTTTGAGATCACAAAAACGAAATCCTTCCATGTGACTGATGATATTAAATTCACAAAAAAATATTTTTTTAATATAAAGTCAACGATTAAAAATGTGAACGTCCTTAAAAAGGTTGCTCGGACAAAAGTTGTGCTTCTTTGCAGAGAGTTGAATAGAAATAAGCCTAACTCGAGTCGTGATAAAAGTCATACGTGGGTATGTACTGCAAAAGTCATCTATCCTGTAGCATTCACATCGCGGTAAACAGCCGATATTCTTAACATTAGGCTACGAGTGATGAATTAACACAAAAGCCAATTCATACATGAATAATATTCTTTCTACGATCCAGCCTCGGCACACTTTAATATTCTGTGAAAATCTGATGACGTCAGGCATGGTGCACATAAACCTCGCATCCATAGACCTTTACTTCTAAAGGGTATATACTATATACGGTCTCTCCTCTTTCGTTGGCATGGATATGTACTGTTTATCAATGAAGGCATATTATATAAGCTATAAGAAGAAGAATGGTAAGTTATTAATAATTATATATTCGCATGATACCCATATCAGGACGGAACAGGTTTGACCGGGCTTGTCGGGTCGGTTTTCTCATGGACTGAGTTAACCCGCTAGAAACATACAGGAATGTTACTAATGGATCCAGTGTGAAATTGTGGTAATAGCATTTTTAGCTCAGCTGACGGTAAGTCATCTTTTCTATACAGCGATGATCCTTTGTCCGTCCTTTTGTATGCCCGTGCATCCGTTAACAAGGCACTTTTTTAACTTTTTGATCTACGAATCCAAAGTTTGACATACAGTTAGAAGTCCCAAAGTTCTCCTACCAAACCTGAAACTGGGTCACTGCGACTCTGTTACTTCGAAAAATTAAAGGAAAAACTTCCGTTTCGCAGAAAGAGCCTATTTTTCAGCAGTGCCTAATATTAAAACCACTTGTGTTATTTTGATTATATGTTGCATAGCTTAATTACGCTCTTTACACAGCGCTTTACCTATAGGGCTACTACCTATATCGTAAGGCGCTGTTTGTTATGACCTCGTATCCTGAATTGCCCACCAGAGGGGAGCACTGTATTTTCGTCCAATCAGATGAGACCTTGTGCTGGAAGACAAAGCCAAGCGAGGAATACACGGAGCTAATCATGTTTATTTCGTTTTGAGTGACAGCTCATCGCCCCGCGTAACCGTCTGAACAGGCCACAGGCTCAGAGAGAATTGCCCCTGACGTTGTTTGCTTAGGGCCTTGGGCACATAGGATGCTCAGCCGGTAAGCTGTAATTCAAACGAAATGTAACAAGAAAGGCTGCGTGCACACCTCGCTGGCTTGTTTCAGTTCTGCAGACAACAGATACATGGCTAGTTTGGCTACGCTAACGCAGACATAATGTCATAATCGAATCGGTCGATGATGCGAGGCTACAGAGGGAGCAATTTAAATTCGACGCTTGAAAGCGGCGCTTAAAGCGCAGCAATGGGCGGAGCAAGGATGCCTGTCGAGTGTTTGTTTATTGGCATCTGATTGGCTACTTGTCACATCATACGCACGTTTATTTCAGCGGACAACGAACTGCCATCTGGTGTCTAAATATATCATAAACGGTCAAAGCTGGCAGCGTGAAAAGCAGTTGCTTCTTTCGAAGCGCAAGATTTTCGCTGCCTCGGGAGCGTATGCATAGCTATACCTCTCTCTCTCTCTCTCTCTCTCTCTCTATATATATATATATATATATATATATATATATATATTATATTGTGACATTGTAATCTGTAATTTTAATCAGGTATACATGAATTAAGCTACCGGTACAATGGTGGTCCGAAAGATCAGGTGGAAACCTAGAAATCTGCATTATAAGGAATTCAAGCCTCCGCCATGTGGGGATGCTGCCCAACAAGTTTGTTTAACTTATTCGGCCTTTGTTCCCAGATTCATTCGTGCACAAGTGACTCTAAGTTTGTGAAAATTCCTGACTTTTTTATCTGGATTTTGTGCCATATCCACACGAAAATCTAATCGCTTGTTCATTGACCAATTCTGGAAAAATCCTGAAAATTTGAGAGACTGTTCAAGATTCACACAATGAGACACATACACGAATTGGGATCATAGCATACCCTATTATTATTATTATTATTATTATTATTATTATTATTATTATTATTATTATTATTTACATACATAAATACATTCAAACACTTGTTTCAACTGAATATGACTTCACTCATTAATATACCCAGCCCATATTAATGCGCTCACGATTTTTTTTTTTTTTTTTTTTTGGTGACTGGCACAAAGTAAAGACGGGTGAGTCGCCGTCGGCGGCTATAACACGCCCAGTAAGTAATGGTGAGTGATTTGAAAAAAAAATTTAATAACCCTGCTCTGTAAATGTTCATTTGGTTAGTATCACTTAAACTTGAGTAATTCATTGATTCAAAAGGCAATTCGTGATTCAAGGAAGCTTTTTATGACACTGTTGTCAAAGTGAGTTATAATTATATATCGCTTATTCCAGGGGGTTTTTTTTGGCTCAAAGTTTGGAGGTTTTTTTTTGTTTTTGTTTTTTTTAGGTTTTTTTTTCGTCTTTCATGTCAGGCCCCCTTTTGGGAACTAGACTGAAAAACACACGAAACTGTTGGAAAGCTGACGGTCTGGTATTTAAAGTAGGCCATTAATTTGGACCACCAGGCGAATCAGTTTCAAACGATCTCATTTTAGATTGTACATTGATTGTGAATACTTTCAGATTGAAAGTAAAGAAACATTTTTAAAAAGAATTTGCTTGATAATGGAAAAAAACAAAGAGGCCATTTATGAGGAATAAATACGTCAAAGCTAACAAGAGCCAGGGTAAACAAACCAAGCCCCCATGTAAACAAACACGAGTGGACCACAGAGCAACTGCCAATGAGAGCGAAGTATTTCATTCACGACGTTCGATAATATTCATTGATTCGTGCAATGGTTAACATACAAGTGGGAAAACACACGTGAATTGCACAACTGACTGATATCTGATGAAAACAAACGTGCAGAGGCAAGCATTTCTGGTCGATTCTGTCCACATACGTACACAGGGAATAAGGTAGAATACAGAATCCAGGGTCAGTGCTCAACATTAAATATCCTTAATAGGTAAGTGCAAATTGTGCCAATAGGGTCTAAAACACTACTTGTCTGGTTGGCGGTATGGTGTCTCTGCCAACCAGACTGCCAACCAGCTGACCACTATATGTGATGTATTAAGTCACCCTTTATGCATCAGTGCACAGCCAACCACACCATACCATCTAATTAGATGAATAGCTGTATAAACAGAAAAATAGATAACCCACAAGGCCATTATCTGATTACATGTATATGTACAGTAGAGTATAATTACTGGGGTGATGGTGTTTATATATACCATAGGCAATTAACAGTATCCACATAACAGTAACATTTAATGGGTTTATTATTATATAAATATTAAATATACAATATTTATAGCCAAACCATGCTAGTTAGCAAATTTTTAAATGTTATAAGTTATTTTTTATAACAATGTAGTCAGAAAGGTCACTGTGTGTGCCTCATTACCTTTTGTACTTGTCAGGATATAAAAGTAACCTTTAATGAGTTTACTTTTGATGTAACAGTAACCTTTAATGAGTTTACTTTTGATGTAACAGTAACCTTTAATGAGTTAATTTTGATGTAACAGTAACCTTTTCGTGAGATGACTGTCTGATAGAGAGTCAGTTGTCATAATCAGTGATCACAGTACATGACACTCTCAAGTACAGTACATTAAAAAAAGCTTGATATTTATTTATGATATTTCATATAAATCATTAAAACTACTTTAAATATCCAATATGTACAATAATTGGTACAAACCACACTATCCACACTATACTTATTATCAGTTAGTAACTATTATCCAGAAATTATCAGTTATTCTCACCAAAATATGACACATAGTTCCAGCAATAACTTGATAAATTGCTTTTTAATATAATGCATCTGCAAATTAATTAATCTGAAAGCTTTACAAGAGTGACATAATTCACGCAACATTAATTAAATAAAATGTTAAATGTTACACAGAATTTGTGCTTTTAAACAAATTAGATTTATAGTAATGATTTTTTTATATTTCCTAAAATTATAAACATTAATAATAAAATGTTTGTTTGGCTGGTTATTGTTAAATTCTATTAATTGGTTTTGTATGTGTTTGCCTATGTACTGTCACAACATACTCCCACTCTTACAACCAACTCACCAAAGGTTACTAATTGTTACTGTTACATCAAAAATAAAAACATGAGATCAAATGAGATCAATGGGAATTAACCACACCCATACAAGGTTAATGTGTGTGTAAAGGTAATTGGCTATGGAATATATACACCATCACTACAGTTATAATTCTACTTCCTAAATAGGTGTTATTATTTTGCTATTAAATTAATAATTTCTTAGCATGTTACTTTTGTTTTACTTTTTATTTAATTTAAATATAGGAAATGTTATCAACTTTGGATCAGTGGTATAAACACTGATTTTAGGCGAAAACAAAATACAAAATTGCTGTGTTTGTTTACAGCTATTTTGATGGCTCACTATCATCTTATTTGTCTGAAAAATTAACAACCTATCGGCCTTTGTGTAAGCTGTGCTTGGCTGGTGGAAATCTTCTTAAAGTACCAAAGTGTAATATCAAAGTCAGTGATCGTTCCTTCCATTTCATAGCCCCAAAAGTCTGGAATTCACTTCCTATTACACTTAGAAAATCTCTGACTCTTGTATCTGATTTAAAACTTTTTTAAAAACGTATGTCTTTCTGCAATATTCTTGGTTATTAATATGCATCACTTTTTTTCTTGGGTCAGGCACAGGGAGTAGATTTCCATGAAATTGTATGTGGTTTTGTGTGAATTGTGCTGTGAGTCCAACCATCGGAGTATTGGCGCTATATAAAAACTATATATTATTATTATTAATAAAAGATACAGCTTGCTATATATGATTAATTGCAACACAACTATTATAAGGTACTATATGGTAATGGTACACAGATGAAACATGCCCCATATGTTTATATAGCTATTCATCTAATTTTTTAGATGGTCTGTTGTGGCTGGCTGTGAACTGATGCATATAGGGTGACTTTATACATCACATATAAAGGTCTGGTTAACAGTACTGCCAACCAGACCACGCTTCCAACCAGACCAGTAGTGTTTTAGACCCTTATCGATTGGGCATGGATCAGTGCAACTAAATTATAATAAAATTGAATGAAATTATTGCTAGACCCAGTTGTGGCTCTGCATGTACTAACGAGCCACAACTGGGGCTAGAATTAGTCAGCGATAATTGATAAATTCTAATTTTTACACTCTGCATGTATATCATTATGTAATGTATATTATAGTATATATTTTATATGCTTTATATCATTATGTACTATTTTGATAACTCAAAATTTCACAATAATTGTTAATTTTGTTTTATTCCCATTTCAACTAACCAAGATACTGCACTTTAACTTCATCAACATATTTTTCCTAGGTTCATTCAATCTTTATATAGAAAACAATTAAATTACTCAAATTAAATTAGAGGTTAAGTTAAGCATCGCTATGTGGGGCTCTTACAAAGGAAACTTGTCATATTCAGCTTTGTTGAATTTGAAACAAGTATGCCAGGTAGAGGAAGAGGACGGGGAAGAGGTGGAGGTCGAGGCAGAGGTCATGGTCATGGAAGGGGTCAAGGTCAGGTTCACAGTCAGGTACAGGATGAGTGGGGATTAGAGACAACTGTGTCTGAGGACAAAGAGCTGGATTTAGATAAAGATGCCAAAGCTTTCTTTGTGGGGACAGCCAGCTTTGAACAGCATTACAGCGCCCAGAATAGCAAAAAGGCCAGATATGCCGCAGTGCTGGCTACACTGGACAAAAATGGGGTGGAAGTAGCACAGAGTGAGTACAATGATAAATACGTAATTGACTGTTCTTAAAGAGCGCACATTAACCCCCTGGTAGCAGAAGAGTTTATGATTTATAATACCACACACAAACAACAAACTGTATATAAAATAATCTATAACATTGTTATCAGGTTGATTATTCCTTTTAGTACCTGATTTATTCCACTAGAGGTCACTGCCATTGAGTGGCCATCTCTTTCATGCCAAGTTTAAGATAGATCTACAAATGCAGACAAATCAGGATCCTCATAATTAATTTAATCAAATGTTCCTTACTTAATGAATAACCACCAGGTGGTGCTGTGATAGACCCTTAAAAATAATTAGAAATATCTCTGGATTATCGGAGAAATAAAAATAATTTGTGACAGAAGTAACGTGACCAGTATCAAATATAATACAGATGATATTTGTAATCATATGCCAAAGTTTATTATTTCCACTGATATTATGATCATCTAAGGATGGAGTAACAATTCAGTAAAGAAAGAAAATATTAATGTATATGTTTGGGAATGTCCATTGTATTTTTCTGTAGATGCCCGCATAAGATGCTTGGCCGCAGCCCTGGCCAGGAAGGACCATGGTTTCGTGGATGCCCTGCTCTCTAATCGTCAAAAGTTTGGTCTAGCTGAGGTTCTAAAAGCGGTTACTCTGCTGGATGCAGGGCGACAGATGAGGACGTATGAGAAGAAACTGAAAAGGTTACAGATGATGAAGAAAGCCAAGCCCCGGGCAATCGGGAAACTAAAGTCTAATATTGACAATCTCAAGATCATTAAACCTCAGGTAATTATAGCTTTCATAATGTTGGCATCATCTACATTCATTTTCCTTTCCATGATATTTTTCTCAGAAATTATTGAAAACAAAATTATAAACAAAAGTCATGATCAGTGACCAATTCATTGGTGACCAGTTTCATTCCAAATATCATAAATGATGCTACATACAAGTTCATGCATGCTGGGCAAACCAGCACAGATTCTGAATTCTACTGATAGATAGTTTTGTGATAAAACCCTGCGCTAAATTTTTCCAACTTTAAATACAGCGGAACCCCGCCTAGCGACGACCCGGCAATTTGCGACCACCCCCACAATTATGACCACTTTTCTTGGTCCCAAATATATGATCCAGGTAACTAAGAGTTTTACAACCACCCCCAAATTACGACCACTTTGGTCAGTCCCCAAGGTGGTCATAATTGTAGGGTTCCACTGTAGTTGGAAAATATGAAAAATGAGACCCAATAGCAAACTTTTTTCATCATTCCCAACACTTTAAGACCAAAAACATGCATTTCCAAGACATTGTCATAGAGAAGTTCCATGAAAATGATTTGGTGCCACCTTCATTATGTATATTATATTTTTACTATATTGTATTATATAATATGTTACATTATTTTTATTTCAAAATTGGCTTCAGATTGATATATGTCATTACCAGAGTGTATGCGGTAGTATCTTTTTCCAAACATGACTACATAGATTGCATATAATCGTGAAATATAGAGTGATGCACAGTTATTGCACTCATATGATGCAATTCTAATTCAGACACGGCAAGATTCAATGACCAAGTGCCACATATTTTGATTACTTAGTGATTTAGACACTAGATGGCAGCACATGCTGACATAAAGCATAGTGAACCCCCCCCCCCCCCCAGTGTTATTTTATTGTAAATTCTGATATTGAACCCTCTGCCATCTGATAGTTGGTTGTTGACAATCAAGAAAAAATCCAACTTCTGATGAACCTTTTTCATCCTGTTTTTCAAACAAATTCCAGTTCGAGTTGATGACAAGCATACAGTTTTTTCAATAGAAAAAAAACACTTACCACAACTGCAACTTAGACCACAGACATATAAAACCACAAATAAAAAATGTATCCTTTTCATCCCTGGAGTGAGTGACAATAATATAGAAATAATAAATGTGATCATAACTATTTAGCTGCGTGCTAATAATAGAACTGATACACACACAGAGGAATCCAGCTACAGACTGTCAAGCAATCCAACTTTTCCTTCTTTTTCCTTCTTTTCCTACTTTTCCTTCTTTTCCTACTTTTCCTTCTTTTTCCTACTTTTCCTTCTTTTTCCTTTTTCCTACTTTTCCTTCTTTTTCCTTTTTCATACTTTTCCTTTTTTTTTCCAATGTTTCCGTTTTTCCTACTTTTCTTTCTTTTTCATACTTTTTTTTTGCTCTGAGTCCTTTTTTCCTACTGTTCCTATTCTTTTTTCATGAAAATTCCTAATTTTTTCTTTCTTTTTGTTTTGCTTTGTAACATATCGGGTTAAATGCTGTTGATTGCTGTGTTATTGTTATTATAAGTAAATTATTATGGTGCCATGTGATCATAACCTGCTGGTAGAAGCTCACCACATGCACCACATATAACTTCTTTAAATATTTGTATCTGCTAAAACGAAGTTTTGCGGGTACTATGTTTTTGACTGTGTTCCTCCGCCGCGGCTGCCGCCGCATTCACTTCCAGAATAGAACTCTGAGACCACTGGACAGATTTTTCCGAAACTTTACACGATTATCGGGTCATATGTGAACTGGTGCCAAAATTTTTTGCGTTGACCTCGGACCTTTCCTCTCTCCAGTGCATCCATCTATGCTTGACTTTTGACACATTAATCCACATAACTTCTGACTTGTTTGACCAATTAGGAAAAACATTTTTCACAAATGTAGCCCTTGGATAGCTCTATAACATACATAAAAAATGGTGGCACCACCTGCAATCTTTTTTGCACAGTGTCCATCTATTCATCTACCTTCGGATAAAATCACTCATATCTTTGCAGTGAATGGACTTATCCACCTGAAATGTAGCATGTATATTAATCCTGGATAGCTTTCTGGATTTTATGACAGGTGGCGCCACATACATTCACGTTTACGCTGCAGACATCCAAGCTAATATCTCGGGAACCGTCTGACCAATTTAGCCAAAATTTTGCATGTGTATAGATCTCACATAGCTCTTTATCATGTGCAAAACTGGTGGCGCCACCTGCAACCATTTTTGCACAGCGTCTGTATGTTTGTCTGCCATGGGACAAAATCACTCATATTTCGGCAGTGGTTTGACTTATCTCCCTAAAATTTTGCATGTATATTCATCTTGGATAGCTTTTTTGATTCTGTGGCAGGTGGCGCCACCTACTTTCAGGTTCCAATTTATCTTTGGTCTACCCCTTCACCTCTTCCCTTCTGGTGCCCAGGTTTAAGCTATTTTAGTGTCACTGTTGTCCTCTTTCCTAATAACGTGCTATAACCATCTCCAACATCTGACTTTGATGTAGTCTGTTACTGAGTTCATTTTTGTGTTATTGTAAAGCTACTCGTTTGTAATTTTCATTGCCCAGTACACCAGCATTTGTATACAACTTGGATAACTTTCTTGATTTTGTGGCAGGTGGCGCCACCTTCATACACATTTCTGCTGCAGATGTCCATGCTTATATGCAACACACCTCTCTCTGTTTCCCCGAGCCTCTCAATCCATGCCTTACTTCACCCATCCTACTCTGATTTCGGCCGATACACGTAGTCGCTTGTTGACTACCCGTATTCTAGTTTCTCAATGATATCACTTTTTGAATTTCAATTTTGGATTTCAAGCATGAATAATGTATTGTTTCAGTCCTGATTTTTTATCTAATATTTTTTATATATTTACCTACCTTTTTGTATTTCCAGTCCTATATTTGGCATATATTTTCATAAGGGTGTGCTGACAACCTGCAACTGACTAATAAAAAAAAACATTGTCATAAGGCCAAAAAAAATAAAAGGTATGGTTCTCAGGCACCGCCCGCATCATTTTAAACCCCCGCATCAAAAATTTTTATTTTGATTTTCCAAAGTAAGTTACCAATTTTGAGCTACAGCTGCTCAGACATTTCTTTCAAGAAGATAAAATCATACACTTTCCTCTGTTATGTAGTGCTTTCACTTGTTTAGCAAAATAAATCTGTTATTATCATGCTTTTCCCTTATCATTTGACATTTTTATCGAAACATACCAAAAAATTAAAAACTGCCCATCCACATTGATTTCTGAAAAAAAGTGCCTGAGAACCATACCTTTTTTTATTTTGGCCTAATCCATGTGCCAGTATCCTATATGTTTATGCAAAGAAGTGTATGTCAAGTACTAAAACTAATTTGTTGATATTTTGTTCTGTAAAATATGCCCTGAATGTCATTGTTTCAGCATGGTTCAGCTAGCGGGGCTGTCTGTCATCACGTACGTCGCTGGGTTCAGGGTTTCAGTCAGGAGGAGCTGGAGTTCTTCGCTCTGCATCTTCCAGCTGAGCCGTGGAAGAGGCTGGCTGACATATGTCACTTCCATCCCACCAAGGTCTGGCTTCATCATTATATATACATTATTCTTCAAAGGGAAGCATTCAAATCACTATATGTAATCTGATGATAAGGTCAGGGCCCCTGAAATGGAATTTTAATGGAATTTCCACTCCTGTTTATCAGGGATGATTTTTTTTCATAGATCATTTGAATGAGCTTGAAATCCTGGGTATTAATGTTGCTGATTGTTGGTTTTGAGGCTTTTGCCCCAGTCTTATCAATGAATTCATAAGGTGTGATAATACTGCAAAATTTTCATTTATAAAGGTATTGAAAATGGATTTAGGAATAAGTTTTCAACCTGCACCATTTCAAGAACTATTTACATTTTATACATGTTCCTGCAAATTTTCCATATATATATATATATATATATATATATATAAGGTATTTTGTCAAAACCCTTCCCTCTATATTTTTTTGGTTTCAGAGTCATTAAATTGCATTAAATAATACATAAAACAATCTAGTGTACTGACAAAAATAATGGCCTTTTATATATTATTACCAGTAATATTGCTGGAAAAATGAGTTTTATTGTTCCCTCTTCTAATATGTCAATAAAAAAATGACACCGGTGATGTAATATTTTTCAGGATTTTCCAGCCCTGTCTTGTTTTTTTTTTCGATATTGTATTGTGGATGATGTGATTTATTACAGGATTTTCAAGCCCTGCCTTGGTTTTTGCAATATTGTTATGGAGGACCACCTCCAGAGGGCAGCATGGTTGAAAGCTGCAAAAATGTGACAGCCGAGAATGTGAATGATCTCCTTAAGGAATATGAGATCCCATACAGTCATATCAAGACTTACACCAACAAGCTGACCAATGAATCTAAAGCAAGGATTGCAGGCTACACAAAGAAACTGGACACCATTATCTGGTATAATATAAATGAATTTAAATCTTTTCAGAAAAAGAGAAAGTTATTTTTAGCTCAGCTGACTATAAGTCATCTGAGCTATAGCCGTGGTCCATTGTCTGTTGTCCGTCCATCCGTCCATCCGTCCGTCCGTAGATGTGGCACGTTTAGAAAACATAAGATCTGGGAATCCAAAATTCAGCATAATGTTAGATGTCCCCAAGATCTCCTACCAAGCTGAAAACTGGGTCTTTGCGACTTCGTTCCTTTGAGAAATTAAGGAAAAACCTCAATTTTTTATAAAAAAACCTATTTTCACACTTCAGGACTGCCTAATAACAAAACCACTCATCTGATTTTCTTCATATTTACCATAAACATTCCTCTATATAGTTCCTATGTACATGCCAGAAATTAAATCAGTATTATTTAATTTAAAAAAGTTATGGGCCCAAACATAATGGACTTTGTGAAAAATCAGGAAAAATATTTACTCACTTAACATTAAAAATTTTGAAACTAGAGTATTTTCCCAAGTATATAACTATGTTTAATTAAGATTTAATTGTTTACCCAAAATTAGATCTGAATTTTGTAAATTTTTAAGTTATTAGCATAAAAATAAAATCAGTACCTTAAATTTAGCCCAACTTTGACCATGGCACGTTTTTTTCCTGTAAGTACCATTGATTTAATTTTCACAGCATGTAAACATAAATATTTAATTTGTTTAAATCTGAAATTTGAAAAAATAAAAGCTTGAAAATTAAGCTAGTTATTGATTATTTTCTTGAGGCTCTACTGTAGTCATTTGCTTTGATTACAGATTACAGATGCAGGGTCCCACTTCAGGTCACTGGAAGTCAGCTATGCCAAGGTTTCTGATTTGTTACAGTCACTGCTGTGACAGGTGTACTGTTATTCTAATATCACCACCCCAATCCCCCCCCCCCTCCCCCCCCCCCCCCGCCCCTGCAAACCCAACCTACCTAGTGTTATGCAGTAATTGTTATTGTTTTCACTGTATTTCCTTAATTGTAACGCTGTTTCAACTCCAATATACAAAAACTTTCCTTGAAAAAGTAATTCAAGTGTAATCCAGAAGATGCCATGTTGTGTTAATGTAGCATTTTTAAAGAAATTAATTTTCTTTTAAATGATTTTAACAGATATAATTGAACCCATCAGTATGCTTAAATTTATAAAATATGAAGCACATTATGGATAAATAAAGACACAATTAAAAATTGTGAAATCTAAATCAAGTATTATTTTAAGATATTTATTGTTTTGCAGATTTAAAAGATATATTTTTGTGGAAAAAAATAACTAAACATTTGTATGCATGATGTGGTGTTATCTGACAAGATTGAGATTTATAATGATGCAATTGAGAATTATGAATCAACTTTTATATTCAGATATATCTGTGTTATTGGAAATGTAAAGAAATATAAACTTAAATTAAAAAACAAATTGATGTGATAAAAAAATGAGGATTTAATACAAACATTTGTTCATTATTTTCCTGCCTCAGCAGAATTTTAGATCAGGCTTTGTTTGCCCTGTTTTACGTTGTTAATAAATTATATTTCAACTGTATACATTTCATAAAAAAAATACATATATATTTGATAATATATATTATACAAAAAATAGATTCAATTGAACAAATTTGTAAACTACTGAAATGTCACAGTTAATCAAAAAGCCAACTAATGATCATGGTAATAGTACAGATCATTTGTTCACAAACTGCTCACATGCTTCAGTTTCAACATTAGGAAACACATGGTCAGGTCACAAAATATTATTTGCAATTATTTTTTGCTCATCAATACAAACCAATCATATAAACCAACCATGGCCTTTATTACCTCTTCCTCTTACACTTGATCTCCATTTGATATTATTTTAGATTTTTACCTTCAAGGTCAACCTCAGTTGAGCACAGTGACCCATGGGTCCCTTGTTTGTGCCATTGGACTGATATATGGAGCTTATAAGGACCCAGTGACTAAATTAAAGCTTATCTTACTGCTAATTTGATTGTTTGACATTAGCAATGAACTTGCAGCATATACCTGGCAAGAATTATTATTCAAGCAGATAACAGAAATATACTTTAGTCTGTTTGAGCTTAAGAACTTGTAAATATGCAAGTTCCCTTAACCACTTAAACTGTTGCTTTATTTCACTGAATAAATTCTTTTGTTTTGAAGGTATTTTGAAGAACTCCAATGTGAGGATACAGACCAGGTTATATATGAACGTCTCAAGGCCGGAGATGCGGTCAGCTTGCCTTATGGTAAACTCATGGAGAGACTGCTGACCATAAAGATCATTCGTGAGGAGATTACATTCTCACGAATGAGAACTGCCACGCGGAACACTAACCCAACCAGAGCTCCATTTTTCCATGATCTGGTGCAGCATGCAGAAAATACTCTTCATGAAATAAGGTAAAAGAACATCTTCTTGATGGTTACAGGTTCACACCTGTATAAAATAATTAAAAATTTAGGAAATTTGCAATGTTAGATTCAGGTACTTATAACTCATAAAAGATAATGTTTAAAAGGACCTGCCAAAAAAAGATCACTTGGTGTGATTTTCTGTCATTTTGTAATATTTTCAGTAACTGTCCCATTTTATTGGTATGGGAGTATGCTCAGTGCTCACAAAAAATTACAAAACCAATTGACAAACTTGTATATAATTTAAAACAAGACAGGTTCCATCATCAGATATAAAGAGTTAACTTATTATTGAAATCTTCTAGGTTTTACCATACACAAGAGTGATTGACCATGGAAGACTAATTTACATTTTTACTTGGACATTGTATCACTGTATAAAAAGTTATCAAGTCCTGATTTTTAATCAGGTCTTTAAAAAGTTATGAAATTGTGTGTTTATGGTAAACTTAAAATAGTATAGAGGAGTAGCCATTGAAGGTTTGATTAATTCAAACCAGTCTCATGCAGAATTTAAAATAATTATCATATCAGACCACATATTCATTTACACCAAATATTATCATTATTACAAGGAGAACCTACCTGGTCTCTGACAAACTCTGTTTTTTTTTCAGATTATTTTATTAGGGCCCCGCTTGAAAAGTGGGTGCCTTTTAGTAATCGACCTGTCCGTCTGTCTAGCTGTCCATCTGTCCGTCCGTCCACAAATTCTTTTCCGGATAATAATTCCAGTTAGGATTGACTGATTGAGCTCAAACCTGAAATATGTATTAACCATCAATTATGGAAGATCCCTATCATCTTTGGGGTCCGGAGGTCAAAGGTCAAAAAAGTTATTCACAGTTTGGTGTTACATTTTAGGTCCCTCTTTCTACATGGCAGAAAACATAATTGTAACCATAATTGTTTGTTCAACCTTAACAGTAGGACAGGTCCTCATGTCAACAGCAATGAGGCATGATATATGGTCATAGTCTGCCATTTTTCTGTAAGTTATGTGGTAAAAACCATTACTGAAAACCTAGAAAGGTTGCGCTCTCTTAGCAAATATGCATGCAAAAGGACACACATTGTTAACACAATAACTCATAAAAAGTATTTCATATAAGGTCCCCAGATTCATGGCACTGATGGACCTTTTGATGGGCTACATCATGTTTGAAGATGGGTGACCTTGATGGATTTTTAAGGTCACAGAGGTGATAATGCTAAAATGATGTTAACCAAATAGCTCGCAAACAATTTGACTAACACTCACTGAACTTGCACCAGTAATGTTTGTTATGAAGGGCTAGTTCAAGTTCGAAGATGGATGACCTTGACAGAGGCGATAATTCTCAAATGATGTTAATGCAATAACTCGCAAAGAATTTGATGAACAATCAAATTGGTTTCTTCATAATAACTCCCCTAACATATGATGGATCAGATACAAGCATAATATGTATCACCCATGGCCTAAGGGAGAAGCTTATTGATATTTGGGTCAGAAGGAAAAAAAAGGAATACACAGTTTAGTGTTCAGTTGCTGATCTCTCCTTCAGCAGGCCAGAAATTGATGAATCTTTTTAGAGTCACTTGTGTACAGTGGCATTACATTTTCACAGCATATTTTGTACAGACATTTTGAAGATTCCCCAGAAAAGGATACACCGGCCCAACACACCACAGTGGCTCTCATTAAGACCATGTTTGGACAAATCTATCTCAACTTCCAACATCTCAAGGAATTTGGACCTATTATAGTGACCATCAACAAATTTAGATTGATATTCATATGTAGCCATTCTACACAACACAGTGCATCTGTAGACCCAAGCCCAAGAACAGCTAAATCTTGGTTCAAGAGAATGACCATTTTATCACTCCTAACCAGCAGCTGACTCTCTCTGATACTACAAGGTTCATGTACAGACTCAAGCCTCACATATAATAAGGCCAATTCAACATACAAATACTGGAAAAATATTTGACACAGCCCAGCCAAGACTTCAACCAAGAATAATTTGCACAAGTAATACACAAATACAGAAACAAAAAAAATCATGCAGTTCTTTTATATCATTATTTTGATAGCTTTGAACATTTTCACTTTACCATTTCTTTTCTTCCAGTCCATACATGTCAGCTGTTCTTTACAGGTTCTTTAATTTTCTAAGATCACTCCTTCAGTCCATGCTACCAAAATACACCAAATTCACAGTACTTCAATTTATAATGACTGCATCTTTTGTGGGGCCCTTCTTGACCTGTCAGTTTTCTAGTTGATACTAAATATGCACATAAATATATCACATAATACAAGTATCAATGGGATTATGTGATATATTTATGTCTTACCTTCATTCTCTCCCAAATGTTTCTGTTAATAAAATATGATTGCAGTATTCAGAGTGTTCAGATGCCATTGAGTTTATGTGAGGTTGGTCGGTATGGATGTTGGGTAAGTGTGGGCAAGTTGTAAATTTCCTCAGGATTAATGGTAGCAATTTATGTATTTCTTTATAAAATGCATTTGGTGGATGAAAAATGTTTAAGATTTTTTGTGTTGCAACTGTGTTTCAAGTCGGAGTATACTGAGCCTGTGCATATATGAACATCACTTTCATGGGAAATTATAATGGGGAATATTATATTTTTAACCTTTATGTGTGAAACTCTGTATTTAGAGGGCATGTTCATAGTCCACATGCAGCTTTAATTTACCGGTCTTTATTTTTTTAAAGTTACCTTCCAAAAACTGTTTTGATTATTTTGGAAATATTTTTTATGTCATATATATTACCTGGATATGCTCAGAGCTGGTCACTCTTACCGTTATTGACATCAGTATATTAGAATGATTCCTGCTTTTTTGTGTCACAAGCTCAATACAGTCTGATTATTTATTTATAGTTTGCCGTTGGAACCTCCCATCGTAGTGATTGGTGACAGGTCTGGATCTATGGAGGTGGCCATCAGGACGTCTACCATCATTGCCAGTCTGCTGACTGCCATAACCTCAGCTAAACTTGTGTTCTTCAACAGAGAAAACATGGATGCAGAATTTACACCCAAAAACATTGAGGAGGTAAGTTGTGTTGAAAGTTATATTTTCTGTTATACTTAGTGTCTACATGTCACATGCTACTGCAGATCATCTGCAGTTACAGATCACACATACCTACAGGTCAACTATTCAGCAGGTCCTCTGCAGTCACTGATGATCTGCAGTTACAGGTCAGAATTGCAACAGGTCATCTGTAGTTATAATGCAGGTAAATAATACAGCAGGTCAGAAGCAGTTACAAATCTTCTGAAGATACTGGTGAACTTTTCCAGCATGTCATCTGTAGTTACAGATCATATGTTTTTACAATTTAATGTTACAGCAGATAACTGCAGTTACAGATATTCACAAGTTACAGATCATCTGCAGTTACTAGTCAACATTTACAGCAGTTAATCTGCAGTTACAGAACATCTGCAGCTACAGATATTCAGCAGTTGCAGATCTTCTACAGTTACTAGTCAACTTCTACAGCAGTTCATCTGCAGTGACAGATCACCTAAAGCTACAGATTGGTCAGATTAAAAGAAAAGCAGAATCAAAGACAGGACAACTGTCAGTGCTTTACTGAGCATCTCGTACTTTTTAAATATGATGATATAATATTAAATAAGATGCTGCTCTGTCCTCAGGTCCTGGAGATGGCAGTCAACATCACGGCCACTGGAGGTACAGCCCCAGCAGCCAGTCTGTACCCTTTCTACGAGAGAAAAGAGGTGGTGAAGACGTTCATCATGGTGACAGATGAAGAAGAGAATGGAGCATACCAACAATACAGGTCAGGGAATGTCTCCTAGATATGTTTTTTTTTCAGTGGTACATATCTGTATGTGGAAAATAAAGTTGTACAGTATATATTCTGTCGTAACTGAGTGCAAAAGCCTTATTAAAATGTTAAAATAGCAAAAACAGTCACATAGGTAGCATTGAAAAAATGAAATCTACCGGTAGGCCTGTTTGGTTTGAATTCTTAGCATCTGCAATCATCACATAACAAAGATATTAGCAGCAGAGCTGGTTCATGTCAATCCCAACAAAATGTTGTGAAATGAATCATTACCATGCAGTGGATTAATTAGGTACTTTGGCAGTCATATAGAAGTAAACTAATAACATACCTTAAATATTTAATATCTTAGAATAGTATAATTTTTTTTCATGGCTGATTGACAGGCACTGATTGGCTGTTGGTATTATAAATATTCTTGAAAACATAGCTAAGAGATTGAGAAAGACTTCCTTCAGTGTCCTCACAGAGACTTGTTTTACTGAAAGTTTTAGTGTTTATGCATCAAATTGTATAACTATTAAATAAAATATGCCGAGTTGAATATTGTACAGAAACATGAAGATTTTAAATGTATCTCAAAAAGTCAGGGATATTTACATACACATTCATATAAACATTTTGTTTACAATGACTAATGACACCATATTATTGCCATTCACTGGACTTTGCCTTTCACAGACCATATCATCATTATCATTTAAAAATGACCTTGACCTTGTAGGTTCACACCACTGTTCAAGAAATACTGTGAGGAGGTGTACCCTGCTCGTCTTGTGTTTGTCTCATTCCTCCGATCGCAGCACGCTGAAGGTCAGATGGTCAGGGAGCTGCGAGGAGCTGGCATGGAGCCACTACAGTTTGTCTTTAATTCATCGAGACCGGACCTCAGTAAGCTGGACACATTGTTTGGTCTACTTTCTGCTGAATCAGCAAATTTTGAGGAACAAGTCAAGAAGATGCAGGAAGAAATGGAAAGAGATGGCATGGCTAAAGTTTTTCAGGGACTCTCACTATGATCATATCTTACTTTAAGAAAATATTGTGCTGTTAGTGTCTCAATTTCTTAATATTTTAGGAATAGACCTGTTAACAATGCAGGCAATAACCAACAGCTGTGTTGGATCCAGGGGCCTGTTGCATTAACGTTATACTGGGCTTAAGCCCAGTTGCAGGCTTAAATACCATTGTTACAATTATGACGTCATATTAGTTACTATAGTGACGCACAGATGCCCACTGTGCTTAAGTCATCTATTTGACTCAAGTCACCTTATTGCAAAAAGGAGATTATATAGAAATAGCCAAACATGGTTTTTACTATACATATATTTCTTAATTATAATTAGCAGCAATGCAGGTTTTGACAAATGAAATCAGATACAAGACAGAGGTTTTAATTAGAGCCTTCCCCATAAAGACATGGAAGTTTTAATACTTCTAGTATTTTGGATAAAACAAAATGTTTCTGGTTAGTTTAAGGGTAATGAACATTCAATTTAAGGAGTCACGGATAGATTTTTCTTGTGTGATGGGAAAAGTCAATTAAGATGGTAGAATTAAGTTGTTATGATACATTGTTGCTGTATATTTAAGCTATTGTATCTAAATATAAACCTGCTGTGTGTATGAGTACATGTAGCAATTATTATATAATAAAAAAGATGGTAAAAGAGAACCAAAAAATCTGAATTTTGGATAAACAGCTGAACTAAGAATAAGTGTTTCTGGTTTTCCACCATTATACTTGTATAGGTATGCTTGCCAGTATTGTTATTAAAGTAAACTATTATCCAATTAGAAAATGTCACCATTTTCCAAGTTACACATACACTGTGATAGAATACTCTTGTGATAATCTTATCAGAGGAATATTATGTAGAAGTATAAAGATTATTTTAGTGATATTATTATTATTTCATCAATTTAAAGAATCTGAATCTATTTAGGTGATATATGTATATGAATATATATTTTTCCATATGTATTTTGTTGTTTTTGGTATTGGTTCACTACATTAATGCCTTTTATTTTGAACACAATAGTTATTAATGAAGAATATCTTAATCATGAAGTAATATTTTTATATAATTTCAAGGATTTCTTTTTACTGAGAATCTCAGATATCAGTCATTTTTAGTAATAATCAATTAACAATTAATTTACTTCTTTACCTGGCTCATCTTCTTTCAGCCCACTCATGCTTATGTATCATGTGATAATGTAGGAAGTGTTTTATCCAATTTCACAACAAAATTTTATATGATGTTTAGAATACTTATCTTTGATATGATATACCATATAAACCTCATCCTGTAGCCAATATATCACCCCAACTAAGGTTTTTGTAACTGTGGCTACTATTAAGGAATATTCTGTTTGTGTGAGCTTTATTATTTGATTGTTTCAAAATATTTTATTTTTAATGGCAATACATATAAATTAAGAGTGAAATATTTAGATTGTTTACATATTTTGCAAATTATTATTGCACCATTTTAAAATTTTATGCAATTGCTCAAAACTATGTTTTGTGTATGTGTTTCATTTGCAAATTTCCTTTTGAATTATTTTGAAGAAAATTATGATATTGATGATTAAATTCCTTATCTATGTAACTAAACATGAAAAAAAAAAACAGTATTTTCAGTAGCTTTTCCTTAATATTTATATGATATTTCTTATTTGTATTTCTATATTTCAGACTTGTTTTCCATGTACAGGGTAGTACTAACATGATTATATATGTTTGACATTTTACATCAACTTCATTTAACTATTTACACATATTTGTCATGTTAAAATGTGCAATGTAAATGATCACATATATATATATATATTTTACGGGTACTCTGTAATGTGAGAGTGCTATTATCCACAAATTTACTCAATTCTTACTTATACACATGTATAATACATATAACACTGTATTATGCTGCAACCACACAGTTTTCTTTGTTATGTGTTCCTTGGTTTTAGGATTGTCTTTACACGTCTATAGTGAACTTCGTAAACATTAAGGTAACTCTTCATTCATCTCGAAGATTATCATATTTTGTTAAATAAACTTAAGTTAACAAAAATGCAACCTTGCTGGTAAAACAGCAGGGATTTTGTATAGGACTACAAGGAACTTAATCATTTGTATAAATTAGATTCGCAAGCAAATACTGTTTCTTCGCCAATGGTACCCCCCCCCCCCCCCCATATCCAGACTGGTCTACTTGAATAAAATTTAACGTTAGACCAATTAGCGATAAGCAGACAAACAACGTGACCAACCATTTCGAGGCTACTGGAAAATCGACCATAGCTCTCTCTTGCTGAAACTGCCGAACTACCAACATCGTTTCATTACCCTCCACGTCCCCGCCATCCCCCCTTTATTTCTCTTATCTACTTAATAGATTTTGTTTCAATGCTTCATGGTATGGCGGTTTTGATCCCCACCAAACATTCTTAACTGTATTTGCTTTCGCATCATCTCTCAATATGTTATCATATACCGCAATATGCAATATAAGCTACTATTTTGTAATATTGATGTATGCACAGGCGCTTGAATCGCTATTTGTGTTGAAATTGGCTTAAATCGTGTTCAATTTACCTTAACAACAATCCCCTACCGTTCAATGAGCTGTAAACCATGTTATATCGCTTGCCGGTACTTGTTTATATAATAGATACACAAGGCCGGCATCCAAGTCTGCGGTGGGTTGGCGATAATACAAGAAATCAATTCAAATTCCCGAATATTTCAAAGATTTTCGAGGGAAGAAACTTACAGTCGTTAAATGGCCAGTTCTCCTTTCTATAAAAGCATTAACAATTCCAGTACACACAGTGTTCCACTTGTAATGAGCTCTTTTTTGTAACTAGTCTGCATCCATTAAGCAGCTGTTACCCCAAACGAGGAAATCCCCATTTATCTTGGTCAGCAGTAAGGATTCCCCCCTGGAACCTAACACCTGATTGGTTGATAACGATGGAAATAGTAATCTGGGTTAAATCTGTCTGCTCGTCGCTTAATGGATACAGACTCGTCCGCAGACTTGGATGCCGGCCTTGTGTATCTATTATATAAACAAGTACCGGCAAGCGATATAACATGGTTTACAGCTCATTGAACGGTAGGGGATTGTTGTTAAGGTAAATTGAACACTATTTAAGCCAATATCAACACAAATAGCGATTCAAGCGCCTGTGATGTATGCCATGGACTCTTTGCATATCATATAACCAAGGACTCAATACATTTCAATATGTCGCTCTTTAGAATGTTTTTACTTTCCGTATTATTTTTTGTAAATCTTTAGGCAATTTTTAGGGTATCCCACACTCGGAATGTGACCGGTGTGGGAATTTCTACGGGTATGTCATGCTAGTCTTGCACCCAGTTTAATCTTTAGTTTGCATCCAACATTCGGAAAGTGACCGGAGTTGGATCTTAGTAAATTGCAATACACAAACTAGCACTCGGAATGTGACCGGTGGTGGCAATGGTTAACGTCCCACACTCGGGATGTGACCGGTGTGGGACTTACGTAGGTATTATGTATTAGTATATTCTATTATTTTGTTTTCACGTTCGTTGTCTTTCTCATGTCTTAATATCTCCAGAACCAGCACTCGGAATGTGACCGGTGCCGGTAACTCATATCGTGGCCCACACTCGGGATGTGACCGGTGTGGGTTATTTGATACTTTGTGATATTAGTTTATTTTCGTCATAATAAAATGACATTTTATCATCTTTCAGTTGTCTGTTGTTCCTTGTAGTGCCTAGCACAAAATGATTTATATTCTTGATTTTTACATCCTTATCATACTCCCCTGTATATTCATACAGTTTTCCTCCTATTGTTACAAAGTAGGCGATGGCATATTTGTTTATTAAGTAATATTTCAAGGAATATTTCATATTTATTTCACAAATGCAAGCTTTGTTTACAGCATGTCAGACTGAACAAATAATGACTTCCCATAATTGATGACACAGACAACCAGCCATCCGGTCACACACACATAGGCTTCTCTCCCAATTTAATCAGAGAACAGTACACCAAACCGCTAAGACCTATTTTAAGTCTGTGCAAACAGAAATAGTGCCACAGAATGAATTATAGGTTTTACCTTGATGAGAGAATGGTAGAACACAATAAAAACATGTTATTTTACGAGACTCCACATGTGTATGTAAGCACTGCCCTCAAGATAGGACTGTAGTTCGATTAATTCTCGTGTCGCAATAACCCTACCATCTGGGTAAATTTATGCTGACGTCATTGAGACAGTTATATCAATGTCCAAATTTAGTGGTAGACCTACACTTATTTTCTGTCACCCTATTAGGAATAATCCTTGTGACTAAATGGTGAAGTCATTTTATGAATATATATCAATGAAGTAATGTCTGCATGTTGAACAAAACTATCTGTAGTAAGCGTCAGAGAGACGGACCATCCCTGCTGCAGGCCACTGCAGGCCTAAGCAGAGAGATTGTTGAATAAAGACTTCTTTAATCACACTGGTCTTGGAACATTGTCAGCCACGCGCATCAGTAACAGCTCTATGTGATACGAGTGGGGACCATCCCCATCCCCCACCTGCGTATCACTATCAAGAGTTAGAAAAATTAAAAGAGAAGAATTCCTTCTCTCTGCAAACCAACAAAGTTAAAGAATTTTTTCGGGTTTTTTTTCTGTCTGTTTGTCGATGTACAATATTAAAATGTCCTAAGGTCAAGAACATGAATATTTGTGGAGAGGGAAATTTTGAGCATTCATACGGATTTTTACATCTGCAGAATAGAACAATTATTTTGCAAGTGGAAAATTTAGCGCTCTTTGGTATTCCTAAACGTTGGGAGTGATATAAAAGATATGTTGAAATATCAAATACCTTTTTATCATTTATGGATGTTTCTAGTCAATAACGTTTTTTTCCAAAGCATATTATGTATATCAGTGAGGATATTATTATCCAATCAGATGTGCTAATATTTATTTTTATATAGGGGCATATTTAAAATAGATGACTAAATATACCGTCCTAGGTGATTTTTAAAGTTTTCCTCGCAAGCAACACAGCCTGTATATATTACACATGGATGCATTCAGAAAGAACATTCAACAACCCAATTAAATTGACAAAATATTTATACTCAAAAAAACAAACACACCAAATATAGTACGGCTATATAAAACACGTCATTGATACACGTGTAATATGGCAAGCAGTGAACTCGCATAGACTTCCTGCTTTACATAATAAGAATAAATTAAAACGAAATTTCATTCATATCCCAACTGAAATCTTTCCCCAGACGTGGTGGCTAGGGTTTAAACGTCACCCTTCAGTTCCACAGAGTATAATAATCCTTTAATAAATACTTTTACAGCAGTATTCTGACAATGAAGAACAGAGGAGTTTTAATTCCGGGTACACGAAGTAGGGACCTCTCCATTGACATTCAAGCATTCAGTTTGATAAGTAACCGGGCCCTCTGCTCACGAATTTGTTTTCGAAATAAGGGAAAATCACCCCCCAGCCACTGAAGTTACCACAGTGACGGACTAACTTTGCACGACATGGACTGTAACATTAATTAAATAAATCCTGATTTTTTCTAATTTTTTTATTGTATCCTGGAATCAGATGGACTTCACATTAAGCGTATATTTTTTTTTATTCAGATTTAACCTGGATAACGTTTAAACAAAATAAAATACGATTCTATGGTTATGTATTACTAGTTTTGTCAGATATTTTTTAAATCACGTAGTGTAAAGGTACATGAGTTGAAAGGTATCACAGATTTTGATCTGTTAACCTGCAATAGAAATGTTGCATTTCATTTAGACGAACAACGGGAAAAATGTATACAAGATATACAGTTGAAGGCCCCTCTTAACCTTCGTAACGTCTTTGGTATTTCATCACAACTGTTGAACCCGTATATAGACAGTAAGCAAGACTTGTCAAAACTCTAACTTCTGTATTTAACCTCTGTGAAATACTCTAATAACTGATTTTAATGACAGTCATTAAACGAGTTCGCTTCTAACATTTTATTCAAGTTTCTGAGAAAATAATCTTATATTCAAGATTCAATGTATTTCAGTACACTGGTATAATTAACAGGTATCACAACACCCTGCAAGATATCATACTCTAAACTGACTTTGGCACAATTCACAATACTGACACAATCACTGCTTAAATGAGTGTGCACTTACCGGCGGAACAAGAGCAAAGAATGGTGTTATAATAACACCCTTGTGCTTAATACATACAAGGTACGACAGACGTGGTTAAATTCCCGTATTATATTTCTAGCTTTAATTCTATCCTCCGTATTTGCTCGGACGAACAGATCCACAAACAACTCCGTCTGTTCAGGTATTTGTTACACTTATTTTTCATTGTGAAGTCACGTGATGTGAACTAAAATCTCTTCCTCTCAAACATTTGGTACCAAGCGGGTTACATAATTCCGACAGAGCATTTCGATCCCCCTGATCTCTGACCCCTTAACCATATACAGTGCGGTTACATCAAAAGGGGATGCAAACTCTGGAAACGAGATGTAAAAATGTGAAACGAAGTACAAACAACGAAGTATAAACATTTGGAAAAGAGACGTTTTCCAGAGAGGAGAGATAACTTCCCTTTATCGTCCATTGGTTTCTATATGTATTATAGATTAAAGCACAAACTCTACTTTTTCCCAGTTCTTTTCCTGGGACTTGCTGCTCCTCTGGTTCCTTCCCGTTTGAGTGGCGGTAGGGAGGACGACGATTTATCTGAAGGGCTGCTGGCTTTAGCAAGACTTGAGCTGCCGCGGCTGCTAGAATGGGAACCATGAGAGCTGCAGTTATGTCTTGGCGGCTGTCTGGCCCTGGGTGTAGGCTGCTGTGCTGGCTGGTTCATACACATGGCAAGCTGTTGAACTTTCAACTCCAGATACTGCATTTTCTCATCAGTATCTTCCCTAAAACGATCATGAACGTCTTCTAGGGACTCTATTTTGCCCCCGAGGACTTGCAGACCCTCCGCTAATCTCTCCTTTTCTGACATCAATGCGTCGATTTCCCTCCCCTTATCCTCAAGCGCGTTGACTAACTGCGAGATCTCGGCGGAGTTGATTTCCTCCTGGCGTTTCATTTCGTTGTTGAGTTCAGAGATGTTTTTCTTGCAGTCGTGGAGGTCTTTGCGCGTCTTTTTCAAGTCTTCTTGCTGTTTGTGTTTCACCCGTTCCAGCATGTGGATTTGCCATTGCATCTCTTCGGTTTGTCCTTTCATTTTTGCTGCTTCGTTGGACAGCTGTTGATTTTGATCTTGGAGGTCCTTTACAATGTGAACAAATGCATCCGTGTATGCGTTTATTTGATCTAGGGGTCCTGCTGCTGAACGCGCCCTTTTCCCGACCGCTGATGGTCCACAGGTCTTCCTGACAGCCCCACCGAGCCTGGAGCAGATCTCATACAGCTCTGACTGGAGCTTATCCAACTTCTGCTGTAGATGATTCACCTGCTCCTGCCAGCAGCTGCGCTCCGTCTGCAAAACTTCCGCCATTTTCTGCTCTAGCTCCCTCTGGCGGGGATGAGACTTAGTACTGCACCGGAAGTGTTCCTCAACCATCTTTTGAGCCGTCTGTTTGATGTCGTTGTCCAGTGAGAGTTTGGCTCTCAGGGCACTCCTGATTCGTCTGCTAGCTTCGTCATACCCCCGATCTTCTAGTATCCGACAAAATGTGTCGAATGGTTCCTTACTTTCTTTGCTGGCAAGATATTCTATCAGTCTGTAGGGCTTCATTTTTATTGGCTGTGCCTGCAAAGAAAATTACAATATTTTTCTTAATAATAATAGAACAAGTGCCTACAGGCACAAATAGTCCCCCTTTATATGTTTACCAAGGGAAGTGTTGTATCAGTGATACGCAAAATTCTCAAAACCTTGATAAGAACCCGTTTTTTAGCTCAGCTGACTGTAAGTCATCTGAGCTATAGTCGTGGTCCTTTGTCCGTCGTCCGTCCGGCCGTCCGTCCGTTAACAGGGCACGTTTTAAAACCGTTGGACCTACGAATCCAAAATTCTTCATACCATTAGATGTCCCCAAAATCTCCTACCATACCGAAAATTGGGTCATTAGAACTTCGTTTCTTCGAGATATTAAGGAAAAACCTCCGTTTTCCATAAAAAAGCAATTGTTACACTTCAAGTCTGCTTAATATCAAAACCACTAATCTGTTTTTGATCATATTTAGTATTCATATTCTTCCATATATTTTCTGTGCACATACCAAAAATTAGGTCAGTATTGGGTATTATTTTGAAGTTATAGGCCCAAATATAATGCAATTTTTTAAAAATCAGGAAATATATTTGCTCACTTAACATGAGAATTGCTGAAGCTGAAGACTTTTTTTCAGGAATATAACTTTATTTAATCAAGATTAAATTGTTTACCCAAAATTAGATCTGAATTTTGCAAATTTTCAAGTTATTAGCATAAATAAAAAATTAATACCTTAAATTTTGTCCAACTTTGGCAGTGGCACGTTTTTTCCCTGTAAGCACTGTTGATTTAATTTTCACAGCATATATACATAAGGATTTAATCTTTTAAAATCTGAAATTTCAAAGAAATTGTTTGAAAAGAGTAGCTTTTATTCAAGTTTTCATACACCATGTCAAGTGTTGTTTATATCTGGCCCACCTAGTAGTACAGCCTTCACTTGCATTATGTAACCCACCCAGGCAGCTTGCCTTGACCCAGCTTGGCCACTACTAGCAGGCTTCTCCTCTGCCCTGCACTCAACCCCCCCCCCCCCCCAGCTGGTGCATAAACTAGATAAATGTTATAATTTTCTGTATTTTATTTTATTCTTGGACATGCTACATTTTAGATTTTGGATTGTACCACCAGGGTTACAATGATTAAAGTGCACATTTAATTGTGTCCACAAAGTGATGTATTGCTATGAAAGTATGGATGTTCATCAGATAAGTAATGCTTTACTTCAGAAGAGTAAAACTTCACCAGGTGTGAAATTGACTATTAATTCCAGCTTTTAATTATAGCTTAGATTGTAATTAACATAATGATATTGTTTGTCCCTCATTCAACCAACAGTGTGTATACTTTATTTGAAAAGATGTTTTTATTTTTTCAAATTTACTGAATCTTTTATTTTATTTCGGTGAATAAAATTAAGCTTGTCCTGAAAACTCCAATGTGCAAAACTTTTTAATAGGAATTCAAGGAATCATTTTGTAGATGCCATGTTGTGGCATTATTTTCTTTTACATTCAGTTTAAACATTTGATTTAAAATAATAAAATATATGTGTATGCATAATATGACCCAATGTGAGATACAATCTGAATATATAATGATTGCAACTTAGAATTCTAATATTTTAACTTATATTTTCACTTTTATATTACAAATTTATAACACTTGTAAATAAAAAAAAATGAATCAGATAAAAACTATTAATGAAAAAAGTGGATATGCTAAAAAAATAGGCTTGTATATAAACTTAAATGCATTATTCCTTCGAAAGTGAAATGAAGGTATTAGTGCATTCTGTCCACTTGCCTGTCCATCTGTAAATTTTTCATATGCATCACAGTATCTCAAAACTTTTACTGTTTTTCTTCATGACAGTCTTGTCAGAGTATTAGTTTGCAATCATATATTGAGAACTTTACTATAACCAAGTAGGAGGACCCTTTCCTCTTAGCTTCTCATATGCTTATATAAATATAAAACATTACAATAGAATATTTTTCATATTTTGCATTTGCAAAAATTTCAAACTTTTGTCATGACCCATGGGTCCTTTGTTTATATTCTGGATTCTCCACATCATTGTTTGGCTAAAACTGAATAAATACCAGACATGGTGCAAATACTTTGCAAATGTATATGAATATGAATATGAATATGTACTCCATTATAAAATTTCTTGCATAAGAATGGGAATTCAGGTAAAAATGAAAGTATTTGAATACCAGTGCAAATACTTTCAAAATGTATTCATGAATGCATATATTCTATGATATTATTTTAATAATTAGTTCAGTTATATTTTATTAAAAAAATCATATGATTCTCTTATTATTTTTAATAAATATATTGGCACAACATTTGTTATTATATTTTAATAAATAGTTGAACTCTTTTATTTTATGTGCTGCTTATAGGTTTTATGGCCAGGTCAAAATCTGTGTGACAATAGCACTCCATTTGTTAATAAAATAAATGAAATCAATCCTCTTCCCTGTCTCCAAAAATACTATCAAAATCATACATAAGCTAAACACCAACAACTCATAATAAAGCTTATATTTATTACCACACAAAACCAGCATATGCCTCTTTCCCAAATCATATTTTTTATCATATATAACAGCTGAGCGCCGTGACCCATGGGTCCCTTGTTTTAAATTAAAAACTTTGCATAATACTGTGACAAACTGGATTTAGAAAAAGAAGAAAATGCATGAGTAGCTATTAGTTATCTGGATGACCATGTTTTAACAGGGAACAATGGGGGATGTAATTTGTAAACTGGACTGAATTGAACAAATGGATACCTGTCATTTTTGTGGCCATGAAATATAGCTTTAACATTCTATGCAGAAAATAGCAAACAGAGGTGGCACCACCTGCAGGTTTAACACATGCCTTTCATGTGACTAATATGCCTATAAAGTTGGTAATGATTGGTGAAGTGGTTTCTTAGATATGTGGTAAAATATTTTGCACCATATATATGACAACACGTGGCGCCACCTGCAGGTTAAAATCATGGGCAGTCATGTGCTGAGAAAGTCTGTAAAGTTTGGTGAAGAAAGCAGCAAGGGTTTTAGAGATATTTGGTAAAAGAATGGGGTGGAACGGATTTTTAAATTGTCACAGAGTATGTGTTTTACACATATGGAACTGTAATAGATCGTTCTATAGATACCAGGTTAATGGTGCACCTTACCTTGATAGCTCGGTGTTCGTCCCAGGTGATGACGTTTGCATCCTCCAAGGTAACGTACAGATCGTCCGCTGACCAGTCCACGTTCTTCAGTAGGTAGTCTCTGTACTCTAACAAGACGGCTCGCCGCTGGTCAGTTGGCTTCTCGGGGTCAATCTTCTCCGTGTTGAGGTAGTCTGACGTCTTACTCCGAGCTGTCATGTTCTATAAATACCAGATTTAGTTTCTCTTTTTATCATTACGTGTATTATTATTATTATTATTATTAATGTGTGAGGTTAATATGTGTGAATAAAAATATGAACATTTAACTAATATACATTATACTGTATTTTTAGGCATATTACAATTGTTCTCCGAAGTTCAGACCATAGATATTAACACAATATTCTTGAGTCTTCTGTATTTGGCTAGTCTTCTCAGATTTATCATTTCGCTATACCCTGGTCATATCCCGGAACCTTTCCTATACAACAAATTCGTGAAAATAGGTAAATCAACAGCAAGTCAAATGTTGTAATCATCTTGTTAATTTAACAAATGAATACAATCGACCTTTTCCAGGAGCATGCGCACTGCACTTTGCAGTCGTCTACTGGTTATGGTCCTTGAGAAAACATTTCGTGCTTTATCAAATGCAAAACATGCCCGATAAAATACGATATTTTTTATTTGTCAGTAAGGAGGACCCGATCACGTAGTGTCATTCGTTACCAACAGATGTCGCTATTATGGTGGAAATGATCTACTTTACATGTACAGCCTATGTAACTTCCTGCACTGTGGACACCTGCAGATCGTGCACTGATCGATATTAAAACAGGCGCCTACTCGAAAATAACGTGATCCCCGGGGTCATGTTAAAAACGGTATATGTCACTCCAGGGACC
This sequence comes from Sipunculus nudus, assembly GCA_026874595.1. Classification (NCBI taxonomy): domain Eukaryota; kingdom Metazoa; phylum Annelida; class Sipuncula; order Golfingiida; family Sipunculidae; genus Sipunculus; species Sipunculus nudus. Next base: position 6,023,383 of record CM049314.1, on the reverse strand, counting down.
TATCACGACTAATTATACAAACTTGGCATGGCAACCTGTAGTATATATCATGCAAGGTACATTATGATAAAATAGATCTGGGTACATAAAACTATAATCTATTCAACACGTAGAACGCAGATAAACTGCAGATTTGTTTGTGACAGCCACTCACTACTAAGCACCTATATCAGCTTGCATACAGGTGATATGTCATTCATATATATGTTCTAAAATACCAGTATTTAGCAAGCACACGAAAAATTACTTTTTTTTATAACAGGAATGAGAAAATGCTATTTTGAATTTCTTATAAATCATGCGTAATATGTCAGCTCACTCTGACACTCTGAAGTTTGCTGAATACACGAGAATGTACATATTTCGGGTGATAATCAACCACTAGAGCTCGTAGTCATTCTTGATAACATAATTACAGACAGGTGGCCTGAATTACTCGGTAGGCCGGCTCAGGTATGTTGATTCATTTTAACCTTTAACATTCACCGTACTGGAAGTAAATAAAAGAAAACCGCAGGCAAAGACATACAGTCTACGCGGTCAATATACCGACACTGTAGTGCCAATTTGATCATAAGGACCAGAGCGGATTACGCTCGCTCTTTATAGATGTAGATGTCTATAGCTACAAAAAGTCTGCATTTCTGAATATTTATATAATGCTCTGTTCATTTTCGCGTGTTTCCTCCAGCATTCTTCGACCTCGTACTATGCTTTATCACTAATACTGTGTGAATGGACTTTGGTTTGCCCGATGTTTGTAATAGTGAATATATGAGATGTATACACTTCCATTGAGACATATATACGAGCTTCCTTTGTGGACTATCTTTATTGGTGTGTATGAGGTACTTGAATGCGACTTGAGCATAATTAGGACCAGGATTTTATATAATCCCTCGGCAAGGTTACACGTATAATATTCTATAAACTTACTACATACGTCAGCTTTTAAGGTCTCCACATTTTGAGGTATAGTCCTGTATGACGCCTGTTACTATGTTTTGTTCTTCACCGAAGGAAGTAGTCTGTGTCCAAGAACTAATTATCTCGCGGGAATGATAAATTAATACACAGGTAATATAACAGGTATGTGATCTCGTATTGGGTTAAAAAAAAAGAAAATTCGTTCAGAAGTCTGGATCGAAACCGACCCTTTTCGAAACCTCTTTTATGTGATTTTAAACAATTTTTGCGGCCTTTTTCCCACCCTTTCCCGGACCTGATGACCTGTTTCTGATTTTCTCATTAGTCTTGTTGTTAGCTGGAGCCCCCCCCCCTTTTTTTTCCCCAAATCCTGGATCCGCTTCTGTCGTTACCTTTTCACGTTAACCAGAGACCCATGGGTCACGGTGCTCAGCTGAAGTTGACCTTGAAGGTGAAAATCTTAAATAATAACAAACTGAGAAAAAAGTCTGAGAGGAAGAGATAATACAGGCCATGGTTGATATGATTGCTTTGAATTAATGAGTAAAGAATTGTTGCAAAATAATTTTGTGATCTGACAATGTGTTTTCTAGCTAAGCCATGTGAATAGTTTATAAACATAAGATATACTATTACCATGATCATTGGTTTGCTCTTTGATTAGTTGTTGACATGTTCAGCAGTTGACACATACATTCAATAAGATTCTCGTTTTTTATTACACCATGTTAATATCAGTTTTATAAAATTAATACAGTTGCACAACACAATACAACTAACGTCCCCACTGCACAGGTGCAAGGAATCAATGACTGCTTTTGTTTAATTCATCACTGAATTTGTTGAATTCCACATTGCTTACAGGAAATAATAATTGATTAATGATTATTAAATATTTTAAAATAATCAGAGAGATGGTCAAACAAAGCTGATCACTTCATTTCCCATTCTGCTGAGGAAAAAAAAATAATGAACAAATCTTTTCATTAGATCTTCTTTTTTATTTTATTACATCAAATCTTTTTTCATGTTTTTAAATTTTATAAATTTTAAATATAACAAATATATTTGAATATATAAGTTGATTCACAATTCTAGATTGCACCACCATTTATCCCTTATTTTTTTTTCACATATAAATATATATATATATATATATATATATATATATATATATATATAAATATATATATATATATATATTTGCAAAATTATAAATATCTGAAAATATAAAAGAATGCACAATTCTAAACTGCATCATTATTTATACATAATTTGGCTTATATATACTATCACATTATGGATACTGATGGACTGATGGGTTTAATAATATTTTAATTTGTTAAAATTATTTAAAAGGAAATTAATCTCTTTAAACATGCTACATTACCGATGGATTTCTCCTTGAATTACTATCGTACATTGGAGTGAAAACAGCTTTACAGGTTAGAAAATACAGTTCAAACAATAACAATTATTGCATTACACTTGGTGAATATTGCTGTGTGTGTGTGTGTGGGAGGAGGATATAAGAATGACTCTACACCGCTGACAGCAGGGGTGCTCAACCAGTGTTGCATTTCTAATAAGGTTACCCAGGCAGAGCTGAAGTGACCAAACGTGGGCTGCCATTTGGCTTGACAATGCAAGTTAATACAATAGGGCCTCCAAATAAAATTCAAATAAATTTTTTAGCTTTTATTGTCAAATTTCGGATTTTTTAAAATTAAAACCATATACATACATACTGTGAAAATGAAATCATCAAAAGTGCTTATTGTGGAAAAAATGTGCCATGGTCAACGTTGGGGCAAATTTAAGGTACTGATTTTACAATTATGCTTTTAACTTAAAAAAATAAACAAAATTCTGATCTGATTTCTAGTATATAATAACATCTTGATCAATAATAAAGTCACATCCTTGAAAAAAAGTCTTTACCTTCAACAATTATCTTGTAAGGTGAGTTAATATATTTCCTGATTTTTGACACCGTGCATTATGATTGAGCCCATAACTTCAACTAGTTATGCAATATTGACCAGATTTTCTAACAGGTACACAGGAAATATATGCAGGAATATTTATATTTAAGATGAATACAATAACGCCAGTGGTTTCATATAGGTTAGATTTTAAGTAAAAAACAGGTCTTTTCTTGAAAAAAGGAATGAAGTCGCAGTGACCCAGTTTTCGGTTTGTTAGGAGAACTAAAGTAGGCCGCACACAAAGCGGACGAGACGAGACAAGATCTGACCGGACTTGAATCCGGTCCGGTCCGCTCAGTTTGCGGCAGTTGGCGGACCGGACTGCCAGTCCGGGACCGCTCCGGACCCAGTCCTGAGCGATCCTGACCATATCAAAATGTTTTGATATTTCAGGACTGGTCCTGAGTGGTCCGGTCCGGTCCGCTTGAGTCCGCTCTGTTTGCGGGGGTTTTAGGACTAGCTAGGATCGGGACTTTGTCATTGACCAATGAGAGCAGCTCTATGAATCACATGATAGACGTACAAATCTGAAGATGGCGAATTAAGAGACGTTAAATAACGTGGGTGAAACATGGAGTTTGGTGTACCTTTTAGCTATAAAGGGAAATATTTGCTAAAAAAATAGTGTTGCTCACCACATCTATCATCTAAATACACCATAAAGGATTCACGTGTAATTGCAATTTAATATAAAAATATCAACCAAAGATATACTTCTGTTGATCATATTTTGATAGTTAAGTATGATCAAAACAGTAGTATTGTACATCAATTTAGTTTCCTATTTATATACAGAAAACTAAATTTAGAGTGATGTAATACAAAGCAAATACGTCATAGCACAATACCATTGTTTATATGTGTTTTATGATGAAAGGTGAAGTTACCATAAATTGAATAGATTGTAGATATCCAGGTTTATTTATAAATGGAAGTATATTACCTCAGATAGAGATGCCATAATTTTTGTATGTATGTATGTATATAATATAATATAGGAGTATCTTATTAAAAAATCCTATCCGATCCGCTCTGTGTGCGACCCCTCTAGGACCGGACCGGACTGGGAAAGATTGTGGCGGACTCTACAGGATTTTCAGTCCTGTCTGGTCCGATCCGATCTCGTCTCGTCCGCTCTGTGTGCGGCCTGCTTTAGGGACATCTAACTGTATGTAGAAATTTGGTTTCAAAACGTGCCTTGTTAACGGACGGACAACGGACAAATGACCATCACGTCAGCTAGGCTAAAAATTGTTTCCAATTCAATAAAACTGAATTTTACATGATTTTTTTATAATTGGGAATTATAATTAATCAAATTCCATAATCACATCTCTTACTATATTGGGGGGGGGGGGGGGGCCTGGAAGAATTTTGAATTTTAATGTTACCCGACCTCCAAAGTTTTTGCCGGGCCCCTTCATTTTTATAATGATAAAAGATGGAAATTTTATTACAACTGGTGGTTTCTTCCAATTCTGGACTCATTGTTGTCATGCTCAAGCAAGAGAATGGACAGCAGAAGAAGTATTAAAATCAGAACTGGATATATTATTCCTTAATAATTTCTTTTGTATCCCTTAAAGGTAAATCTCTTTTCTTTTAACTTTTAAAAACATAAAATTTGGCCCAAGAAAAAACTTCGTTTTCGGAGATATAGGCACATAATGTTAGATCCTTTTACAGTGGAATTTATTTGTTTTTTATTTATATTTTTTACTTGTTTAATAATGATTTTGGGGTAGCACTTTATGTAATCATGTAAATAATAAGTCAAGAATATTTATGAAAGAATGAATTCAAGAATGTCATTCCAGGGATAAGTGAAGCTAGGACTACTAGCATCCAGGATTACAGTTTACACGCCGCATGATATGCAGTTAATTAAGGTTTCAAATGTGTCTTCAGAGTTTGTTTAAATTTTGCCTTTACCTAAATTTTTTCTCCATTTGACATGTACATATTCTGAAAGCTACATTTAGCTTCAACTTGGGAGCTAAAGATATCAAGGGGTCTGCCCCTTGAAAGTGTTGCTTGAGAAGGTTTTCATATCTCTTGGTACCAGTTAACCTTAATATCAGCAGTAGAAAATGACTCTTTAGAAAGAGCAACCTAACGCCATGTGCTTAAACATTAAATATATATATATATATATATATATATATATATATATATATATATATATATATATATATATATATATATATAACCTCTATTGGACATCATGCAGTATACTCCAACTTAGCCTGAAGAACATAACTGCAAACTGCCTGAATATCTTAAACTCTTAATCCACGGCCTCAATATCGTAACACGCAAACCATGGCCGAAATGTCGTAACATTGAAACCAGGACCTTAATATCGTGACATTGCCAACCACAGCCTAAATGACGTAACACGCAAACCATGCCCGACATGTCGAAACCTACCAACCACAGCCTAAAGGTCTTAATCTACAAACTTGCAAACCACAGCCTAAAGATCCTAACCTGCAAACAATAGCCTAAAGGTCGAAACCTGCAAACCACAGCCTAAAGGTCGAAACCTGCAAACCACAACTTACAGGTCTCTACCTGCAAACCAAACCACAGCGTAAAGGTCTTAATCCGAAAAACACACCCTAAGGCTCTAAAATTGCGAACCACAGCCTAAAGGTCTCAACCTGCAAACAACAGCCTAAAGGTTTTAACCTGCAAACCACATCCTAAAGGTCTTAACCTGCAGACCACAGTCTAAAGGTTTTTAACCTGCAAACAACAGCCTAAAGGTCTTAACCTGCAAACCACAACCTAAAGGTCTTAACCTGCAAAACACAACCTAAAGGTCTTAACCTGCAAACCACAACCTAAAGGTCTTAACCTGCAAAACACAACCTAAAGGTCTTAACCTGCAAACCACAACCTAAAGGTTTTTAACCTGCAAACAACAGCCTAAAGGTTTTAACCTGCAAACCACATCCTAAAGGTCTTAACCTGCAGACCACAGTCTAAAGGTTTTTAACCTGCAAACAACAGCCTAAAGGTCTTAACCTGCAAACCACAACCTAAAGGTCTTAACCTGCAAACCACAACCTAAAGGTCTTAACCTGCAAACCACAGCCTAAAGGTCTCAACCTGCAAACAACAGCCTAAAGGTCGAAACCTGCAAACAACAGCCTAAAGGTCTTAACCTGCAAAACACAGCCTAAAGGTCTTAACCTGCAAAACACAGCCTAAAGGTCTCAACCTGCAAACAACAGCCTAAAGGTCGAAACCTGCAAACAACAGCCTAAAGGTCTTAACCTGCAAAACACAGCCTAAAGGTCTTAACCTGCAAACCACAACCTAAAGGTCTTAACCTGCAAAACACAGCCTAAAGGTCTTAACCTGCAAAACACAGCCTAAAGGTCTTAACCTGCAAAACACAGCCTAAAGGTCTCAACCTGCAAACAACAGCCTAAAGGTCTTAACCTGCAAACCACAACCTAAAGGTCTTAACCTGCAAAACACAGCCTGAAGGTCTCAACCTGCAAACAACAGCCTAAAGGTCTCAACCTGCAAACAACAGCCTAAAGGTCTTAACCTGCAAACCACAGCCTAAAGGTCTTAACCTGCAAACAACAGTCTAAAGGTCTTAACCTGCAAACCACAACCTAAAGGTCTCAACCTGCAAACAACAGCCTAAAGGTCTCAACCTGCAAACCACAGCCTAAAGGTCTTAACCTGCAAACCACAGCCTAAAGGTCTCAACCTGCAAACCACAGCCTAAAGGTCTTAACCTGCAAACCACAACCTAAAGGTCTTAACCTGCAAACCACAACCTAAAGGTCTTAACCTGCAAACCACAACCTAAAGGTCTTAACCTGCAAACAACAGCCTAAAGGTCTTAACCTGCAAACAACAGCCTAAAGGTCTCAACCTGCAAACAACAGCCTAAAGGTCTCAACCTGCAAACCACAACCTAAAGGTCTTAACCTGCAAACCACAACCTAAAGGTCTTAACCTGCAAACAACAGCCTAAAGGTCTTAACCTGCAAACAACAGCCTAAAGGTCTCAACCTGCAAACAACAGCCTAAAGGTCTCAACCTGCAAACCACAACCTAAAGGTCTTAACCTGCAAACCACAGCCTAAAGGTCTCAACCTGCAAACCACAGCCTAAAGGTCTTAACCTGCAAACCACAGCCTAAAGGTCTCAACCTGCAAACCACAGCCTAAAGGTCTTAACCTGCAAACAACAGCCTAAAGGTCTCAACCTGCAAACCACAGCCTAAAGGTCTTAACCTGCAAACCACAGCCTAAAGGTCTCAACCTGCAAACCACAGCCTAAAGGTCTTAACCTGCAAACCACAGCCTAAAGGTCTTAACCTGCAAACCACAACCTAAAGGTCTTAACCTGCAAAACACAACCTAAAGGTCTTAACCTGCAAACAACAGCCTAAAGGTCTCAACCTGCAAACAACAGCCTAAAGGTCTCAACCTGCAAACCACAACCTAAAGGTCTCAACCTGCAAACAACAGCCTAAAGGTCTCAACCTGCAAACCACAACCTAAAGGTCTTAACCTGCAAACCACAACCTAAAGGTCTTAACCTGCAAACAACAGCCTAAAGGTCTTAACCTGCAAACCACAACCTAAAGGTCTTAACCTGCAAACCACAACCTAAAGGTCTCAACCTGCAAACAACAGCCTAAAGGTCTCAACCTGCAAAACACAGCCTAAAGGTCTTAACCTGCAAACAACAGCCTAAAGGTCTTAACCTGCAAACAACAGCCTAAAGGTCTTAACCTGCAAAACACAGCCTAAAGGTCTTAACCTGCAAACAACAGCCTAAAGGTCTTAACCTGCAAACAACAGCCTAAAGGTCTCAACCTGCAAACAACAGCCTAAAGGTCTCAACCTGCAAACCACAACCTAAAGGTCTTAACCTGCAAACCACAACCTAAAGGTCTTAACCTGCAAACAACAGCCTAAAGGTCTTAACCTGCAAACCACAACCTAAAGGTCTTAACCTGCAAACCACAACCTAAAGGTCTCAACCTGCAAACAACAGCCTAAAGGTCTTAACCTGCAAACCACAACCTAAAGGTCTTAACCTGCAAAACACAACCTAAAGGTCTTAACCTGCAAACAACAGCCTAAAGGTCTCAACCTGCAAACAACAGCCTAAAGGTCTCAACCTGCAAACCACAACCTAAAGGTCTTAACCTGCAAACCACAACCTAAAGGTCTTAACCTGCAAACAACAGCCTAAAGGTCTTAACCTGCAAACAACAGCCTAAAGGTCTCAACCTGCAAACAACAGCCTAAAGGTCTCAACCTGCAAACCACAACCTAAAGGTCTTAACCTGCAAACCACAGCCTAAAGGTCTCAACCTGCAAACCACAACCTAAAGGTCTTAACCTGCAAACAACAACCTAAAGGTCTTAACCTGCAAACAACAGCCTAAAGGTCTTAACCTGCAAAACACAGCCTAAAGGTCTTAACCTGCAAACAACAGCCTAAAGGTCTTAACCTGCAAACCACAACCTAAAGGTCTTAACCTGCAAAACACAGCCTAAAGGTCTTAACCTGCAAACCACAACCTAAAGGTCTTAACCTGCAAACAACAGCCTAAAGGTCTTAACCTGCAAACAACAACCTAAAGGTCTCAACCTGCAAACCACAACCTAAAGGTCTTAACCTGCAAACCACAACCTAAAGGTCTTAACCTGCAAACCACAGCCTAAAGGTCTTAACCTGCAAACCACAGCCTAAAGGTCTTAACCTGCAAACAACAGCCTAAAGGTCTCAACCTGCAAACAACAGCCTAAAGGTCTTAACCTGCAAAACACAGCCTAAAGGTCGAAACCTGCAAACCACAACCTACAGGTCTTAACCTGCAAAACACAGCCTAAAGGTCGAAACCTGCAAACCACAACCTACAGGTCTTAACCTGCAAAACACAGCCTAAAGGTCTCAACCTGCAAACAACAGCCTAAAGGTCTCAACCTGCAAACAACAGCCTAAAGGTCTTAACCTGCAAACCACAGCCTAAAGGTCTTAACCTGCAAACCACAACCTACAGGTCTCAACCTGCAAACAACAGCCTAAAGGTCTTAACCTGCAAACCACAACCTAAAGGTCTTAACCTGCAAAACACAGCCTAAAGGTCTTAACCTGCAAACCACAACCTAAAGGTCTTAACCTGCAAAACACAGCCTAAAGGTCTCAACCTGCAAACAACAGCCTAAAGGTCTCAACCTGCAAACAACAGCCTAAAGGTCTTAACCTGCAAACAACAGCCTAAAGGTCTCAACCTGCAAACCACAGCCTAAAGGTCTTAACCTGCAAACCACAGCCTAAAGGTCTTAACCTGCAAACCACAACCTAAAGGTCTTAACCTGCAAAACACAGCCTAAAGGTCTTAACCTGCAAACCACAGCCTAAATATCCTACCTGCAAACCACAGCCTACAGGTCTCAACCTGCAAACCACAGCCTAAAGGTCTCAACCTGCAAACAACAGCCTAAAGGTCTCAACCTACAAACCACAGCCTAAAGGTCTTAACCTGCAAACCACAACCTAAAGGTCTTAACCTGCAAAACACAGCCTAAAGGTCTTAACCTGCAAACCACAGCCTAAATATCCTACCTGCAAACCACAGCCTACAGGTCTCAACCTGCAAACCACAGCCTAAAGGTCTCAACCTGCAAACCACAACCTAAAGGTCTTAACCTGCAAACCACAACCTAAAGGTCGAAACCTGCAAACCACAGCCTAAAGGTCTCAACCTGCAAACAACAGCCTAAAGGTCTCAACCTGCAAACAACAGCCTAAAGGTCTTAACCTGCAAACAACAGCCTAAAGGTCTCAACCTGCAAACCACAGCCTAAAGGTCTTAACCTGCAAACCACAACCTAAAGGTCTTAACCTGCAAACAACAGCCTAAAGGTCTTAACCTGCAAACAACAGCCTAAAGGTCTTAACCTGCAAACCACAACCTAAAGGTCTTAACCTGCAAACAACAGCCTAAAGGTCTTAACCTGCAAACAACAGCCTAAAGGTCTCAACCTGCAAACCACAGCCTAAAGGTCTTAACCTGCAAACCACAATCTAAAGGTCTTAACCTGCAAACCACAACCTAAAGGTCTTAACCCGCAAACCACAACCTAAAGGTCTTAACCTGCAAACAACAGCCTAAAGGTCTTAACCTGCAAACCACAACCTAAAGGTCTTAACCTGCAAACCACAACCTAAAGGTCTTAACCTGCAAAACACAACCTAAAGGTCTTAACCCGCAAACCACAGCCTAAAGGTCTTAACCTGCAAAACACAACCTAAAGGTCTCAACCTGCAAACCACAACCTAAAGGTCTTAACCTGCAAACCACAGCCTAAAGGTCTTAACCCGCAAACCACAACCTAAAGGTCTTAACCTGCAAACCACAACCTAAAGGTCTCAACCTGCAAACCACAACCTAAAGGTCTTAACCTGCAAACCACAGCCTAAAGGTCTTAACCTGCAAAACACAGCCTAAAGGTCGAAACCTGCAAACCACAACCTAAAGGTCTTAACCTGCAAACAACAGCCTAAAGGTCTCAACCTGCAAACCACAGCCTAAAGGTCTTAACCTGCAAACCACAACCTAAAGGTCTTAACCTGCAAAACACAGCCTAAAGGTCGAAACCTGCAAACCACAACCTAAAGGTCTTAACCTGCAAACAACAGCCTAAAGGTCTTAACCTGCAAACCACAACCTAAAGGTCTTAACCTGCAAACAACAGCCTAAAGGTCTTAACCTGCAAACAACAGCCTAAAGGTCTTAACCTGCAAACCACAACCTAAAGGTCTTAACCTGCAAACAACAGCCTAAAGGTCTTAACCTGCAAACAACAGCCTAAAGGTCTCAACCTGCAAACCACAGCCTAAAGGTCTTAACCTGCAAACCACAACCTAAAGGTCTTAACCTGCAAAACACAGCCTAAAGGTCGAAACCTGCAAACCACAACCTAAAGGTCTTAACCTGCAAAACACAGCCTAAAGGTCTTAACCTGCAAACCACAACCTAAAGGTCTTAACCTGCAAACCACAACCTAAAGGTCTCAACCTGCAAACCACAACCTAAAGGTCTTAACCTGCAAACAACAGCCTAAAGGTCTTAACCTGCAAACCACAACCTAAAGGTCTTAACCTGCAAAACACAGCCTAAAGGTCTTAACCTGCAAACAACAGCCTAAAGGTCTCAACCTGCAAACCACAGCCTAAAGGTCTTAACCTGCAAACCACAGCCTAAAGGTCTTAACCTGCAAACCACAACCTAAAGGTCTTAACCTGCAAACCACAACCTAAAGGTCTTAACCTGCAAACCACAACCTAAAGGTCTTAACCTGCAAAACACAGCCTAAAGGTCTTAACCTGCAAACAACAGCCTAAAGGTCTCAACCTGCAAACCACAGCCTAAAGGTCTTAACCTGCAAACCACAACCTAAAGGTCTTAACCTGCAAACCACAACCTAAAGGTCTTAACCTGCAAACCACAACCTAAAGGTCTTAACCTGCAAACAACAGCCTAAAGGTCTTAACCTGCAAACCACAACCTAAAGGTCTTAACCTGCAGACCACAGCCTAAAGGTCTTAACCTGCAAACCACAACCTAAAGGTCTTAACCTGCAAACCACAACCTAAAGGTCTTAACCTGCAAACCACAACCTAAAGGTCTTAACCTGCAAACAACAGCCTAAAGGTCTCAACCTACAAACCACAGCCTAAAGGTCGAAACCTGCAAACCACAACCTACAGGTCTCTACCTGCAAACTCAACCACAGCGTAAAGGTCTTAACCCGAAAAACACACCTTAAGGCTCTAAACTTGCGAACCACAGCCTACAGGTCTCAACCTGCAAACCACAACTTACAGGTCTCTACCTGCAAACCAAACCACAGCGTAAAGGTCTTAATCCGAAAAACACACCCTAAGGCTCTAAAATTGCGAACCACAGCCTAAAGGTCTCAACCTGCAAACAACAGCCTAAAGGTCTTAACCTGCAAACAACAGCCTAAAGGTCTTAACCTGCAAACCACAACCTAAAGGTCTTAACCTGCAAAACACAGCCTAAAGGTCTTTACCTGCAAACCACAGCCTAAAGATCCTAACCTGCAAACAACAGCCTAAAGGTCTCAACCTACAAACCACAGCCTAAGGATCCCAACCTGCAAACAACAGCCTAAAGGTCTTAACCTGCAAACCACAGCCTAAAGATCCTAACCTGCAAACAACAGCCTAAAGGTCTTAACCTGCAAACCACAGCCTAAATATCCTACCTGCAAACCACAGCCTACAGGTCTCAACCTGCAAACCACAGCCTAAAGGTCTCAACCTGCAAACAACAGCCTAAAGGTCTCAACCTACAAACCACAGCCTAAAGGTCGAAACCTGCAAACCACAACCTACAGGTCTCTACCTGCAAACTCAACCACAGCGTAAAGGTCTTAACCCGAAAAACACACCTTAAGGCTCTAAACTTGCGAACCACAGCCTACAGGTCTCAACCTTCAAACCACAGTCTGAAGGACTTAGCCTGCAAACCACAACCTAAATGTCATAAAATACAAACAACAACCTAAAAGTCTTAACCTGCAAACCACAGCCTAAAGGTCTCAACCTGCAAACCCCAGCCTTAAGGTCTTAACCTGCAAACCACAGCCTAAAGGTCTTAACCTGCAAACCACAGCCTAAAGGTCTCAACCTGCAGACCACAGCCTAAAGGTCTCAACCTATAAAACCACACCCGGAAGGACTTAGCCTGCAAACCACATCCTAAAGGTCTTAACCTGGAAACGGTAACGCAGCCTAAAGGTTTTCACGGGACCATCTTTTCCATTTAAAAATGAAAACCAGGCATCATAGTCAACATTGCATAGTCTAAAACCCTTGAAGTACAAAGAAGAGGACAAATGTCTTAACCTACAATCCAGGAATAAAGTCTTAACCAACAATCAAGACCCAAGGTCTTGATCTACAATCAGGAAATAAGGTCTTAACCTGAGCCAAGGACTTAACCTACGATTCGGAGCCCAAGTATTAACGCACAGTCCGGATCAAAGGTATTATGCTACAATTCAGATTCTAAGGTCTTAATATACAATCTGCATCCAAGGTTTCAATCTACAATCCGGAGCCAAGGTCTAAACCTAAGATCAGGAGCAAAAGTATAAACTACAGTCTGGATCCAAGGTATATTGATCTACAATCCGGAGCATAGGTTAACCCACAAAACGGAGTCAAGGCCGGCCTTATTTTCCAATCCGGATCCTTTGTTTTAACCAACAGTCCAGCGCAAAGGTCTTACACTATGATCCAGAGCCAAAGTATAAACCTACTGTCTGGATCTTAGGTATTCATCTACTATCCGTAGCCAAGGTCTTAACGCTCAATACGGAGCCAAGATATAAACCAACAGTATGGATCCAAGGTATTAACCTACAATCCGGTTTCTCAGGTCTTTACCTACAATCCGGATCCATAGCATTACCTTACAATTAGGTGCCAAGGGCTTAGAACACAATCCGGAGCCAAGATCTTATCTTACAATCCGAATCCAAGGTATTAACCTACAATCCGAAGGCAATTAAGGTCTTAACCTACAATCCAGATCTGACCTACAAATCAGAGCCTTGTGATCATAACCTATAGATAAACTATATCAAGGATTGCTTAACTAATAATCGTAATAATGAAAGTTGCAAAATATACGCCAGAGTCATTTATACATTCTGAAGCGTTGAGGTGTTATGCTCTCCTCAAGGTCCTCTCCAGCAGCGTTTAGTGTAGAGTTTATACTGGCTTCATAATGAGTTTTCATTTGAACGTATGTGCGTATACGTGTACAGTTTATATGATACAGAGACATAGAGCTCGAAAAAGGACAAAGTGACGGTTTCAGTTTACAGGGAAGCTCAAAATACTAATTCATTGTATAAATAAATATATTATATAGATAATTAAGTGTGGACTTACCGTAAAAGTTGATTGTCTTGACATTGTAATTATAAATCCAAATCACACCCAATAAAACAACAACCTCAGTACAATACCAACACCATGAAACGTTGGCGGTGTGCCAAGTAATAAAATCCGGGAGTTTTTTTTGTGATCAATACTTAAAATTATTCACATTTTATATAATGCATATACAGTAAATAATCCACGTTCGTGCACAAAGAAAACTCGTGCAATCCAGCTGTGACATAACAAAGACTCCCTGCTCCCGACTGCTGCCTTAATAATTTTGTTTGTTAAAACAACACCTGTTAAGAGTTTATACTCGGTACTCGATACACAGGTTTTTGTAAGTGACTTTGTACATGTACAAGTGGTGCGTATTTCCCTGCTCTCCCGGGTGTCGTTATTAACAAACAATATATCACCAGTACTGTACAAGCACGGTTTCGCCCAGTCAGGCAGTTGGGTCTAACTGTTGATAAATATCCACTCAACGTGCCGGTGTAACAAGTTGGAACATGATATAAATGTCAACTTAGCCACTAGTGAAGTTTGTCGCCGGGATTCCCGCCACTGAATGTGACATTGTGCCCCTGTATGCTTGACAAAGAAAGTATGGAGTATTGGGTATATGTGCCAGGTCTCCTCGCTGACACAACGGGATATGTCAATGTTCGTTAACGTGCCATCATCGTTATAACTCAGGGGACGGACCAGGTATCTGGTGATCTGATCGCTTACTTATGTTTTATAACTGTGAGCAAATATACGAGTACGTGCAGGGGATACCGAACAGCTGACTTAAAAACCTTGTCGACCCGATCAGTTTGTATTTGTTGTGGATATAAAGTCTATCACTGAAGTACACTCCCCTTCTTTCCTGCACACGTATACCCACATACAAAATAATCTCTCTCTCACACACACGCACACACAATTACATACAATCATGCACTCACACCAACACACACACCAATATATATGAATGTGTGTGTGTGTTTCAAACATACTAATTTTATCTATATATCTCTCTCATCTCTCACATAAACTAGAAAATACTTAATATTGACTCAGCCTATTAGGTTCGTTCCGTATGATGCCGACTGACAATTCCTAAATTAACTATGCTTTCAAAAAAAAAAAGAAAAAAAAAACAAATAAAAAAATTAAAACGGTTTTATTTCCCAATTGATCGCTTTAGGTCAATCAACTGCGAGTTTAAAACATCCATTCTTTTAATGAAAGTAAAGTTGTTTGTTTGTATACAGATGGAAGGACAGTTGTTATACAATACCGGACAAATGTCATTGTATTCTATCACTTCATGTGTGCATCACTTATACCAGGAGAACGACTCTCCCCGGTCTTCTTTGGATAATAATTTAGGAAAACTGCCGCCACAATACAAAACACACATTTTTTTTAATGTATACTCACCTATGTAAACCTGTGCGTGTTCTGTCTGCTGTTCTGGTATCACAATAACGTATTCTATATGTGTCAGTCCTATAGATATTCTTACACGTCGTTCTGTTCCTACAAAATGGCCGTATAGCGTCCTTAAAGGAAGCAGTTGCCATGACGACCAGGTATCTTTAGGGATGCCTCATCAATGGCATCCCACTAGGAAGACCGCTAGGTGATTACAAGACGCGTATCTGACATCCTCTTCTGTCAGTGTGTTTTAAATATTGATTATAATACTGTCACACGAGGAATTCCTATGTGTGTAAGTACATGCATGTATATGTTTATATATATATATATATATATATATGCATGTGTATATGTTTATGTGCGTGGCTACGCCTGTCTCTATATTTACATGTGTTTACCCAAGTGCTCATTGGTGTTTATCTCGTCATCTAAAGGTGATGAATCTACACTAAGAACAACATAAATATGGTGGTTGTCCACTGTGTTGAGATGAATCCATGAGTTTATTTTACAAAAATCCATCACACAGTTTACAGGTGCTCACACATACGACTGCTGTTTAATAATGCTATAACTGTACACTCATATTTGAAGGAAAACAAAGATAACCAGTTTAATTATTTATCTGTTATTTACCAATGTAGACACGGTTATTTCAACAAAATATTATAACATAATAGTGTTAATTATCATTCCAGGTTTAAAGCTACGAGCTTCTATACTCAACAACCATAAATGGCCAGGCTACAAAAATCTTTACAATATGACACAGATACAAATGCATGCATATATATATATATATATATATATATATATATATATATATATATATATATAAAGTGATAGTATGATAAATATAGCAAAATGTAAAAATATCGCAAAGAAATATGATGAATTCAGAAAAATAAATGTGCCTAATACAATCTAACTATAAAGTTCATTGCTAAATCACAAAGCATAGCAGACTTGCTTAAGCTGCTCTGGTTCACAGTTTCAAATACATCTGACCTTCAATTAAGTGCAGCGACATTTAAAAAAAAACGTTAATTTGTTGTGGATCCTGATAACGAGGAATTGTATTCGCTCTACCAAGCGCCACTCTGTTTGCTCTTATTCTTCGCAGGAAATCATTTCAGTTCTGAGTATTTTTCTTTGCAATATATTTAAAGTTAATGTGAGGTGAAAAAGAATGGCTTGCACATGGCCTACCATTGGCCATCAGTGAAGAAAGAAGCCACCTGACGATGGTGTCGCCGTCTGGTGAAAATGTTTTGCATTCACCCAGCCATGAACTCTGCCAGGTTTGTAGGTGGCGCTCCTGTCTCCCTCTGTTTGATGGCTCTTGCCCTTAACAGGGGTGGCAGGTCATTGAACTTCGGCATCACGACGACGGCCCGCTTCTGTAAAACAGGATGTAAATTAGCATGAAGATCCCCACACAGCCGCAGGGACCTTTCCTTGAGGGTTTCAAACCAATATTTCGGGCCTGTACCCCCCCCCCCACTTCTGGAACAGGGGAGCTTATTATTAGGTTTTCTCATTAGTCTTTACGGGGGTCCACCCCTTTCCAAAAACCTGGATCCGCCCCTAGTCTGAGTAGGCCAAATAAATGTTGTATATGGCCTGCACGCACAAGCAGGCATTGCCTCATGTTACGTGCCTCTGTAATTCACTACTATGCCAAATTCAATTCTGTGTTAACTTGTAAGTGAATTAATAATACGTTAATCATTTTAATGTAAGGCCAGTTATTGTGTTTGGACTATACTTAGTGAGTATAAATATGCACAGGTTAATAGGGTGCGTAGGTTTGTGAGCCATACTATGGCATAGCTTCGTCTACATTAAAACAGCAACAAATGTCATTTTTTAGATTAATTTGACCATATATTTTCCTACTTAGCATACGTCATATCAGGATGTGTGAGTTAGAACCCCCCCCCCCCCCCTCCCCCGCCTTCGGGGGCACACACACATAAAAAACACTATCCATTGAATACCCAAAGTATATGTAGGGGAAAATAATTGATTGAAAGATAAATACTTACGCTCTGCTGAAATGAGTGGCATAAACGACATAGGAAACCTCTGTAAATGAAATTTATTATTTACAATTTTTTTAAAAATCGAACCTTATCGTTAACTCATCCAGGTGTAAATCGTTTACACTTAATTCCAACCCACTGACGCCCCAGGCGTGAAAGACACAAATGGAAGTAAGGGAATAGGTAGCCAATAAGCGGCTGCGTAGCGGACAAGCCTCTCATTTCAGAGGCCCCTGCTAGAAAAATACGGATTAAAAGTTAGACGGCCGAGTAGCAATAACAAGGCACCTATCATACTCCTGAAGAAATACGGGAATTTTATAGGAGAACCGGAGACAAAAACATAGGGGTTATAGAATAATTAGTAAAAATATATATAAAAAATAGGAGTTTGCACTGCAAGATGGCTATACTACTAAATAAATGTACTAATACAACAACATGCAGTCCTACATAAGAGCTGCATGATTTCGAAAGAAAGAAACTGATATAACTATAATTATTATTCATGAATAACAATACTATATATATATATATATATATATATATATATATATATATATATTTATATATATATATATTAGTGGTGGGAGTCGGTTCCTATTTCATAATCGATCATCGGTTTGAGCAAACCGATCGATGATCTTTTAATAATCGGTTCAGGCAGATATAAAGAAACATGCAGTTTTCTGTGAAACTGTACATTCTTAACCAAGCCCGCATGTCTTAGTAATTCTACCTTATGAAAAAAAGATTTTGCCTTTTTTATATTTTCTCATTATAAGTAAAATATTCTTTTAAAAGTTTCATTATAATTATTTATAATAATCAAGAATAAACAACAATCCAGGACATCTACTTGCTGCATAGATCTGGAGAATTTATAGAGCATTTTAACGCCATACCGGCCATATTGTGCAATGTACGTCTCTTTACAAAACTCCCCGCTAAATCTGCAGCTCCCTGCCAGTTCACTGAGGTTTATTACGTCCTCCGTTCTCGCATCTACCGTGGTAAACTCAGTTACATACGGAAGTTATCTGGAAACAAAGACTCGTTATCATGATTATGATGTAATCGATAGTTGCCTTTGGTAATCGAGCGCTTGAAAGTGGCAGCAAACCGACTGACTTTCGATAAAACTCGATGATCGGCCCACCACTGATATATATATATATATATATATATAGTATTAAATATTGAGCCAATATTTCCGAAGGAGCGTATACTGACCGGAGGTTTAGGCTTCTGCCGCGCGGGTACAGCTGTTGATTGGAAGCTCATCTTCCTTGGTCGCGGTATCTCATGCTCCTTAGACCAGCCAAGATATGGAATAGACTGAAGAAAAAGTAAAGCAATATAATCAATTGTCTTTAGTTAAATTCTTTGCTGAAATAATCTAAGATGTTCTATTTCATCAACACATATGACATTTTTCACATCCGTCAAACGAGATTCTCGTGTGAATCCCTGGCATATAATACCAAGGTAGACCTAGCATATAATACAAGGTAGACCTAGCATATAATACCAAGGTAGACCTAGCATATAATACCAAGGTAGACCTAGCATATAATACCAAGCTAGACCTAGCATATAATACCAAGGTAGACCTAGCATATAATACCAAGCTAGACCTAGCATATAATACCTAGGTAGACCTAGCATATAATACCAAGGTAGACCTAGCATATAATACCAAGCTAGACCTAGCATATAATACCAAGGTAGACCTAGCAGATAATACCAAGGTAGACCTAGCATATAATACAAGCTAGACCTAGCATATAATATCAAGCTAGACCTAGCATATAATACCAAGCTAGACCTAGCATATAATACCAAGCTAGACCTAGCATATAATACCAAGCTAGACCTAGCATATAATACCAAGCTAGACCCAGCATATAATACCAAGCTAGACCTAGCATATAATACCAAGCTAGACCTAGCATATAATACCAAGCTAGACCTAGCATATAATTCAAATGTAGACCTAGCATATAATACCAAGGTAGACCTAGCATATAAAACCAAGGTAGACCTAGCATATAATACCAAGGTAGACCTAGCATATAATACCAAGCTAGACCTAGCATATAATACCAAGCTAGACCTAGCATATAATACCAAGGTAGACCTAGCATATAATACCAAGGTAGACCTAGCATATAATACCAAGGTAGACCTAGCATATAATACAAGCTTGACCTAGCATATAATACCAAGGTAGACCTAGCATATAATACAAGCTAGACCTAGCATATAATACCAAGGTAGACCTAGCATATAATACCAAGCTAGACCTAGCATATAATACCAAGCTAGACCTAGCATATAATACCAAGCTAGACCTAGCATATAATACCAAGCTAGACCTAGCATATAATACCAAGCTAGACCTAGCATATAATACCAAGCTAGACCTAGCATATAATACCAAGCTAGACCTAGCATATAATACAAAGGTAGACCTAGCATATAATACCAAGGTAGACCTAGCATATAATACCAAGGTAGACCTAGCATATAAAACCAAGGTAGACCTAGCATATAATACCAAGGTAGACCTAGCATATAATACCAAGGTAGACCTAGCATATAATACCAAGCTAGACCTAGCATATAATACCAAGGTAGACCTAGCATATAATACCAAGGTAGACCTAGCATATAATACCAAGGTAGACCTAGCATATAATACCAAGGTAGACCTAGCAGATAATACCAAGGTAGACCTAGCATATAATACCAAGGTAGACCTAGCATATAATACCAAGGTAGACCTAGCATATAATACCAAGGTAGACCTAGCATATAATACCAAGCTAGACCTAGCATATAATACCAAGCTAGACCTAGCATATAATACCAAGGTAGACCTAGCATATAATACCAAGGTAGACCTAGCATATAATACAAGGTAGACCTAGCATATAATACCAAGGTAGACCTAGCATATAATACAAGGTAGACCTAGCATATAATACCAAGGTAGACCTAGCATATAATACCAAGGTAGACCTAGCATATAATACCAAGGCAGACCTAGCATATAATACCAAGGTAGACCTAGCATATAATACCAAGGTAGACCTAGCATATAATACCAAGCTAGACCTAGCATATAATATCAAGCTAGACCTAGCATATAATACCAAGCTAGACCTAGCATATAATACCAAGCTAGACCTAGCATATAATACCAAGCTAGACCTAGCATATAATACCAAGCTAGACCCAGCATATAATACCAAGCTAGACCTAGCATATAATACCAAGCTAGACCTAGCATATAATACCAAGCTAGACCTAGCATATAATTCAAATGTAGACCTAGCATATAATACCAAGGTAGACCTAGCATATAAAACCAAGGTAGACCTAGCATATAATACCAAGGTAGACCTAGCATATAATACCAAGCTAGACCTAGCATATAATACCAAGCTAGACCTAGCATATAATACCAAGGTAGACCTAGCATATAATACCAAGCTAGACCTAGCATATAATACCAAGGTAGACCTAGCATATAATACAAGCTTGACCTAGCATATAATACCAAGGTAGACCTAGCATATAATACAAGCTAGACCTAGCATATAATACCAAGGTAGACCTAGCATATAATACCAAGCTAGACCTAGCATATAATACCAAGCTAGACCTAGCATATAATACCAAGCTAGACCTAGCATATAATACCAAGCTAGACCTAGCATATAATACCAAGGTAGACCTAGCATATAATACCAAGGTAGACCTAGCATATAATACCAAGGTAGACCTAGCATATAATACAAGCTTGACCTAGCATATAATACCAAGGTAGACCTAGCATATAATACAAGCTAGACCTAGCATATAATACCAAGGTAGACCTAGCATATAATACCAAGCTAGACCTAGCATATAATACCAAGCTAGACCTAGCATATAATACCAAGCTAGACCTAGCATATAATACCAAGCTAGACCTAGCATATAATACCAAGCTAGACCTAGCATATAATACCAAGCTAGACCTAGCATATAATACCAAGCTAGACCTAGCATATAATACCAAGGTAGACCTAGCATATAATACCAAGGTAGACCTAGCATATAATACCAAGCTAGACCTAGCATATAAAACCAAGGTAGACCTAGCATATAATACCAAGGTAGACCTAGCATATAATACCAAGGTAGACCTAGCATATAATACCAAGCTAGACCTAGCATATAATACCAAGGTAGACCTAGCATATAATACCAAGGTAGACCTAGCATATAATACCAAGGTAGACCTAGCATATAATACCAAGGTAGACCTAGCAGATAATACCAAGGTAGACCTAGCATATAATACCAAGGTAGACCTAGCATATAATACCAAGGTAGACCTAGCAAATAATACCAAGGTAGACCTAGCATATAATACCAAGGTAGACCTAGCATATAATACCAAGGTAGACCTAGCATATAATACCAAGGTAGACCTAGCATATAATACCAAGGTAGACCTAGCATATAATACAAGGTAGACCTAGCATATAATACAAAGGTAGACCTAGCATATAATACAAGGTAGACCTAGCATATAATACCAAGGTAGACCTAGCATATAATACCAAGGTAGACCTAGCATATAATACCAAGGCAGACCTAGCATATAATACCAAGGTAGACCTAGCATATAATACCAAGGTAGACCTAGCATATAATACCAAGCTAGACCTAGCATATAATACAAGGTAGACCTAGCATATAATACCAAGCTAGACCTAGCATATAA
This sequence comes from Sipunculus nudus, assembly GCA_026874595.1. NCBI lineage: Eukaryota > Metazoa > Annelida > Sipuncula > Golfingiida > Sipunculidae > Sipunculus > Sipunculus nudus. Next base: position 6,001,244 of record CM049314.1, on the reverse strand, counting down.
TACCAAACTAGACCTAGCATATAATACAAGGTAGACCTAGCATATAATACAAGGTAGACCTAGCATATAATACAAGCTAGACCTAGCATATAATACCAAGGTAGACCTAGCATATAATACCAAGGCAGACCTAGCATATAATACCAAGGTAGACCTAGCATATAATACCAAGGTAGACCTAGCATATAATACCAAGGTAGACCTAGCAAATAATACAAGGTAGACCTAGCATATAATACCATGGTAGACCTAGCATATAATAACAAGCTAGACCTAGCATATAATACCAAGCTAGACCTAGCATATAATACCAAGCTAGACCTAGCATATAATACCAAGGTAGACCTAGCATATAATACCAAGCTAGACCTAGCATATAATACCAAGCTAGACCTAGCATATAATACCAAGGTAGACCTAGCATATAATACCAAGGTAGACCTAGCATATAATACAAAGCTAGACCTAGCATATAATACCAAGGTAGACCTAGCATATAATACCAAGGTACACCTAGCATATAATACCAAGGTACACCTAGCATATAATACCAAGGTACACCTAGCATATAATACCAAGGTAGACCTAGCATATAATACCAAAGTAGACCTAGAATATAATATCAAGGTAGACCTAGCATATAATACCAAGGTAGACCTAGTATATAATACCAAGGTAGACCTAGCATATAATACAAGGTAGAATAATTTCTTTTCATTTTCTACTTGTACAGCTAAATAATACTAATATTTGAGCGTCATCTAATTTTTATTACCCTACAAATGTGCATCATTTATACATACATTTCATTTATTTGTACACTATGGTTTTTAATTTATATTGTAACCTCGTTTTTTAATTTTGCAACTCTGTTGCATACTTTTCATAACGAAACTCGACCACATATATTTGTACTTCAACTTTAGCTGTGTTTACGTCACCACGTTTTCGCTTAATATTCTGTGATTGTATGATGTCATTTAAGATTTATGGACTTACTGAAAATTGTATTTTATTGTGATTTATCTATGTATTACTGGGCCCACATGTAAACAGAATTTTATTCTGATAAAGGCGACCCTGGAAGATGTTGTAATAAATAAATTAATCCCGTTGTAATGTGCAAAAGATGACACCGTAAAGGTATAATGTTCAAAACAAGATAAAATGCATACCAAAGTATAGTCCGAAAGATTCGGCGATAGAAATTGGAATATTTTCGTGAGATATTATCATAATAAAATACAATACCTTCAATGAGACAGCCCATCTGAGATGCATGCAAGCAACTCTGTCCCTAAAGATTTTGTGATCCTGCTCTTAAATACTGATTATAATCGTCCTGTGACATTTTACCTCTTGAAGGAAATTGTTCATATTATGCTCGGTATAATGATAATCGTCGTCCAATTAAGATAACCTTTTTTAGAGTATATTTAAGTATAAAATAGGTTGGAACAATCCGGGCATTTTATTTCAAATTCACGATTTATATTTCTTAAACGGGTAGAAAATGGGAGGGGTTCTTTTATTCCATATCCTTCTTTACGTGTGTAATAATCATCCATATCGCTTCCATATTAATCTTTAGATATAAAACGAACCACAATTCATCGTCGCATTGTTGCATTTCCATTCCCAGGGAAGAAACTTGATTGTGAATATATCATCACGCCCATGTTGACAGAAATCACAATCATAAACTTACCGCACTATCAATGCAACTGAGGAGGACGCTGATGTAATCCTCAATGAATTCAGTAGGCAACCATTTCACCAGGTAACTGAAGCCAATCAGGATTCGGTCCCCGAACACGCACGAGCTGTGACGAAGCGACACTCGGCTGTCATGAGAGAATGACTTGAAGTTGAAATGTTTACTGGGGAAGGGGTCGGAGGGATTCTGTTTCATCTCTTCGATAAGTCCCTCGTCGTCTGGGTCCCAGTTCCCGAGACTGTCCATCTCAAAATGGGCCAGAAACGTTTCCTCTATCCCTTTGATGTCAGTGTTCATCAGACAATTTGAGGCCTTCTTCATAAGCTGAAAGTGTTTCCCCTGTTTGAGGTATAATTTGAGACGATTAGCAAAGTCAGTGCTTTCCTTCCAGAACGCTTTCGGGTCTACATATTCCGTCTGTGGTAGGTGAACTTCTAGAAGGCCTACTGCAGCCAGGTTTCCAAGCGCATACGGCTGGGGAGCGTTTGCTAGTTGCCGCAGATCCATTGGAAACATAACCTTCATGCGTTTTGGCGCTGTCGTCTTTCCCATTTCTAAGGTATGTCGGAGAGCCACCGCGCAGGCAACGGTTAGAGCACAGTGCATACTCACGCCATGTTTATAGCAGCAGTAGAGGAATTTGTCCGAAAGCTCACTGCTTAAAGTAAGCGGGCGAACCTTTGTTTGTGATGGCACCAAGAGCTCTTGTTCAGTGAACAGATCGGATATGAAATGCAGTTCTGGACGCACTAAGGCAGGGAGCCCGTTCCTACTCATTGAATAATTTGCTGTAGGTTTTCTTTTGGGGCGACGTTTTCCACTTTCCAAATGTTCACAGAACATGTACCAGTTTCTCGTGGGTTCATTTTCTGGAATTAACTCCTCTACAATCGGGAGCAAATCCGGCAAGTCTTCCCCTCGGTGCACTGTCTGACCCTTGAATAGTTTCGCAATGGTGTAGATGACCTGGTTTTGAACAAAGTCAAGGAGACTTGTGCTGTCGGCAAGAGCATGCAAGCAGGACACGATGAGAGTCCCCTGGACTATGAAATCGTCATTTGGAGGTTTATCTGAAGACAACCTTGAAACGCCATCAGGGTCTATAGCTTTACCAATCTGATCCAGAGTGTTGGCCATGTTGTTTTCTATGTATACAAACCTCCAGGGGTGTATAGGTCTCCCAGCCAACACCGTATCGAGCTCCTCTTGGACGACCTCGCGCCATTTCATCAAATCGTCATCTTGTAGGACACGGATCAGGATTTCATTTTGCATATCTTCAATCCTGCTGAACTTCTTCCCGATCCCCTCTTTTGTGAAACCTCCATTTGTGGTCTTTGTTGATATATTAGGCTGCCATTTCATGACCGTGTTAACTACTTGTCGAAGCTCATCCTCTGTGATCGTCCGCGTCAGGTGCATCTGGGTCACGTGAACAATATATCGTGACCTTCCACCAATGCCAAGGTCATGCAAGGTCTCTGAGGGTCCAAGGTACCCCTTTTCCAGGTAGGACTCCATTTTCTGAAAAAAAATATTGCAAAATCTGAAAAAAAGAGAATCTAGTGATAAAGAAACTAAACTTGTCACCTTAAGGCAGTCAACGTGATTAGTCTACCTGTCTATATAAGGAACGTTAGGGGAGGTCACTGTATGGAAATAACATGACGTGAATTAACATCGCGTCATTTTATGTGAAATATTATAATAAAATTAGATACATATTTTGATTTTGATAGGGTTTCAAATTATGGGACGAGTAAAGGTTTAATTAGATTAAATATTCTCGTACAGAACACAATATAACAAAGCGGAAAATGTAATATATAGTCCCAGGATATTAACCGAGAGCTAGATAAGACTGAATTACTGAACCATGATTTTGTTTCCGTACAATAAATATGAGGTATTATGAATAATTGCGAAGCTACTTTGTAACTTTAAAAAATACAAAGTTAAAAATTACACAAACCTTGTTATAAGCCCAGTCAGCGGTACAGTAAACGTGGTTACAGTTACGCCTTTAGACGGGTGTAACCAAATACATACATTTGAGGGTAAGGAGTGGCCTTGGGGCTAGGTATTGTCATTGTGTAGTGAAAACGCATGGCCAGACATGTTGAAAGGTGTTTTTGGATGAACAATTTTGTCTCTCAGAGTATGACGACGGGTAAAATATGTACACAAAGGACTTGATGGATGACCGTGATACTAGCAGATGTACACTGGATTGTAATGATAATTAAATGAATTGGTTGCAATGTGTGGTATCTGAATCTTGTCAAATAAGGGAGACGTGCTAAAGAAAGATGATAATACAAGTATGATATGATATAAGATAAGAAAGTTAAATAACATTTCACGGACTTAGATTCCATTTCGGATGGAATGGCTTCACATGCAATCAATACCCTACATCATAAGGTATCCTGTTTTGATCGCTACATGATTGGTCGGTTGGTTAATTCGTCTGTTAGCAACTTTCTTAAATAAAGGTTATGAACGGATTTTCATTAACATTTTGAAGTGTTATGGTAACATTCGAGGGAAAAAAACAAACAAAATATAATTTGGAAGTAGTCTGAGACACCATATAATATTTATGTTCATATTATTCTTTTCTCTTGTAAGGTACTTTGTTCATCCAAAGCGTGAGTTCATGTTTGTTTTAGTCCACAGGGCTGACCTTTGATGCAACCTTTGAGTCGACGGACCGTGACAGATTTCTCTGATCTTGAATTGAGATATTTTGGGCATCGTCGTAGAAATTTCTGTTTAACTGATGTGTTATACATTTTATTCCCTTTTAATAAAAATCTACCTGACGCAGAAGATGTATTTTAAGTTGCCTAACTACCTCTGAATTATTTCTTTAAGCAACATTGATGAAAAAAACTGCTGGCCCGAGATCAGGGACGGGAGGCCATGCACCCCCGATCCTCCATCCCAAACCCCTGTCGATGGGCCCGCACCCGGTCTCTCATTTAAATCCGAAAAGAATGCCACTAATATACCATGAACAACACTTACATATCTGACGTAACATTTCATCTTAGTGCAGCTGAATGCTACAATCAAAAGAACAGAAACAAAATTTTGTCAAATGCTAAAATAAAGGCCTACCTTATAAGAAGCCAGTCCTTATAGAACACGAATAAATTCCAATAGCTTCGGTCATCACCAGACCATGAAGGTCCTACTTTCCTTAAGGGTGATTTTTGTAACGGGTCTGTACTTATCATACATATCCATTATAGGGGTCTCAGGTTGCAGTTTGCAAGGGTCGGATACCTGAAGCGATGTACACTTGAGTAGTCAGCCGTGCTATCTGCGTTACAAGGAGTGGGGTCACAAAGGTTAGAGGTCACGTGGAATGGATGACCTTATATGAATATATATATATATATATATATATATATATATATATATATATATATATAGGAACGCGGGGGTAAACGTACGTGACGCTCGAAATATGTTTCTGACGCTCGGCTTTTGGGGTCCAAGGGTCCGATCGGACGCGCGAATTTCTGACTGGAGGACCGAGAGTATCAGGCAATGCCCTTGTAGCAGTCACTGAATATGGTCAGCTGTCTCAAACAAACTGGTCAGTTTTGTATAACACTGCCCTGACAATTTACCTGTACAATTCATTTTAATCAAGTAATCACATAATGACACGGTTTTTAATCATAAAATGATACGATAATGACATAAAATACAAAAAAAAATTGATTGCGTTTCACATATTTTCTCCCCTTGGGACGCTCTAAACTCAGATGGAACTCTCAAACATTTTGGCCTGAGCGCCCCGAAAAGTTTAAATTGTCTTCCTATTGAAATACTGTACATATTCCTCACAACTAAAAGATGTCGTTGTGTAGCGTTGCATTAAAGGTGCCCATTAACCTATGTAAAAGAATTTATGTGAATTCTGGCTTCCTCTGTTTATATATATTAATGATCTAAGGGTAGTTTGGTTATTGAAAAAATTTCTTATAACACGTACGTACATCCGTGAAGGATGTATAAACTTGTTTAACAACAAAATGTTTGTAAACACAGCAATGTTGGCAATGGGGGGGGGGGGGGGCATGGTAAAAGTATCCAACATACGGTAATCCACACATGAAGGGGAATACGAAAACAGATATACCCCTTAGTTAATAAAGTAAAATATTCAGAACACAGACCCATATAAAATTCGACTTAAAGAATACAGTGAAAACAATCCATCAGGCTATATATGTTGTTGAATGATTCTGTAATAGCGTATTCGACCTAATAAATACGCAATGGACCGAAATGTACACACGGTATACCTTTATATGAAAGATAAAAGAAGAATAATTGGTATATATGAAGATAGAGTTATACTTTTATGAACGAAGAATAGATCCAAACATTGGTTTAATAATAAAAAATCGAGTTCTGATAAAACGATCGAGTCACATGCGTTAATTTTGTAGATGGCCGTGATTTGCAATCGCTGTACGAGTTTCGTACACGAATGTTGCAAACATCCATTTACAAAAGTATTACCATTTAATTACCATACCATAGCCCTGTCTGGGCTGTAGTATTTACGTTTAAGTAGTTACTACAATGCGTAAAATAAAACGTGATTCCATGTACCGATAGACGTAACTCAGTGCAATCTCTTATCACTAAATGATGAGATCGGACAGAGAGCAGTAAATTAGTTAAATAATTTGCCACGAGATAGAAGCACCTGTTCTAAGAGTTGCGACAAAGCAAGAGCAAGTTTGATGGCTCTGTTGGTAGAGGGAATTAAGTCTTCACCATTGCATCGACCGGGCCAGTCTAACCAGACTAGTGCACATTAAAATCATTCATTTTGTAAATTGAATTGGAAAAGTCATTGTTTTTTCCCTTGATTTGGTGTCTGACCAGACTAGATAAATACATAATGAAAATGTCAAAATTTTCTCTCTTGAAAGGAATCGTTCAAGAGAGTATACAACGAACACAGAACCTAATATTTAAGGACTTTTCTTGCACGATATAGATATCAAGGGAGGTATAAAAAATCCAGAAATATGTTATTGATTACACTAAGCAATTTAAAGCCCTGGTGGCTATGCAAAAATAACAACAAGTGAACCATTGGTCATGAGGCAAGCAAGACCTCTTGCTATTACTTGCTGGCATTCACAAGTTTTAGTCATTTTTTTGGAAGCACATACCAACTTTGATCAAACTTTGTTGTAAAAGAGAAAAAAATATGTGCCTGGTCATAGCTCAGTAACTTGAATATACAAAATATAAGAGAGCCGGATTAACAAGAGCTAATTACTTGGCATGACTGATCCGTGACGGTCAAAATCTCATAGCGTTTACTCATATTTTTAAGATGTTTTTTATCCAAACGTCCTATATTAAAAATGTGTTATAAAATGTACATATATCATAATAATTAAAGAACTTCACACAGAGTAGTCGTGGGGGGAGCTAACAGAGCCTTGCCATGATGAAGATGCCACAGAAGGTAAATGTACAGGTAGGGGATTATAGTCTGATATGACCGGCGATGTCAGTTTCGTCCGACATTACACGTTGCCTTCCTGGTTTTTCGGGCGTGTTCATTTTTCTCAGCTCCCTGGGCAGCATACAACCCAAGCAGCCATAACAGACGCTAGAAGGTTATTTGTTCTACATTTGCCTGCCGCCCATGTTCAGTATTATCCTAGGTCGAGAAAGCGCACCCTTGTGGTAAAGACTTTAGCCAGAAATCCAAGCGCAGAAAGATAGTAAGAATGGAACGCAATCTCACAACCTTGCGGTTGAAATCTATTACTTTTTATCATTTACTTTAACAACAACACGCAACAACACGCGACACATAATACGACTATTGAAGCATATGGCGGGGCGGGCTTTAGCAAAGTTTATAGGTCTTCAAATCTGACGCCGGTAATGAAAAACACATAGGGGTCGTCAGTGAACGTTGCATAGTACACTAGAGTACACAGGGACAGAAATAACTCTACTACTAATACAAAGGACATTTATATAACAGAGCAATAAGACTAAATTTTTATGTTTGAAGTCTTTCTGCAGTCATAAAAAATAATTTGAATAAAAACATGATGCAAGGCTCCCATAGAATAAACAAAGTCTTACATAGCTATTGCAGGTCTCGTTGAATGTTGGAATACACTTTCTATTTTCGTTGGGATTGTAAGCTCATGTTTTAAATTAACGTAAAACCTTATTTTTGTGACATCGAACGATCCAGGTAATATGAGATAGACTGGACATTCTCCGAAATATCTTTGAGTTATACAAGACTCCAATATAAAACGTTTGTGAACATCGTAATTTGGTCCGAGCTTTTTTTTTCATTGTACATTAATCTTATTTGAGGGACTTTTGTATGTGGTGGTCTGCATTCAGGATCATCGCGAAAATGATTCAGCTTCATCAACTTCCGCTGAGCGAACTCCCTTCCATTTTTGGAGTTCATACTGAAACATATTTATTTGTCAGTTAATGTATATAAAGTTCCCGTTCAATGAAAATGATTTGAGTATAAACATTTCATATTATGAAAACAAATTTTTTATGGTGTAAAACTCTTTTCTGAGATATTGCATCTCATATGCAATATTTAATTCCATGAATCTACCAAGTATGATCAAAACCTTATAAGTCCAGAAGGCCAGTAAGATGCCTTAATTTAGATATTACAAGCCTTTTTAGAGATTGCCTAGCATATAAATGTCAAAGCAATGCGTAAAAATCCATTTAATCAAGCACTGTGACCAAAACCTTATCGGATTAGGAGTCGGAGCCCATAAGATATTAATGATGTGCCAGTTTATCGATTACATCGATTGCATTTTTGCATAATCGATCAAAATCGATAATGTAAGCACATCTAAAAAAGTCCTATTATTCAGAAAAAAATCTTTTTCTGTCAGAGGGATCAAACGGGGTACAAAAACAGCGAACACCATTTATGATTTTACAGCCGATTCCTACCACTATAAGATACATATATCTATCATCTTAAATAGAAGTGGACATGGGTAACGGGTTTTAAGATATCTCGTCATATGAGAATTGTTAACGGACGGACGGACAGACGGATGCATGCTCAGACGGACGGATTTGATAATTTTATTATCAAATCCACCGACAAGGGGGAAACGTAGGCTGGATTAAACGTAAGATATTTATAAACTAAAAATATGCATTTTCACGAATGAAGGCCTCCGCCATGTGGGCGGTCCTTAATGTGGGATAATCCGAAAATAGTGTATTAAATCACTCATTGGCCCATATCCCACGGTTCATTGGGGCATATGTTTCCCAAACAAGTGTTTGCATTCACGTATTCGGCCCATATTCCCATGTTCTGTCGTGCATGTGTTACTGCACACTTGTGAATATTACTGGATCATTATCAGGATCCACACCAAATCTGAACGGTTCTTGATTGGAACATTCTTCAGGTGGCCTGAAAATATTCATGGGATTCCGTTCTGGAAACATATCCTCCTGGAAACAATATATATTTGGTCAACTTGCTAATGTGAATAAAAGCTTACGGGAATGCTTTAGGAATAATATGATATCTGGACACAAATATATTGTCTTGTTTCGTTCTTATTAATGCCACGCATTTATTTATGACACCATGATTAACATAGCACATTATAAACATAAACATAAAGCGCTGGCATTTCTTTCATTCTTATCTCAGTCTTAAACAACAACCAATTTCCAATACATCTGCAATATATGTTAGAAAGAAGAGGTCAAGGGATCCCCTTGAAAGTATATAAATATTACTGAGTTGCCATGCAGTCAACCGGGAAAACCAAGATAACGTTCAAAATTTGGCGGTTAATTACTTTTGAAAAAAAAATTTATGACAAATTTGTAGTATATCACAGTCTCTTAGAAAAAAGCGCACAGGTAAACAAGTGCAATTAAACGGGGTGCTGTTAGAGCTTAAATAACTCTCGCATACAGACATATAAGGAAGTAAAATATTAAGTATATATTGTCCTATTGCTAGATTTCTCAAATTCCGCCCCATGCATTGAATCGTATATATATATATATATATATATATATATATATATATATATATATATATATTAGTGGTGTGCCGATCATCGAGTTTTTTCGAAAGTCAGTCGGTTTGCTGCCACTTTCAAGCGCTCGATTACGAAAGGCAACTATCGATTACATCATACTCATGATTGTTTTTACCAGAATGTCTTTAAGTTATAGGCAAAAATTACTCTTCCATTTTTTACAACATTCCGCGCTTTCGTATAATGAGTCTGTGTTCCCAAATAACCTCCATATGTAAGTGAGCATGACACGGTAGATGAGAGAACGGAGGACTTATTAAACCTCTGTGAACTGGCAGGGAGCTGCGGAATTAGCGGAGAGTTTTCTAACGAGATGTTCATTGCAAAATATGGGCGATATGGCGTTAAAATGCTCCATAATGCTCCAGGTCTATGCCAATTTTGCAAGATTCTCTTAGAAATAATCTCCTCAACTGATGTCAGGTGTCAATTATATTTTTAGCTTTCAATTACTTATTTTTTAATTTTTACCAAAAATTATATGGGCCTGTAATTTTTCTGGCAGACCTGTGAAACCAGTATGCATGTCGGCAGTCATCATAATTGTTATAAAATAAAAGTCCTGGTGGTGAAGTTAAAATGATACGCGGGAGTATTCATGAGGGCCAGCAAGTAGGTGTCCTGGACTGTGGTTTAATTCTTGATTACTTTAATTAATTAAAATGAAACTTTGAATAGCATATTTTAGTGATAAAAGGAAAATTAAAAATAGGGCAAAATCTTCTTTTCGTCAGGTAGAATTACTTAGGCTGGGTTAAGATAGTACAGTTTCACATATAATTGCACATTTCTTTATATTTGTCTAAACCGATTAATAATCGATCATCGATCGGTTTGCCCAAACCGATGATCGATTATGAAAAAGGAACCGACTCCCACCACTAATATATATGTAAAATATATCGTACATATATATATAAATTATAAATACATTGTTACAGGGGCTTTTTTTATTGTGTGACGCGGGCGTAACTCATGTTGTTGTTACATTTTATGTTTAATCCGTACTGGTTGAACTCTCGTTGTCATGTGAGCCTTGAATTTTCACGCCTGGTCGTGTGTCACGTGATGAGCCTGGTTTGTGGAGATACACAGCGCTGTTCTTTCTGGAGAATTCCTGAAACGTGTGTTTACTGTTGAGTAGGGTCCTTATAGACTGTTCTAGAAGTGGAAAATTCCCGGCTTAAGATGTGAAGGTATAAAAAGGGGTTGTTTAGAGAACCAGGGGGCAGTGCAGAGCAGATTCCAGCGGACGCAGAAGCGTGTGTCAGGACCTTATCTGACGAATTCGGCAGTTATAGATTTTCAAGAACTTTCTCCTGGATTCTATACATTTGGACTTCAGTTTACTTTCTGTGTTGTTGCAAGAACTTTCCACTGGACTGTCATTCTTCGACAGTTTACATTCAAAGGACTTATAGTGGTGACTGTATTGGTATCGAGGTACTGTACCATTACCTTTCTGTGTGGTTGTATGGACTTGTTGCTATAACGCTGTTTTACTGTATAATTGTATTGATTTAGTGTATTGTATTGTTAGGGTTATTTTAAGAAAAAATTATAGTTATTTGTTAACAAAAAACCACTGACTTCATTATTCATTCCCCTAGACATTTCACGCTGCCAAGTGTTACAGAATCTGATTTTTTTATCTCCATTACAAAATTTGTGTTCATCACGCATACGTGATCTGTTAATATTATGTTCCGTAACAATATATATATATAGCCAATCGGCAGCTTCGGCCTAAAAGTGCGTGTTTATCTTAAATATATTTAATTTTTATCATAGCAAGTTTTCAGTGAATTGCTTTTTTATCGGGGGGGTGGGGCTATAATAAGCTGTTATCAGTTAGATCGCTTTATTCACGATTTACGACAATGATCTTGCCTTTGTTTATTATATGATAAACTCCCGCGTTTTTTAAAACACGTGCGTTTGTTGTCAACATATCTATTCAAATGAGTCAGCTTGTTGTGAGACCTGGCCAATAGGAAAACGGCTTGCCGGGATAATGGCGAACAGAAAGATCGAGAGGGCTGTAAAATTAAATTACTCAATTAAATTAAATTTCAGATACCGTGACAATTATTATTTTCTACCCAAACCTTTTAAAAAATACCCATAAAAGGAAAATGATGTTTCATTTATACCCAGTTGTCACATTTTCATCATCGCGAAAAATGAATGCTTTTTTCCAAGATTGAAGTAGCTTAGCACTTCAGTCTTGATCGAGACTACAGGCGACATGTAACATCGACATGGTCCATGTGCACACTGGTAAGAGTTGGTCACTATGTACAAATTGCACGGACAGTTGGTTATATGGCTTCGACACACTACACTGATAGGAAACACATTGAGAGCCTTACGTTGGTGGTATAAAGCTTCTTTTGATTACCACATACTTTGTGCTAATTGACGATGAAGTCATATGAGATTGGTTGGACATTTCTTTGTTGAAGTGAACTGTTGAAGTTTTCATCTTGGGATAAGTTTATACGACCCAAACACAAAAAGTCTGTGAACATCTGAATATCGTAGCTCTTGTCAGTTCTATATTACCTATTTGACGGGATTGCAGGTTGTTTCAGTTTAACATTTTCTTATATAAATGTAATATGGTCAGCATCAAAGTACATCCGTGACTAAGTTTCATTATATTGGGTCGTACTCCCCCATACCCATCCCTTATGAGTTATGTATTAGGAATAAAATCATTTGCGATAAAGGAGTATTCTCTCACGTTATTATTTTATATTGTCTTAGTACAAAAGTGTCCCAGCAAAACCATATGCGCATACGGACATATTCTCTCCAATTCATTGGTGTCATACGTTGTTATGGTTGATTGAGTGAACACAGTCCATGTCCGTCTGTTGACCATAACAAGAGTGCGTGATCAGAGGTTCGATCTTGCCCATGCACAACAACCCTCAAAGAAGGAGAGTAAAGGTGATAGAAGAAACACAGAAGACACACAACCTTAAAGCTTGAAAAATGTTGAATTGTGAAGAGGTCCGGTACTGCCACCAGAGATGAGGTGCCCGCTGTTTCGTGCCATTGATCGCGCCGGATGCAAGCTTATTTCTACTCGTGTAAGGGAGTAAGGAAACGGTTTAACACTGAAATATTAGCAGATATTATAATATTTAAGAGAGAGATCACCATTTTGCACGCATGTTTAAAATACTTGGTATGTGAATAGGTCCCGTTAAAACAAAGATGAATTTAGAAAATACGAGAGCTTGACAAGAGTTATAATTATTCTAAATCATGATTGAAAAATGCTCTTATGACTCCGTTAATTGGACCATGTGACAGCCGATGTTGGTGCTACAATTATTTAACAATACATCGCCAGTTAAAGGATGCCTTCCGGTCCCGCTTCGTTATGAAGAGGGGTTAAAAAAGTCAAATTATAAAAATTTTTAATTTTATTCAAATATTTTATTCTCTGTCGCCGAGTGTTGATACTGTTATGGCGTGACCGGAATAAATACATTACATACTGCTCATAAAAATTCGATGGTCGCGATTTCGGAACAGGATACAGCCTTTATTCTGTAGAATCAACGTGCAAGCAATCACTCGATCCACCATATAAATGAAGAAAAAACACAAAAAAAGGACAATTTTTCTTGTAAATAGTTTAATATCCTCTACAGCGTGGTCTCGTCCCTTATAATACGGTTAAGGCCTCAGTATGAAAATATATAAAACGCACACCCGGCGGCCCACCCCTTGTTAACATAGACAATTAGCAATCACATGAAAAACAAATCCTACAGTATTTTTACAAAGTTACATATGAAGTGTCGTGGGGCACGTAAACACAATGTGAATGTATATGATTGATGTCCTGTTGATTTATAAATAAAAAAGAAATACTACTGCACGGAAATTTAGATTCTTTTGCTGAATTTGACATCAACTGGACGTTTGATTCTCACGGTATAATTTTTGTCATATGCTATTGAACAGGTCACTTTAGTGTTTCTCATCATAAGCTTAATTTGCATTCTTCTCTGTTGGGGGCAGTAGTGAAATGTCCTGTTCCTCCTTAAATCAACCTTGCTTCAAATTCTATTATACTTGTTCAATGAATGTATGAGTGCAAACATATGTTTCCTCTCCGTCTTACAACAACTATAATGTATTATGTACACACGTCTAATAATTGCATAGGGTTTTGCCATAAAATAAAATCACCTTTTCTTAACTGTATTCCTTACATCTATTCATGGGAGCAAAATGTGCCGCTGAAAGAAACGTTCATCAAACAAATGTGACATTCCGACACCCAATTGCGTGTCACGTCATTTAATCACTATCATGAGAAAATGCTCTGAATATCTGGACTACAGTCACTCTTGTGGTCACACAACAAAGACAAGCTATTCAAATTGTATGACCTCTTGCATTTCTCAAGTTTATTTTAAACAAATAAAGAATTCAATTTGGTCTTTTACAGGTATTAAGGTGATAGGTAATTTACAGAATATATGGGATTCATTTTGCAGCCTGGCAACGTGAAAATGAGCAATACAACAAAGTAAGATTTAGCAATCTAATATCATCACCCGAAAGATCAATGAACTACCCTCATAAATTATGTCGCTTGCTGTATATGGAAAGGAACAAAGTTGAATAAAATAAATATTAAGAAAAATAACTGAAAGAAATAAAAGAATATAAGCTGTTACCACTAAATAAATCAATTATCACATTTCAGTACATGGAATGCATACTAGAGATACAGTATTGTATCACTTCTCAGCCTTCTGAAGGATAAGATAATATGTTCTCTTTGTATATCTTAATGGCCTCCTTTAGCAGGAGATCAAATTAAAGATTTCCATAATAAATATTTCAGAATCCTACCCAAAGAGTTTGTCAAATTCACAGCCGATTTATGAAAATCCATATATTTTTGTTTCTGTTCTATAACATGGAATGATTGCCATAACTCCTCTTTAAATCAGGAGCTAAATATTACATCAAAACATTCTAACTGATAGAATAACCGAAACAAAATATAAATGATAAATCTTCAAAAATGCTTTATCCTTTTGCAAAATAGTGTATCACAACACAAATATTTATTTTGTTATTTACAAAATCAAAACAACAACAAAGTAAGCTGACAGGTTGAAAATAAAAGTAATATCTTTCAAAATGGAATGTAACAATACTTAATCACTATCATTAATACATAAAGAGAATAGTACATTCACTAACCCAGATTGATAAGTACATATATTTAGCATAACATTAACATTTAACAATAAACATGTGTAAAGATATATCTGTCAGTATATGTGTATGTACATTCCTAGGTTTCAAAAAATATTTTGAAAGAATATGGGTGATTTACATTTGAAAAAAAAAAACAGGCACAAAACAATGATTTTACAGTGAGGCTTTGCATATATCAGAAACCAGCAGTTAAAAATATCAAATTAATTCTACAGCTTTTCCATGACCATATTGTATTCATTCAGTCTGCTTGCCATGCTGCTTAATCCTTACATCAAGTCCCTTAAACATAAATGTTGAATTCATCAACCTATATGATACAGTAAACCCTCCATATTATGACCACCGATGGGACTTTGATAAAGTGGTCGCATTTTCGAGGTGGTTGTCTATTTAAGTCTTATATGAAGAGCAGAAACGAATTGGGACCTGATCAAGTGGTCGCTAAACACAGGTGGTCGCTTAACATAGGTGGTTTTTAGGCAAGGCGTTACTGTGTAATTAAAGAATCCCCTCCTTTGTATGGAAAATAAAATTATACATTTAGGTAAGGGAAATTGTGTTTTTCAGTTTTGAGGTATTAACGTTGCTGTCATGTGTATAAATCCATCACACTCAAACACAAGTCTCTTTTTTCCGTAACACTGAACCACATCTTTTTTTTAAAGGTCACTGTAACTTTACCTGACACTAGACAAAGTGCTACCTCCACATATCCCTCAATAACACATTTGTTAAGCCTTGAGTACTTGAAGCAGAATTAAATGTCCACTGTACATTTCATTCTTTTTACTTTGACATCTATGCACAATCACTGTTTCTTACCCATTTTGCCTTTGACTGAACATGTAAACCACTAGGCCCACATCCATGTAATAACACCATATATATTTCAATAAAATGTCATGATGTGAAATTACAAATATCTATTTATAGAAGAGTTGTCTGCACAGTGAGTATTTCCATTCCAGAATCATGGATGAAAAACAACCATACAGGATCGGCCAACTGCAGGTTGAAAAAATAAGTAAAAAAATTGGGTCTACAATTATAAGTTTGAACCTCTTGGTTGTTTTGAAAACCCCACAAATCACATTCTTCCCAAATAAAGATGATCCCATATTACTTCTAATTCCTAATGAAAATTTAGTGTATTCTCTTGTTTAAAAAATGTTATAGAATACCCTTTAAATAAATGATCTGACACTGTACACAATGGCTCTCCCTTAAGTTGTATTTGAACTGAAAATAATCATTATTTACATCACATTAATCATATGTTAGCATTATCATACATTTCACAATTTTCAATATGAAAAGGGGCAAAAAGGAAAAGTAGCTTAAGGGAATAAAAGTATACTGGTTTAATATCAACACACAGTTATTACTTTCCCAAAATATATTATATTCTTATCCTAATATTGATGCCACACAGTTATTATGACACTGTGCTTGACATGCCAAATTATGTTACAGATGAAGCAATGACGTATCTTTCCTCTTTTCTGATGCTGATAATAATCAAATTTTGTAACATGATTCTTTCTACTTGAACTCAGTCAAGTCCATAGGTTTAACCCACAGAAAAGTTGCATTTCACATCCTCAGCAGAATATAATATGGAATGAAGAAAGGAGAACCCACTTTTACACAGCTTATTATGTCATAAAGCAAGCATTTACAGATATACACATGTATGTATAAAAATATTTTCCTCTCCTCAGTAGATTAATGTGTTTAATACCATGTTACTGGGAAACTACATGTCCTATAACTGTTATGTTTTGTCTCAATGTTTCCTCAGAGTTCGTTGGCGGTTCATTGTCGTCAACATCAGACTGATATAGGAGGTCAAAAGGTCATCCATCTTGTAGCCCTATAAATGGAAATAAACATTTAATTAAATTAAATATAAACAAACATACTTAATTTTAAATGACAATCCATCCCAGTATAATTCATTCTACCTAGCACATCTCAACCTGGTACATTTCAGCCTGGTACATTTCAACCTGGTACATAATAGCCTGGTACCTTTCAGCCTGGTACATTTCAGCCTGGTACATTTCTGCATAGCACAGTGCAGCCTAACACATTTTATCCCAAGATATACATGCCAGGTACATTTTAAGTCCATCATTATTCAGTCTGATACATTTTAACCCATCACATTTTTTTATGCAGTATATTTCAGTCCACTTTATAACTGGCAAATGTTACCCCAAGAAATCTATTCAAAGCACATTTCAGCCTGTTATATTTCAGTCTAGCAAATATCAGCTTAGTTCAAATCAGTCTAACGATATTAGCTGGACTAATTATATCAGCAAGGATAGTTTTTGCTCAAGAACAGTAAAATTATATTCAAATCTATCATTGGAGTTTTAATTTTATTCCAACTGTTTACATTTGCTTTAAAATAATAATATTCAAATGCTTGTTAATTTTGTCCTACTACTACACATTTTAAGAAAAGTTAACATTAAATTGTCATATAATTTTTGTCTTTCTATAACATGTGACCTGATTAAGAACAGAACCACTGATTTAAACTCACCAATGATGTTTCACAGAGCAATTTGCTGCCTCGCACCAGGTTACCAATGGTCATGTGGAAGTAGGTATTTCCGCTACTCCAGTTGGATATCTTAGTGAAGGGGTGGGTTGCTAAGATTTCCTGTGAGAGGGAAAGTCAAATTTCAAAATTATTCAAAAACTGAAAATGTGAAGTTGTTGTCCACCATTTTTATTTATCATCAAAGAAACAACGGGTAATTTAGAAAACTGGACAATTCTATATGACCACTCCCAAACAATTAAATGATCTGCATAATTGCTGCTAATATTATTCACAATTCAGAATTTGTATGCAGAATAAACACTCAGGTCTTCAATAATAATGCTAATTTGTGTTCTTGCTTCTATCCCATCAAAGAAATCACTCTTGGTTGTAGGGTATCACTAAAAAAAAAACATATTAAACCTTGTGTTGTTCATGTGCAAAGATTTAAATTTTTTTTTTTTTAATCGAAGCACGTTTTTGTATCCAGCCTGTATGTGGGAAAATTGCTAAGATTTTGTCTTGACCAATGAAACTTTTATCATATATTCTCTGATTACACTTAGGGCTTAATATTCTGGAGAACAATTTATTTTTGGTCTAAACTAAAATTATTTTACAGGTCCATTATTAATATCACATAAGTAAGACAGTGACAGTGTGGACCTTGCATTATAGAGTATTCATCACAAATCTTTGTAGTCACAGCAATCAATCTTATCTTTATCATTGTCACCTTATAATATTTTAGGACAGGATGTAATTAACAAATATTCATAATCATATTCACCTTTGTGTTTGGGTGGATCAGATTCACTCCATTTTTGTTGATGGCAATCAGCAGTACCTCTGGGAAGGTTGGTTCAGTTGTTTGCTGTAATACATAAAGGATAAGAGAAATAATGTAACCCAAAGTCATTTCAAGTTTATCAAGAATAAATTTCCAGTCAATTCTAATATGATCCAATTGTTCACTTTTCTTGCCACTTTGTACATGATGCAACTGTCATAGCAATTTCATTTTAAAAATTTAATTGATTTTTTTATTAAATCAGGAGGTACCAAGATAGGTATGTAAGTAGAAAATACAGTATTTATGAGTCAGGTATGAAGGTAAGAAATACAGTATTTATGAGGCAGGTATTAAAGTGTAAAATAAAGTATTTATTTTGTGTTAGTTTTTACTGCTTAGCAAATGGTTATATCATTTAATAGAGGGACCTTGACATACTCTACAGGTTTCATGAAATATATTATAATCATAAACCATTAATTAGGCCTGTATGTCCGTAAATGATTTTGAGAATCAATTAAACCTTTGTCATCAACTGGGCTGTATTTGTCTCCTGCTAAAAAACAAATTTAGACACGTCACCCATCAAAATTTATTGTAAGCAATTACCTACCTTCACTTCAAAGAATGCAGAGCCAAAAGTTGGCCAGTTGTAGATGAGTTTTAGGAAGCTGATCTTGGCATCATCTGGAGTCAGACCGGCGTCTTTGTTGTATTTTGATGTGATGGACTAAAAATACAAAATTCAGAATTTAAAAGGTACTGAAAACATTTAAGTCAAACATAATTTTTTAGCCATAGACATGTATT
Organism: Sipunculus nudus; assembly: GCA_026874595.1. Lineage (NCBI taxonomy): Eukaryota > Metazoa > Annelida > Sipuncula > Golfingiida > Sipunculidae > Sipunculus > Sipunculus nudus. The sequence goes on along the minus strand of CM049314.1, from coordinate 5,981,976 downwards.
CTTGAAAAAGAATGTACTGGCTTATTTGTGATGTAACTAATTGCTAAAGTATAGCCAGAATGAGTTTGTTATCGCAACAGCAAAACAAAGATACATGTCTCACCTCCTCAAAGACCCCATCCCAAATTTGAGGAAAAATTTATTGACTACTTCAAAGTTATGTGGTTCACATAAATCCTAGAATTCTGAACATTCGACCCTAAAGGTTTAAGTCACCATTTTTTTTTTATTTCCTCCAAGATGTAAGTGGTATAATTTATGAATCCAATTTCAGGAAAAAATGTTAAGTGGTTCACAAGTTATAGTGTTAACAAAAATTCTATTTCAGATGATCTGACCTTGAACATGAATGTCTAGGTCACTAGTTTTTTAACTTATCTGGGATGTTGAAAAAAAATTCATGTACCTAATTTCATGAAAATGTATTGAGTAGTTCAAAAGTTACAGTGTTCACAAATAAAATTTAATTTTGGATGATTTCACATGGAATATCCAGGTGAAGGTCACAATTTTTTTATCACATCAACTTTTGTATCAAATATGAGGAAAAACTATGTAATACTTCAAAAGTTACGGTGTTCACAATTTTTTGCCTTTATTTTTAATAAATTAAAATAGATTAAGGTCAAGGTCACTGGTTTTCAAACCTGACTGAGATACTGGTAAAACCAATTCAAATTTCATGAAAACACATTGAGTGCGGGTAAGTTATTGCCTTTGAAGACTAGGATGACTACGGACGATGATGACAAAGACAGACCAAACACTGTATCTGTTATTATGGGAGACAAAAATATGGAAAATAAAATCTTTAAGCTGTGATTCTTTATATTGATTGTATCTTGTTTTCACCATGTATTTATTTCTTAGAACAAATAAGATGATTCAGTGTACATGTATATATAGTACTGATTAGAAAAAGTATATACTCTCCATGCCATGACCAAAATATTATGACTGGTGAAAGCAGAGTATTGGGGGATTGAATAATTAATTTACTGAGAAAATGAATGAACCAACCTTCTTCCAGTCATCTGGTGTCATCAGTTTGCTTAAGTCAATAGGGATCAGAGATGCAAGGTTACGTCTGAAAATATGAACAAGAAACAGGATGACACATGATCAGGCAGACAATGTGCAGGCATCCAGTCCTACAATAAACCAATTATTTATCATATGTTTATTTTAAGATCCTTTCAATTTTATTTTTATTTAACTGTCCCTTACAAAATAATGTACAAATTATTTACCTATTTTAGATTGATACACATATTTTTGCACTGACTTTGGAGAATAATTTATATATGTATAATTAATAAATCTTTGTTGTTTTCTTGTACCTTTATCTATGGAGGGATGATTGTGAGGTATCAATTGTAAAAAATTGTAATAAACACTATTAACTCCTTTTCTTTATAGTTATTAGAGGTGGAATAGATTTTAAATGTGTAAATATAATTTGTAGGTAAAAAACTTACGGAATGTTTGCCAGATGTTGTTTATCATCACCGTGTTTAACGCGGTAGATCAGCGCTGCCAGCAGAACAGCCTCCTCCTTGGTACACTTATGGTAACCACGAAGCAACTTAGGCAGCTCCTGAAATCACCAGGGTTACGATCAACTTCATGCAAAGAAATTCTCTTCTCAAGTATTTCTAATGTATATAATCAGAGTACATTCAGTGCTGACCATTCCATATACTCATTTTAAGGGACACTTGGTCCCATGAAAATTAATAAATAATACAGAAGTAAGAGAAATGTTATATTTGTCAAAAAATAAGTTCTGACCAAAACATAACAAATCATCCTTGACATGTGTTATCATTTTTGTTAAACCTGTTCTTTTACTTTAAAAGAGAGTGCAAAATAATAGTTCTTGATAAAAAAGCAACAAAAGCATTCACCAAAAGCCTTAGAAATTTAATATTCAATACATCTAAGTATAAAGTTGGAGATGATCTTCAATATGCAGCAAAGATATAATCTTAATTCTGGAAATAATGTTTATATATATATATATATCTCTGTGAAACATTAAGCTTTGCGTTCTATAATATAGCGGGACGTACCTGGTGATAGTGGAAGATAACATCAGCATTCCTGTCCTTGCCCGGCACCGTGTTCGTCCACAATTTCTTCATGAAGAACACTTGGTAGGTGAACTGTGGTGGAGCACCTAGGTACAACAAAATTCAAATCATTACAGAAATCATCATTACACAGAACTGCTTACATCAATATGAAATATTTACCATTGGTCATGACTGATTGTCCTGTTCAATTCATAAATTAAGTTCTGTTGAAGGTACTGTCAGCATGACTTACATTCCACATATGAAACTGCTTACTTATAAGTATATTTACATAAATGTTTTTAATATGTAAAGGAAATGGAATGAGCTAATAGGCAGTAAGCCCTGTTAATTGTTATATAATTATATAATTGTTTTTCAATAAATAGTTCGTCTGATGAGTTAAAAGAATCTGCATTTTTATAAATATGGTAATGTAATATATGTACAATATCACAAATATTTATGATTTTACCACCTTTTATCAGGTGTCATACTATAATGTAATTCTTATCATGAATTTCCTTATAAAAGCATTCATTCTCCAGGTATGGATGCCATAAAGTTATATTTGTTGAATAACACACACATATTCATAACAACATCAAAATTACCATCTTTATTTGCAGGTTTTGCCTTCTTGATCCAGTCAGTCAAATGTCTCACAAAGTCAAAGAAGAAGTCGCCCTCTGGGACACTGATCACTGAAAAATAAAGTTACAATGAAGGAAACATACAAACAGGTAAACTTTCTACTAGGGCTGCATGGCATTCAGTATGAACGCATGGATCCATATGATTATTTATGGATCTGTATGATTATTTATGAATCAACATTATTAACATATATATATATATATATTTATTTATTTATTTATGTTATACACAGTCTTCCTAAACTTAGAGAACAAATTATTCCAATTTTTCGTTATTTTTATCTTAAAAAATGTGAAAGCCTTTCAAGAAAATTCAATGCAAAATATCACAGAAATTCAAAAGGCAGAGAGAATTTTATTCACCAAGATGAACAGTTAATACTTGTACATGGCAAATATGTTGCAAATGTTGATGAGAAAAAGCATACAGTAAAAGTAATTTACCTTTGTCAGCGATCTTGACAAACAGACTGAACCCTTCAGCTGATTTCAGTGTCAGACGGTTGGCAATGTTCTGGCAGAAGTCCTTGGCCCGAGTACTTGAGTCAACTTCAAATGCCTGAAAACAGTAGGATATCAGAAAATAAACATATCGGTAGCCATCTTGACAAGAGATCATATTTGAGAAAATATACACAATTTGCATTGTCAAAGTATCTTTACCGTAACCTCCTGGGTCAATAAGAAGAGGAGAGAAAGTTCATAATAAACACTTCTTTCTTTTAAATTGTTCCCTTGAGTTAAGAGAGAATAAAAAAAGATGATTTATGTAACATTGTTTAAAATACATCAATAAAAAAAAACCGGAGAACATTACATTTTTAGCATCCCAATGTTAATGTATTTATATCAGTGTTATATTGCAGACCTGCTAGGTATGACAGAGTGAACAGTCTAATTTTCCAAACCGATGTTCACTAAGCTTAAATTTTCATTTTTCATGTACTTTTAATGTACAATGAGTTCTTTTGTCATAATATTATTTTATTCCATTTCAGCTCTGGTGCTACAAGTTAACAACAGAATCCTACCTCATCAGAATCGTCAGGGAAGTACACCTTGTGGTAGATCTGTGTCGTCTTATGTTGAATAGCCTCGACCTCCACCTGGTGAGGTGGGTACTTACGTTGGCCATTCCTATAAAACACACACAAAAAAAACATGGATATTTACTGCACCTTTTTAAAGTTAAAAGCTATAACTATCCCTTTTTTAAATTCATTTATTAAACATTTATACTACGTATCACAAAGAAGACTATGAACTGGATGTCTAAAATAGCAAAGCGATCACTAGGGAAGCCTCATGGAATGCCATTATTGAAATTGTATCATCCATTACTGCCAATTACATGTAATTTAACACCAAAAAAACATTCCTGATAATATCTTGAAACTAAACATTTTTTAATAAACTGGAATTGAAAATTAAATCTAAATATCAATAGCTTTAATTGTGACAAAGCAAGTGTTTGACGGATTATGGCACAAAATAATAAGCCTACATGGTCTGTGTAACACAAATCAAAGACTCCTACCCGAGTAGGAGTGTTCAGTAAAACAGAAGACACAGAAACACCCGTGCAAAGTTGCAAACACAGAAACTCATGCATTAGACTCATACCTGAGTGTTTTCTGCAGTCTTGCCTGGCAGTCCAAGGCCAGTTGGTTTTTGCTTCGTGACCTCAAGAAGAGGCTGACCTCCTTTAGGAGATTAGTGCTGGGTGCAAAGCATCCCGTCACCAACCACATCAGTTCCCAACCTCGCTCCTCACTCAACCTGCAGATGGAAAATGTATGTCAATACATTTATTATAAATGTAAAGTGAACCTTTCTGAGTAAAAGCAGTACTTCCAGCAATAGAGAAGATTTTAAAGTTTCAACAGCAAAACAGTTGTTAATGCCATAAATCCCAATATCTCCTGTAAACTGACTGCATTACTACAGTTAACAAAAAAAAAATAGATATTTTTTGTAAATTTAAAAAAAAAATGAAATAAAAAAATATTAATAAACCACATTTTTTCAGCTTTTAATTTTAAATAATTGATTTTTAAATTTCTAAACCATGAGAGAACGTTTTAGTGATACATCATTAATGTTTTGTCTTTTACCTGTTTCTGTTTTCTGTGAGCTGTTTGATAACTTGGCAGTACACTTCATCTCTCAGCACCTCCTGTAACCAAGAAATGCACTTTGGTAAATATTTAGAAATACAAGCAATTGTCATGAGGAGTTAACCGAGTGCCACTTGTGTCTTTAAGGCAGACTGTGACTAATACTTTGTGGGCCTTTTAGTACCCTACAGGACATGATCCTAAATTAATTTCATGTATTTTATCAATTCTTCTTGTCAATTTGTCAGCAAATGAATCTATATTCTACATTTTCACAATGGAGTACCTTTATTTTATATTATTTGACTGATGCAAAAGCAGCATATTTTTATTATGATAAAACTTGTTCATAATCATGACTATGATCTTTTCATAACCACTCAAGTGAATCCTAATAGTTTTTTCCCCAAAAAATATCTTGGTCTCAAATAATTATTTATTTAATGATCTCTTTATTACCCTTACATCTTAACCTAGTGTAAGTTTTCAAGACTGATTTAAGACAAGGGAATAACCAGTCTCTGGTTGTACTTACATTCTTCAGTGGGGGGTCACAGATCAGATCGGTGAGCTCATTTCCTGCTCGCTGACGTTTAGATGGGTGGTCGCCCATATATTTTAGGATGCTTATGAAAGGTTAAGGCAATTAGATTTTACATTTTCTTTCAAGTTATGAAAACCTAACAGAAATTCTGTCATTTTCACAAATAATTGTGTTATAATATTATTTGTAACAGCTACACTGACTTATAAAATACAAAAGACAGACACAAATTTAAAAGGAATTATCAAAGTTTGTGAGTCTAAATATATCTTTTGCTAAATGTAAAGAGGTTTTGATTTTTGATAAAAATGCTGATTGTTAACATGAAGAAGAGAAGTGACATGATTGGCTTCTGTTGTCTACCCGCACAGCAAAGGAATTAATGTTCGAATCTCAGTGATTTTTTTACGTTCAGCCCCAACCCAGGGTGAGTGCTCTACAGGCTCAATGGGCAGGGCCTTGTTTCACTCAAAAATGAGTGCACCTTTTGGGGGTGCCTTTTTCTTTGGTGGTATGACCCAGAAACTGGGTAGATTTCACACAGATGCAGCGGTCACCAGGCCTTGTTAACACCAGGGTATAAAATGAAAGTGTGTGCTATGCCCTGCCACGCACTCTTAAACTGCAGTTTAATTCTGCCTATGTACTTGATAAGCTTTCATTAATAAATGAGAGGTCATTACCTCCAAGTTACCTCTAACAAAGACCTATGATGTAGTGAAAGCTCCATATATCTAAGATAATGAAAGGATATCAAGGAAGCAGGCACAGGCCTCCTGGCTCAGCTCCTCCTTGCCAAGCAGTTTCTTGAGCAGCGGTTGTTTGAGGGGCTCCTTGGAGTGGCGCCACAGGTCTTCTTGCCTGCGTCTCTTGGCGCTGCTTAGTGACAGAGTCTTAGTCAGGGTACGCTTGGGTGGAGCCCTGTAAGAATGAATCAACAATATGAGAAAATGCTTAAATTAAGTTATAATAATTTTTCCAGATACAAAGAATGGTCAGTGGGCCTGTATTTTAGTTTGCATGAAAGCTACTTTCTATCCAATCTGTCCAGTGAATTCCCCTCCCAGTTAGTTTAAGTGTTAAAGGGAGTTCTATTTATAAGTTTCTTCCCTTAATTATGTGATAACAGGTATCATAATAACTTTTTTTTCTGAAAGACCAAAACATTTGTTGCATAAAAAGACAGATACTTCTTGTGATATGTAATTCAGGAATTTTCTGCCAAAAGCAGAAGATGAAATTTCAACTTTTAAAAGTAGTTATGAAATTTAATCTCTGCAACTTTTACATTAGATGCAGCAAATTGTATATAAACAATATATAGGATAATCAACCCCAATTCTAAACAGCCCCATGTCCCAAGGTTTTTTGTAGAATGTACATTACTTTTTTCTTTTTTTTTATTTATACCTGAAATGGTCATAGGAGTACTCTTCCAGAGTATGGTAGCGTTCATCTCCTGGCATCTGTTGTCTTGCAGGTGGCTCCGGAGCTCCCAGCATGCCCTTCTGGTCAAATGACTGCTGAGTGAACAGGTGCTGGAACAAAGAAAATGTGACCATCAGGAAAATGATGTCCCTCCATCCTTAGCTGTATAACTGAAATTTAGTATATTGATGGCCTTTAAGTGTTCCTAATGGCATTAAAAAAAAACAAGAGCATTCAACTTGTGATGCTTTATATATTTTGTCAACAAGGTCTTTTACTGTGAACCACATTTTGGACTATCTTGCCTCAAAATCAAGGAAAAGGCAAATTGTCAAAGTGATGAAATATGAAACATAGATGCTCTAGCTACACGCTAGAATCATCTGTGGTCATCTGTAAAAAGCGATATCATTTAACTGGATGTTAAGGAAATTCTATTGTGAAAAACAATTGTGCCTGAGAACTCTCAAACAAGTAATGTTGACTCTGTTGATATGGTAATTTAAAAAATTCCCAGACAATGACTCTTGAGAACTGATCTTACAAAATCTGCATATCTATTGGTATTCTTCAATAGAAGCTAAAGCCAGTTGATCACTTTCTTTCTCTGAAGGTAGTGAAAAATATTTTTCAACTTTTATATATTAAACATTTAGGTTGATGTAAAAAAAATAAATCTACATCTTCATAAAACAAGAATACTTCAAAGCATAAACCAAACCTGAGAATCACACTTCAATATGAACATGAAATTACTCCTGACAACTGACATGCACATGCCCATCAAGTTGGAATAAATCTCATAACACACACATTGACGACTATAAATCTGATAATGTTCTGGATAATACAGACAACATAAAATTGATGATTCATAATCTATTGAATAAACTGCTTTATGATTTTTACTGGCCGCTTTGGCCTTTCTTGGGGATGTGAGGAGCCTGCCATTTTATAACACAATTTACCTTTCCTGGCAAACACTTCCCTTCCATGTGTTCTCAGCAACTGTTAAAATATACGTTATTTTATACAAAATGTAAAATATGTCACTTTTCCTAGGACATATTCTTGATGTTCTATATTCTTCCGGTGAATTCAGTTTGAAGGTTTGATGTCAAGTGTAAAAGCACAAAAATTATTCTCATGAAATGGTACCAAAATTATTAGTGGTGCGCCAATTAATTGATTTTATCCATGATTGGTCAGTTTCTTTTATAATATATTTAACGGTTTACATTTTTGTATAATAGATCATAAACGATTTAATTCAGCTATGTGTCAGAATGAATTTACTTGTTCAATATATTTTAGGAAAAATAGTATCAAGCAGATTTCATGGTAACATAGAATGTACATAAATAATCCATTAATAATCAATCATCGATCATTTGTTTTCTTTCAATCATTGAATATGATTTTGCATATTATAACCAATTCAGAACACTACAAAGTATGCACTTGCAGCCTGAAATGTGTCTTGGTTCATGAAGGGAAAGAACATGGCCTTATGGGTTGTCCCAGGACTGCCCTAACCTCTGCTGCATTTTAATTCTCAAAACCTTTCACACGCAAATTTCATTTAGTTTAAATAGATCATGGTTTTAAGGCAAAGCAGAAAGAACCTATTTATTTTACAGTAATAGACTATCTAGCTGCTTCATCAAGTAATTTTTATAAACCATATAGTGACTAACATTGCGTTATGTTGCTGATATTTATGCCAAATATCTACACAATTATGCCTCAAGACTGCTCTGTTCACAAAACTGACACAAGAAAGACTGTACAAACACTGTTTTACCAAACTGATATCTGAACATAATGGGGTCAAAAGTCATACTCAAAAAGTCATGCAGGTTTTGAGTGTCTCTAGATCTCAGGTTGTAAGATTTCAATGAAAACTAAATATTTGACGGACATTTGACTCCATGCTCACAACTTAATCATTACAAAACCCATTGTGATCATGAAATAAAGAATACAATCTGTAATTCAAAACTACTTCTTATGGGAGAAACTTAAACAAATGTATGTACATGAACAAACTTAAAAGAAGAATCTTGAACTTAAAATGCAATAATGTCATAAGGTTTTTCTGTGATGATTATAGAGGAATATAAAAGCATGCTAAGCCATATCCTCTCATAATTCTGAAATAATTGGAAAGGGATATTATCAAAAATAAGGTATAATTTCTTAATGGTGAGTATCTGTGGAAATCTCGAAAAATTAGAGCACTTTCTATTATGTCCTGTAATACTTTAGGCCTTTTGGCAAGAAATAATGTTTTCTGAAAATTTGGCAGTTATAAGAATTTGAAATTCCATTAAGCGTGGTTAAACAAAAAGAGATAAAATTAAAAGATATTTTCCTAAGTATGTACTCATAAAACATACTTGGAAACAGAGTTTATGAAAAACATGAAAATGTTAGACTAAGGTAGACTTGTTATTAAATGCATATTTAGATTAGTTGCTTTAATAAGATATATATTTATGTTGCTTCTGTAGTTACACAAAAAATTTTGAGTTTACATAACAATAATTTGAAATAATTAGGTGTATAGCTCAATAATGGTAACATTTCACAGTGTTTTGTAAAAAGAGAAATTCAGATAGGAGGAATGCAATTTTCAAGATATTTTTTCAATAACGATTTATTTGAAAGGTAGCTAAAAAATTCCACAAGTACCTTAACAATGACAATTTCCTTCAAGAAACCCTAAAAATACCTCGAAAGTATTAAAGGCTTTCAAGAAATCCTAAAATACCTCTACAGTATCAAAGGCCTTCCAGAAATCCTACAACCTGAGGTGACAATTGTTACTCACTGGTATACCTGTAACTGTTAACCATTCTTCTACCTCATTTTTACAGATATAAACCATAAGTGTCAGCTGGCAAACAAAATGACACGGTTTTAAACCTAACAATTCAAGTGGTAACACAAAGGTGTACAAAATATATAAAAAAAGACATCACAGAATAACCCAACCATCCATGAACCTGAAATGTAATTCACCCAAAAAACTATGTAAATTACCAGTAACCATAATTTTTTTCATATGGAAGGATTTTCATCTCAGGCCTATTCTCTATTCCACATTAAATCAATGCCAATCCATCAAAAGAAAATCAAATAAACACACGACACTCAATCAGAATCATCTGACTCTAAAGTATAATAATCAAACATAATTAAGAAATGTGTTCAGAAAATCCTAAATCCTTAAATCAAACATCTACTCTGATAACAAAACCATATAAATTGTCATTAAGATCCAATTTACAATATATTAATTGTCATTGGGATCCAATTTACAATATAAATAATTGCCTTGACTATTAAAGATAAAACTATCAAAACATGTATTTACAAAAATATTGTTTTCTCATGATTTTCCCATCATAAAATATTTTTTAATTAGAAACATCTGATTATGATTCTGTGAATGATTTCACAGGTTTACATACACACACATTTGTGGAAGATACCTGGGAAAAAAAGTCAAAATAAAAAACAGAGGGGTGTGGTGTTTTACAAGATCAAAGATATTCTACAATGCTGTGATATTTTATATTCTATGTAGTGCTACATTCTGTGCTAAGCAGGTGTCAAGGTGATCATCTGAGCCTAGGAAATCTGCACAAGGTGTTAATAAGCCTGCCAGGTCAAATAAGAATCAGATCACTCAAAGTTGAAAGCTGTCTTCCTGACACTATAAAGTTTGAAGGGCAATTACAAATGTGCATTTAATGTATTATTAAGTATAAAAGAAATTACTGCCAACCAGTTTTGAGCTAAATTGACAGGTTTAACAAAAACTTAGGTAAAAATTAAAAAGTGTCAGAAAAACCATAAAAACATTATATCAACAGGTTCTCTTTCATACAATTAAAATTCTTATTTTTTATCATTACTGATGAGTGAAATCCCCCTGATTTTACATTAAAGAATTTTATTCTATGCGTCAGATTTTTTAAAACAAAAAATATATCTGATTAATCTATCATAAGTTTAAGAAATCTAAATCAATTAATTTGAACCTTTAATTTTCAATTCAATATATAATCAAACATTTGTTTGTGATCATGAACTCTCCACAAAGTCTTACTCATGACAGTGTGACCTCCTATCTGACCTTGAAGGCAACAATTGGCCATTGATTGCTGGCAGTCAAAAAGTATAGTGAATAATATTCTGAGGATGTCAAAACCGCGGAAATATCATCATTAAATGACATATAAAATCAATTACATCCATATGTACACCCAGCAATTATATATCATTTATATTTTACACACATTATTATTTTCATCCTAATGACAAAGATACATGGGGAGTATGGAGAAGAGTTAGGTTCCTTTGACTATAGATTAATATCTACAGCTGAGCAGGAGCTGCTGTTGTGGGGTTAAAGGTCAAAGGTCATAGAATGTCACCTTGCCTTATTCCAACCATACTGAAAACAAAATGCCACTCCAAATGAAAACTTGAAATCAGAACCAAATTCTATCATCCAAATGTTTTTTTATACATCAATACTCATAAAAAAAAAAGAAAAAAAAAGAGGAGTTCTAACTGAGCAAATTTTAAACAAAGTTGTTGATGGAAACTTTAAAAGACACTATACAATTCCTTAGCCACTCAAAGCTTAAGCATAAAACATTGCTTTATCCAGTTTTCATAGCAAATAAGCAAAGAACATTAGAAAACTATTCAGCCATGAAAATGTTATTTTCTCCCTTTGCCTGTGTGTGCTGTTATAAAGAATGTGTTTACTAGTTAATGTATAATCTAATCATTGGATAAATAATAAATTTTGCATTTAATCCTATGATTACTATTAATACCATCAATTTATGCTGATGGCAAATGTTCTTAATTTTATGATTAATCAAACACTATAAACTGATAATAATTATACACAATTAATGATTTACAGAGAATTATTTTTTATATCATATCAGTGATTAATAATCATTCTGGAATATTACTGATAAATTATTGAATTAAGACATAATTAGCAAGTATTAATCTCAGTAAAAAACAACACCATGATGTTCTTACCAGGATTTCTTGTGGCGGCTTGGTGATTGTTGGCAGTACATACACACATTCCGCTGGGAAGTCTCCACGTTGCTGACTCGAAGCATTTTGTCCAAAGCACCAACCAGAGTTCATGACCGCTTCACCGTTTTCTTGTTCCAAAACTATTAAGTCTCCCTTGCGGAAACGCAGGAAGCTGGGGCCCTCTGATGGGAGATGCATAAAGTGATGATTAAATGAAAGTACAAAATAAAGGAAAAGATTGTGGATAGCTTCATATAAACAAGACAACCTATTAATAATACATTACATTTCAGTTAACTACCTAATACTTCAGTTAATTACAAAACAAATGGAGTAAACTACCATACATTTGTGTTGATACATAATGTTTCAGTTTTGTTATACTGACACTGTAAAACAAAAAGGTTCTTATACCATACTATGTCAAGTGTGAGTCAAACAGATATTAAAATGTACAGGAAGTATATTATTGATTCATCAAAAACTATGACCAAAATAGGCCTTTTGAGATATTTATTAGCCTCTCAGTAAACAGAGAAGTGATCCGCTCCATAACTCCTTATGCCTGACTGCATCGTCATGTATCTGTCAAATATCTAAACAGAGGACCTCCTTTTACCAATCAAAATATCATATTCACATAAACTTGTGCAAATAATGATCCTGTATAGCAAATAACAACTAGAATATCAGCAGAAGCTGACAAAAGCCCTCAGCCAAAAGAACAGTGTTTAGAGGTAGTAACAGTAACAAGTACTAAATATCTGTTCTCACATGGATGTATATCTGTACATGTCTCAGTTATAAATTTAAAATGGAGAGGTATGTACCATGATTCATAACAATCCACCAAATGCTTCCTGAAAAATAAGCTTCTAAGTTTTATTCTATTATCAGCTCTGTGACCTTGAAAAGTAGGTCAAGGTCACCCATCTTCGAACTTGACCGAGATTTTGTCGATATACATCTTCACCAAAGAAATAAAATTCCTATTGTGAATCCTTTGAGAGATATCCCGCTCACAAGGCCAAAGTTGAAAAATCCAAGAAAAATTCATTAAAAATCAGATATTGCAGGTGGCGCCCCCAAACTTGTGCAGCAGTTACAGACCATCACTCCCTATGATCATAGTAAGTATTGTGAAAATCCAGCCAATGCTTCCTGAGAAATAAGCTTCTAAATGCTTTTTCTATAATCAGCTCTAAAACGCAGAAAAATAGGTCAAGGTCACCCATCTTCAAACTTGACCGAGATTTTGTCAATATACATTTTCACCGAAAAAATAAAATTCCTACGGTGAATCCTTTTAGAGATATCCTGCTCACAAGCCCAAAGTTGAAAAATCAGATAAAAATTCATTAAAAATCAGATATTGTAGGTGGCGCCACCAAACTTGTGTAGCAGGTACAGATTATCAGTCCCAATAATCATAGTAAGTTTTGTGAAAATCCATCAAATGGTTCCTGAGTAATAAGCATCTAAGTGTTTTTCTATAATCAGCTCTAAAATGTAGAAAAATAGGTCAAGGTCACCCATCTTCGAACTTGACCGAGATTTTGTCGATATACATCTTTACCGAGGAAATAAAATTCTGACGGTGAATCCTTTTCAAGATATCCCGCTCACAAGTTAAAAGTTAACGGACGCCGGATGGACGGACGGACGGACAGCTTGGGTGACAACAATAGCCCATCAGCCTAAGGGCTGAGGGCTAAAAAAGTACATATAGACAGTCTGGGACCATTAACACAAAAAAGACAATGAATTATAATATTGTAAAACACTTGAAAAGAGCCCTGACCTCTATACCTATCATTAGGTAACACTATGCACAATGCTGGGTAGTCCATGACACAAACTTGTATACTTAAAGTACAGTAGAGCGCTGTTTATCGGAAAAGCTCTGGGGATAAGGTTTTTGTTCAGTTAAAAGATCATTCAAATAAATGATTCTGTACAATTTACCATGATTGCCGATCTGCTGCCCAGCACCAGACTTTCCTGATTTACCAGCATAAAATAATGAAGCCTGTCCAAAATAAACATTGGGAACACCATTTTTGTTAGGTTTTCCATCAATTTAGTCATGTAATTTTATCATGTAAAATATATTGAAATTATTGCTGACTGGCAATGGATAATCAGAATTCATTTCATTCTTGAATACTTTTTCATTGTTTGAACTTTGGACAAATGGTCAAAATTTTGGTTCTCAGTTTTCAGTTTCCGATAAATGATTTTTGTCGGATGAATGGTGTTCAGATCAAGGTTGTTCTGCTGTATAACAAAAGCCAAAACACACTACTGACCTTGGTTCTGATAGTCCTGTAAGGCCACCACATACTTGGAGCGCTTCTTGAGTCCTTCCAGGAAGGTCACCACAAGGTCACGGATATCTTCAGCGTTAGGTGATGTGAACGTGTACTCATCGCCCTTCACGGTTGCCAAGGTGAAGCTCTGGCCATGCATCTTTCCTGTCCTGTGAAGACAAAGAAATATCACTGAATATCTTGTGATATGACCAGACCATCCATAGACAACTGTTTCATCTGGGGCATTTCCATGACCTATAAGTCAAGTAACACCTATGATAAACAGTATGAATATAAAAGTAATTAAATAAATGTAAAAATAATATAAAACAAGATATAAAGTCAGGTTGAAGATACATGCCAAAAAGCATTGTTCTGCACTGCTTTGGAATTTATATGACTGGGCATGAAAACATCAAATTCATATCTTGATTCTTGATCAAAGAAAATAAACACAAAAGAAGATAAAAAATTCTGTTGAAATATATCAATTGTCTTAATAGGGATTCTGGTTAATTTTCATACAACTCCATGGACATTATTTCTTTAAAAAGTGTTAACTTTTATTTTATTATCTGGATTTCAATAATCAAATAATTTGTTGGCAGTACATTTGTACAATTTAGATACCTGCACCATATATTTAAGATGCGTTTCTTTGTAAAGCTGTGTTTCTTTTGAAAGCTGCAGCACCCAGGCTTTGCAGCAGATTGCCAAGAAATGTAGCATGTCCCAAATACCTCATCATATGAACCCCATTTAACCTAAGCACAGCTTGCCCAATAAACACAGCAAGAAATCAGATTTTCCTGGTCTCCCCTGAGCAGGCCTTTCCCATTAAAATGTCCATGGTTCATAATGATCACCTGGACTGTATTAAAGTTAAATATGTTAGCAAATACTGGTTTGATAAAGTGAAATCAAACAAAAAGAGATTTCAACAGGAGGACAAGGTAGGTCCTTTGAAATTTTTTGAGCACTAGATTTCTAACTCAAGCCGCAGCTTAAATTGAGAATTTTACGATACTTTGGGCGTTTGATATATCTTATCATTTTATCTATAAAACACACTCAAATAATCAAGGGCAGTTTTCCCAGACCATTGTCATTTGTGTGACAGGGGAAATATGTATGGCAAAATTTCTGCTTCTAAAACAGTGAGAAATGATTTCAAACAATATTCATTTATATAAATATATAAAACTCCCATATGAGATCATACCGTTTAGCTTTCCAACAGAATGATGTATACATACAATCTTCCTTATGTTTGATACAAGAATTTTAAGTATATATGCAACATATTAAACAAAGACTCTTCAAAGTCATTTTCCAGGATAATACTCTGTCAGGAATCACAAAAACTCTAGAAACCAAATGTTTGTAATGTATTAAATTGCAGCAACATGACAGCAGCTGTCCAACCCTCTTTTCCAAAGCTGGATTCTGAATGGAAGCAAAATATGGAAAACTTACTACTCTGTTAATTACAACTTACCAAGGGCAATTTGACCACACTCCAAAGTCAGTACTACAGTCATAAAATTAAGTCAAAACTGATGATAATTATGGATATATGCAAGATCAATAAAGGCCTCTTGTAGATTCTCTGGCATTCTTCCGATTCAATGCTATCAGCGTTGATAATATTATTATCATGGATAGCTGACCAGGTTCATCTTTACCACAGTCATATTTGTTACCAGTAGTTTCTGAATGTGTTCATCTACTTGTGGTGCCATGTATTTGCAAAATCTACACACATGTAACATACAACAATCTATTTTAATGATCATATTATTTCATTTTTTAAACAAATATCACCTGTAATCACTGAGATTGCCAAAAACATGTAAGTTATAAAAACAATAAAAGTCATAGATTTAAATTCTTAACCAGAAGTCAATTTTTCACTTTGAACAGAGATATTACATGAAAGGCAGGGTGAGAAAAAGTCATATGCAACCAGAGTTTCATAAGATGATCAACTTCTTCTACTTTGCATTATATCAAGTTAATCTTTTTATAAAAAAGGAAAGGTCACACTGGGACCACAGAGGGGAAAAAGCAATAGCAGCATTACAAAGTGCACAAATATGAGCAAGTACAAATGAACAGATCACAAATCATGTACATGAAGCATGTACCCCTACACATCCTACCACATATTGATGGACATGGGATGGTGGGGGATAAAACAAAACAGATGACACGGTTATAACATAGGACTGAAGGCATCTGTCACAAGTGAACGTGCCAGCCCCAAACACACCACACTGTAATACACAACACTCTCTCTTGACAGTTTATACTTGCTTTTGGTCTTATTACCAGAAACCATTTGATATTTGCAAATGCACATGGATTATATAAATAGCAGGACTATTATTTACGGTAACCAAGTGCCCTCTTTTCCAGTATGTATGGTGTATGTATAACAACGGCATGGCAACAAGTGAGCAAAGCGGGTACCATGGAGACTGAGTTCATCTCAATTCCAACACAGAAGCTGACACACTCTGCCTTTGGCTGTCCCCGGCCACATTTAGCTAGAGCTAATTGCTCACCGCAGAGGGCTTCTTGCGGCCAAAGACCCACGAACCCGGGAGATCTTTGTCTTACCCCTAAACGTGGACTTGGTATACACTATTCTACGCTGTGTACTACCTTGGGTTTTGAATGGCAAACTGAAAGAAAACAAATCTCTTCGCTGAAATATTTATTCTTGACTTTAGCTCTAGTAATTTCCAATGCATTTTACAATCTAATACTTTAAAAACATGTAATAACAGAAAAGAAGTGATTTGAAATTTTGGAATAAAACAATACAGAAAAGGTTCATTCATACATTTTAGACATACATAAATGGAAATAGAGGAAATAACCACAGCTTATAGGAGTTAATACATAAAGCATTAAGCATGCCTGCTGTAAAAACCATTGATGCTTTCATTCTATTTCAGAAAACTGGCCAATTCATTAAGCAACACAAAGATTTTTCATTCCTAAAATAACATTTTGGCCCATGTTTTTTTTAATTATTTGGGGAGGTGGGACTTTTCAGTGACATACCATCTGCAAGATGACAATTAAAGCCCAGACTTGCAATATGCTGTAACACACTATAAAGCTGCTTGTTAAATACACCTAATGGATACCACCAAATAATTCATGGAAAACTAAAAGCAGATGGCCTTAACTCCCCTGAAGCAAATGATTCCCAAAGAAAGCTAGCAAAATTTACAGGTACCAATGCCACAGAAAAGAGAATTAATCATAGCTCTATATTTGCGTGGTAGCTGTAGCAACTGCAGGAAATGACCAGAAATTGGTCATTTTCTACATTTTCACTATCTTCAGCTGACATACTGAACACACAGTTCCATGTGTACTACATGTGTACTACACAGTACCATGTGTACTACAAGTTCTACACATAAATTTTTCCTTCTCAGTTTTATAATATAAATCTTGTTTGGGTAGGAGGGAAGCAAGCAGAAATTCTGTTAAATACAATACTGCAAAAAAAGGAAAATTTGCACCAAGTAAACCAGCACCCACTCTGGTTGCCATGACAATGGACTCATTGGAAAAGATATTAAAAGCTCTGGTAGTCATGTTTAAACTGTCTATCTGCATGTTAATACAATAACAATACTGAAAACAGTGAACAATAAAACATGAAAACCTACACAAACCTACACAACTGTGACACAGACACGAGAACGACTGTCAACAACATCCTTACCTGCTGCTGGAGACAGCGGTGATTTCTGGGAAGGATAATTCAAGGAGAACCTGCTCCTGGTCATCAACAACGTAGACTCCGGTCCAGTTCACCGCAATAATCACATCGTTCTTCGGCAGGCTTGGTCCAGCAAACTTGTAAGCCTCATAGAACCTTGAGAACAGCAGTGGCCACTTGTATTTTGCATAGTTGACAATGTCCTCTTTAACCTTGAGAGCTTGCACTCGGTCACGTACGAAGTAGCTCTTGTGGAAGGCAGTGACGATTCCGTTGAGCCATGAGTTGGTTGGCCGATCGTGGAGACTGTTGTCTGGGATGTATGATGGGATTAGTGTACCCAGTCTTTCTGGAACCATGTGTGGTCCATAGTCAATGTAGTACTGCTGTGCTGCGATCATGGCCAGATCATCAGACTGTAAGGGTACAATGAACATAATCTAAGATATAGAAACACAGAGATATATTCTTCAATATTCTACCTTCCAAAGTATAGTGCAGCATGTTGCTAGAGTGTCCTGGAGTGTTTGAGAAATTGCATGATTTTATAAATAATCTAAAAAGTTAACTCTCTTAGAAAGACAGCAAAAATTACTTGCTAATTTAAAGTTAATTTATAATATTATTGTGAGCTTTCTAAGTCCTTCAATATCATTAAAACAGAATAGCACCATCCAGACTTGGAATGGTAAAGTTATCTACACAACAATTATAATGTATGGATTTATAATACATTATATTTATCAATATCAATACAAATGCATCCACAAAAGACTCTCTGACTATGTTCCACTGAGGAATGACATGTTATATACTTTTCTCGTTAAAGCTGTTAAAATAAGGAGACAGGAACATGACTTTACCTTGTCACAGCGGTATTCTCCGAACTTGATTCCTCTCACGACTTGTTGGTAAATGAGGTTAGTGGCGACAGCATCCTCAGTTGGGTCGTGCCATGGAGCAAATATTTCTTTACGGAAGAACAACCTCCAGGGAGCGTTACGCTCTTGAGCACCTTGTTCCTTAGCATACTGTTCACACTGAGAGATGGCATCCATCACATGGTCACCTCCACTGCCCAGTGATGACACCTATTGTCAAACAAAGAAACTAAATCTAACTGGGACAAAAATTGTTTTGATAAAGCTATTTACTGAAAGGCATTTTGTTTCAGAAATCTTAAAGTCCATATCCCATCTAAACATGTGATTCCTATTTTCAGTAATAACTGAAAATAAAGCAGGTTTTATGTTACCAGAATTTAAAGAAGAAATACTTGAATGCATGAATATGGAAAATGTTTTATTGTGTTTCAGTAGTAGAATAAAGATATTCATGTGACAATAACCCTATATCAAAGAACATACATACCAACCAATGTAATTTAAAATTTACATGTCCCTTGCTTATCAACAGCACTGTCCTTTGAACCTTCTGCTTCATCAAAGTTATATATACAAGGCACACATAAGACATACACTAATATCTACTGAAATAGGCCTACTTCACACACTTTGGGCTTTGGTTTACTTTACATAAGAGACTCTCTCAGCTCTCAAACTGAGTCTCCAGGCTTCATCTGACCAAAGGTCCCACAATTAACTTTTTTTTATTAATTTATTTAAGACAAGACATGCCTTTAAAGTCTTTAACTAGCTGGGACCTGTATATGTGTATGATGGAAGTAGTAGTGATATCTCATGCCTTTGTACATATCTAAATGTTTCATGATGCCTTTCTGATCTGTGGGGGAGTGTTTCATGACATTTTTAAGTGCTGCAACTGAACCTATCAGTCCTTATGTTCCCATACTTATATGAACATTTACTCAGCCTTTGACGGCCTGTTATTTGTGATGGATTTTCAGACAATAATACCATTATCTATAATTTCCCATTTATCCCTGGGATCATTACAGTACTTTTATCAGAAGATCTTTGGAATAAGTCATTGCTGTGGGACATAAAGGATCATGTGACACAAACCTTGTCAAACAGAGCAATGTAAAGAGAGAATCCGAACTGGTCTTTCAGTCCGATCTTGTCTGACAGCTGCTGACACAGCTCCCTTGCAGTTGTAGCTGAGTCTGCCAGCAGGGTCTTTGTGTTCCCATCCATGAACGTTATTGGAAGCATAAGTGGCTTCTTGGATTTAGTGGCCTGGATAAAAAGTAAGGAAAATTCATTAAAATATACAACACACAGAGAACTGGCAGATCACTAAATGGTAATAGTGAGTTGGGAAACATGATTTGTTTATTTGAAACTTAAAACTTGATACAGATTTATAAATAGTCCAAATATCATATGAGGTTTTATTGTTTTTGCTGAATGGTTTAATTCCTGGGTGAATGATAAATAAATATGCCAAACATTGTAAGCAGAACATTTTTGCATCTACATTTACTCAAGGGAAGGCTTATATGTGAAATATTTAATGCATGAACAATTGTTGGCAAGGTTGATTTACTGTTACTCAGATTATCAATAAATAGCAAAAATGGCTTTATTAAATAACATTGTGAATGGTCAACATTTTGAGTAAAAAAAAAGGGAGATGACATTCTTTGAGCTGACCTGTAGTTCCAGCCAGCTTGGTGGTTGGTTTCTTGTTCCATTCACAAAGGTTCTCCTCAGACGTTCCTCGCAGTAAGGAGCGTAACCTGGGGGACCTTCTTGGATGAAGCAGCGCAGGTACTTCACAAACTACAAAGACGAAAAAGAAACAAATCTCTAAATAGACTACCTGGTATTACCGGACACCTGATGAAGGTGGCAAATATTTTGAAGAAAACACAAAGATACATTTGACTCACTATTCTCTAAATTTATTTTATTTCTCTCATCTTTTAATTTGATTCAGATGCTTATATCAATTCTCATCTTCACCCCTCCATGTTGACTATTTTTAAGGATAATTTTCTAAAAGTTCACATTTTATATGATTGAAATTAATTTGTGTTTGAATTTATATATTTTATATTATTGCGTTCTACTGATATCATGAAATGTTCATGCAAGCAAAAAATATAGTAAACACAGGAAGCAAATGGTAATGTTTAAATCACAAGTTGCTAATTGATACACAACAAAGGTCGAAGGGCAGTTATTTACATGTCACACAGTCTGAGCTATCAGTTACCCTACATATTATAAACCTGTCTGGTCTACTTACCTACATAACTTGCATCATCATACATTAATGACAATATCAGGGTTGTGTTACACTTGCATTTACTTTGTAACTTTAGATATCAAAACAACAATGTGGTAAAGTATCTGAATATCTGTTTGCACTGTTTCTCACAATAATTTGCAGTACTTTCAACAACAGAAGAATTTTGAAATTATGCGAAGACTTATCAAAGCCTTAAGTTAACCTGATTTCTGCAATATAAATTTTAATGAAATACCACGCATCAATTCCAGTCAATCTTGCAATCTTACGTATACAAATAAACAATACTGTGATACAGTGTATTAGTCCTGTGCTCAGTCTCTGTTATCCATACTTACCCTTTCAGATGGAGCAAAGCATCCGACACAGAGAGAGAGCAGGATCCAGCCACGGGCATGGCTGCTCTTGGACGCGTTGTTTGTCAGCTGTTTACAGATCTGGCAGTAGATCTCATCCCTATGGCGAGAATCAATGTCAAGGTCACACACACTAGATTATAATATACACCCAGCTACCAATTATATTTATCAATAAGACTTCTCATGAATATTCATGACTTTTAGATCAATAAAACAGCAGCTACTGTGTGTACCTGAACACTTCTGGTCTACCGTTAGTAAAATTATTAGTCTCATACAGAATAATTTCACTGTTTATTAATACTTTTTTGCAAATTTAAAACTAATGTATATTGATATATTTCATTATGAATATATTACATGAGTCACTTAAAATTTTAAGACTTTATTAGCCAAACAAATATGAATAATCAGGAGTCAGCACTTTTAATTAATCATGTGCTTAAATATATGTTCATTAATGAGCAACTCAAATATGAACATAAAGGAGACAGTTGAACATATGAATATTAATAAGTATCAATTAACCAGTAACTCTGTTCAAACTATTAATCTCTGCTTGAACTTCAAATGCCATGCACATATGCAAAATATTATTTACCTGATAGTAAATACCACAACAGGGCCACAAATTAGGTTACAGAGGTTTTTTTACTGTCTTGCCTGGCATAGCATACTGCTGATAATTAAATAAATAATTCAATGATAAAGATACGTGATAACCTAGAGCTTCTAAGACATAAAACCTATGAATCAATGACACTATCACCAGTCAGAATGAAGTAAGAATAACGTTATTATTAAGCCTTCTGGACTTCAGTTTTTCCAAAGTGTGTGTTTAGGAACAAACCTGAAGTCATAACCTGTCATTTAGACATTAGAGCAAATCTCTGAGGTTCTAATATATTTAAGTCATATTTATGACTTACCTGAGGTCAGGTCGCAGGATGCCGTGACCGATGATGAAGTGGAGTTTTTCCAGGTTGGAGGTCGGGCGGTCCTCCAGGAGGGCGTTACCACTGCCAGTGTATTCACCGTCTCGGAGTTTGTTTGCTACCTCCTCTGTGATCTTAGATTTCTTCTTCAACGTCAATGACACTAATTTTCTGCGCATTGTTCTGCGGTTAACTTGTTTAGTTGGCATGGGTTCACGTTCCTGGAAAGGTATAAACACGTTTATTTTAATATTTTTTTTTTGCTATTTTTGATTCTCATGAATGTTTATGAAATAAAAATATATAAAATAACTATTCTAAAGTTGGATTAAGAGGTTAAGTTTCTGTTAACCAAGGACTATTGAGTTAATTTTATCCCTTCTTTATAACTATTTATTGTTCCTGTGACAGACATTAATTCAATAACATGACCTGGAAAGCCTGTCAAATATCCTAATCTAAATTTAATAAAACCATGTATAAGACTAGCTGTATGCAAGATCATCCATAACAGGAAAAGAATCTAAACATCAGATTCACAACCTCATCACTATTTATGATGTCTTTATAATGATTTAAACAAGGGACCTATGGGTCACGACGCTCAGCTGTTATATATGATAAAAAAATATTATTTAGAAATGAGGCACATGCTGGTTTTGTGTGGTAATAAATATAAGCTGTATTATGAGTTGTTGTTGTTTAGCTTATGTATGATTTGATAGTACCTTTGAAGACAGGGAAGAGGATTGATTTCATTTATTTTATTAACAAATGGAGTACTATTGTCACACAGATTTTGACTTGGCCATATAACTTATAAGCAGAAAATATAATATAAGAGTTTAACTATTTATTAAAAAAAATTACAAATATTGTCCCAAATATAATTTTTATAAAAAATAATAAGAGAATCATATGATTTTTTTAAATGAAATATAACTGATATGATTATTAAAATAATATTAAAGAATATATTCATGAATGCATTCATGAATACATTTTGAAAGTATTTGCACGAGTATTCATATACTTTCATTTTTACCTGAATTCCTATTCTTTATGCAAGAAATTTTATAATGGAGTACATTATCATATTCGTATTTAAATACAATTACAAAGTATTCACACCATGTCTGGTATTTATTCAGTTTCACCAACCAATGATGTTGAGAATCCAGAATATACAAAATTCACACATTTAAATAATGATCATAAGTACCTGGTTTTATGGCTTTTATTAATATTAAAAAATAACTGTAAAAAATTCATTTTGGACTAATTTCACATCAATGTACACACTAGACACAGTAGGAATCTAGATTAATATTATCAACTGCATCTTTGTCTATCATTAATTTCCTTCATATGATCCCTAATGATTAGTAATGAATAATATGATTTACTTCTTTATCATTAAAATTGAACTGAAAAATGCCATAGGTGACTGCATGGTGTTATTTGGAATATATGACATTCTACCCATCGATACAAGATTCTTATATCATCAGTAACTGCAAGTTAATTTCCTGTTATTATAAACTAACAAATTCCTTTTCTATTTTTCTTTAATTTGTTATTAAAAACCAATAAAAATTTATTAATTTATTGTTTATTGTTATGTTGTTGGTTAAAACTACTAGATGAGTTGGGTTGGACACCTGGATCAACTGTGGCTGGCCATAAGCTGCCTGGATTCCTGTATGCCTCGCCTCAAGCGTGCATAATTTGATGAAAGGTCAACAAGGTCAACATACAGGTGACTCAAGAGGGGCTGGAGAAAGCCAAAGTCTGACAGGGTCTAATAAAAAACATTAATAAAAGCTACAATTTTTGGCCAATTTCTTTCAGCTTTTAAACTAAAAAGCTGAAATCCTAATGTGTGCATGATATGAAAATTATATCAACAGTACTCACAGGACACAAACGTGCCATGGTCACAGTTGGGCAAAATTAAAGGTACTAATTTTATATTTATACTAATAACTTATAAAATTTGAAAAATTCAGAACTAATTTTGGGTATTCAATTGAATCTTGATTAAATAATGTTACATCCCTGACAAAAAAATCTCTAGCTTCAGCAATGCCCTTGTTAAGGGAGTAAATATATTTCTTGATTTTTCACAAAGTGCATTATGTTTGGGCCCATAACTTAAAACAATTACGCAATACTGACATCATTCTGGCATGTGCATAGAGAATGAAAAATATGTATATTATTTATGATCAAAGTCAGATCAGTGGTTTTGATATTAGGCAGTCTTGAAGTGTAACAATGGGTTTTTAATGGAAAAATGAAGTTTTTCATTAATATCTCGAAGGTATTAAGTCCTAGTGACCAAATTCTTGGCATGGTAGGGGATTTTGGAGACATCTAACTGAATGCTGAATTTAAGGAACTAAGAGCTGAAGCTGGGGAGCTGAGCTCTTGCAAACTGCATAACACTAGCTTGATGTAAACAATATGTTACATGATGCTTGAAAACTTATTAAAATCTACAGTTTTTGATCAACTGGTTTCAAATTTTTGGTGTTAACAGTTGAAATGCTAACAAAAACATGCTGTGAAAATTAAATCCACAGTACTTACAGGAAAAAAACGTGCCATGGTCAAAGTTAGGCAAAATTTAAGGTACCAATTTTTTATTTTTATTAATATTTTAAAAAATTTAAAAGATTTTCATCTAATTTTGGGTATAAAATTTAATTTTGATTAATTAAAGTTATATTACTGGAAAAAAGGTCGATAGCTTTAACATTTTTTGTGTTAAGTGATCAAATATCTTTCCTGATTTTTTACAAAATGCATTATGTTTGGGCCCATAACTTTTTTAAATTAAATAATACAGACATAATTTCTGGCATGTACATAGGAACTATATAGAGGAATATTTATGGTAAATATGAGGAAAAACAGATGAGTGGTTTTGATATTAGGCAGTCCTGAAGTGTGAAAATAGGTTTTTAATAAAAAATTGAGGTTTTTCCTTAATTTCTCAAAGGAACGAAGTTGCAAAGACCCAGTTTTCGGCTTGGTAGGAGATCTTGGGGACATCTAACATTATGCCGAATTTTGGATTCCTAGGTCTTACGGTTTCAAAACGTGCCACATCTACGGACGGACGGACAGACGGACGGACGACGGACAATGGACCACGACTATAGCTCAGATGACTTATAGTCAGCTGAGCTAAAAATTATAAATGTGCATTAATTAATAGTTTATATGAACTTTTAAATATTTTTTTTAAATAACCAAATACAAGAACTGCTTGGTGTAGATAACTGACTGGGTGCCTCACATAAAATGTGTAAATGTAAGGTACCTCTTTAGACCTTTGGTTGCCAATATGTTTTTTACTCAGCTTGCAGATTATGAGCCCATTTATGCTTTAGAGGCAACATAAAATGCACTAGTTCTGCCAAGACCAAATGTACAAGGACTTTATCTCTCTTTCTAGGCAGCAAGATTACCCATACATGTAAAAAGTAGACCTGCATTATTTCAACTGCTAACATATTGTACTTTGTCAGCATACTGGGATCTATAGTAAATTTCTCAAATAATATTTCCAAGATTAGGCTCCACCATAATTCAAAATATTTTCTCTTTCATATGATTACCATCAAATTTATTTGGAAAAAATAAGCCAGTTTTATATTCATTGAAATATACAAATTCATATACATGCATGACTTTAAATATACATAAATCACTGCAAAATCTAGGCTTCAGCTTAAAATCTGCAAAATAAATTTATACTCATAAATAAGCTTCTCAGAGATGCCTCAACCTCGATTGATAAAACATAAATGTGACGAATCCTTTTTGACAGTCATAGCATATATTACTTATCAGCTCCACTATATCAATTATCACCCATTTGAACAAACAAGTTTAATCTTACACTATAATATACATGATGTTTCATAACTTACCAGTTCTGTTCCCATTCTCTGAGCCTCCTCTAAGTCTTTCTTGTTGAATTTCCGGCCAAGTGTGGAGTAGATCTTGGTCATAACTGGGGTGTTATCCTGAAAAAAATATATATGTGAGCCTTAATTAGAACGCTTGGCAGAAAAAACTGCTAAATTATCACATTTCAATCAATAAAATCAGCATAACACACTTCTTATAAATAACTTACTTATGTTCTTGTCTGTTCAATAGGAAACTTTTGGTTACAGATACAGTGAAACCTCGTTGTGTCGAACTCACATAAGTTGAATATCCCGCTTATGTCGAAGTTACAGACTCAAATTCCCAACAACTCTAGTTAAATTATAACCAAATAAAACCGGCTTGTGTCCAACCACTGATGTGTCAAAGTTTTCTGAGGGTCCCTTCGACTTTGTCACAATGAGGTTTCACTGTATTTAGAGAGTTTTCTTTATATGATGATAATATATTTTGCTATAATATAATCCTGTTTTATCTATAGATGCATTTTTACACACATTTTGTTCTTACAATGATTTGTAAAAGCAGAAAAACAAAGAGTTCATGAAACACAAATGTTGAAATACTCCATTCTGTTAAACAATAAATGTCTTGAACTCTGAAGATCAAAACAATTAATTCAATAATTAGAGGTCTGCTTTAAGTTTACTGAATGCTACCATGGACGCTAGCCAAAGTCATGCCTATGCCAACAGATTGATGAATGGCTGTGGACTTTATAAAATTGTTTCTGACGGAGGTAGGCTAGTTAGAGATGACCTACCCTGACGTCTGACATGGAGGTGTGGTATTTTGGTTCTGGAAGATCCCCCATGAATCTCAGGATGGTGATCCACACAGCAAGAGCAGCCTGTTAACAATACATTGAATAACACAGTCATTCATACAGCAGGGGTAGCCTGTAAACAATACATAAAGTTCAATATATAAAAGGTGAATATATACACACAAGAGGTAAAATATACTGAACTCAAGGGTAAATATATGTATACAGTAATCCACATTTCCTTATATTTTCAAGGAAATAGTGGATAATTCAGCTTTAAACCATACCTAGCCCATTTACTACAAAAAACTTCTTTCACAGCCACAGTTATCTCTCTTCACATAATTTATGTAACATGAAATTTATTCTCTGATATACTGAACATATCTTTAAATGATCATGTGATACGGAGCAATATTATTTAGCACCTGGTAACAGTTAATTAAATATATATTTATAATTTTCAAGTTAAAAGAAATTATTACCAAGATCCTGAAATAATTTTTTATTGAAAAAGTATTCAAAGATCAGTTTTTAATAATTTTCATGATAACAAATTCATACACAGCCTTCTGCACCAATTATGTTCTAATTTCTTGCAAAGTATACTGATATAAAAATTATCAAACTGGACATTCCAAATTTGGATTCAATGAAAATATCCCTGAAAATAACGAAAAGTTTTAAAAAGTGATATCAGTATGAACATTATGTAAAGAACATCTTTTTTAAAGTAGGCAATATGTCTTATGAATGATCCCTGTTTAAGAATTTATAAGTAATATAATTACCAGCTGGTCCCCTTCATTCTTGAGCGGGAGTAGAGGTTGTTTCAGCGTCCTGCGGAGGAACATGTGATTAGCGTTGCCTTGGAAGTAGGTGGCAGCGTACTTAGAGAACTTGTACTGTGACAGATCTTCCTCATCATCTCCTGGTAGAGGGAGCTGCATGTTCATGTCGGCACCTTCGATCATACCCTTACGACGACTGTCTTCAAGGTCCTTCAATGACAAATAATTTGATAAAATCAATAAATGCTCTTACATTTCTTACAACAATTAAATCATGAGTCTTTCTGACAACAAAGTTAATAACATTTCAGCAAAATTTATTATGACATTATGTATGATCACGCTTCACTGAAGAATTCTTTTTTCTTCAAGGTCTTTGAATGAAACCCTTAATACTGAAAAATTTTTATTCTTGAAATAAGTAAACAGTCTTAAAAAAGTCCATAGTTTCGACAGAATTAACTCACTGAATTCTTAAGGTTTTGAGATTTGTAATGGCAAAAATTATTATGATAGAACAGGTACCTGGGCAAAGTCAATTCCTGCTGAGTTTCCTTTTGAAAGGAGACCTAGTTCAGGGAAACATTTAGAAATGGAAAAACAATGGCAGTTAAACCATATCTCTCCTAAATATAGTGGTGACACATTTTTAGTTAAGAAATTCATAACAATTTCATGACTTGTAAAATATACACTTATATTCACAGGATTGATCTTTGGCTTCATGAAAGGATTTTCTAATTTCTGTTTTAATGCAATTTACACATTTCCTTCTTGAACAGCTACTAAAGTACTTACATATCATTCACAAATAGGATTCAGAAAAGATACATTTGACTCTGACATGCAGCGCATACATGATTATGGAAATTTTATGACCAGCAAAATACCTCATTTGATCCACCAGTAGATTCCCGAGAACTGAAGAAAAACCAGTTACTGTCCAACCAAGCTGGTGGGTCAAAATTATCATTAAGTAACAAATATCTCAAATATCTGGCCAAATCTGCAGCTCCAGTGTCCAAAGTATCCTCCATGGTGGTGTGCAAAATAATTACTTTATGATCCTGGTAACTTGCGGAACAGAAAATGGGATCTCAAAGAATGTCAGGAACAATGGAATATAAATTAACATTAATATTTGATAAAATGTTAAATGGATGATCTCTTGTGCTCTGTCCAAAAAGTAAAATGTTCCATACATATTCCTTGAAAACTTCTTCACTGAGAAACAAGTCAAATGCAAGATCCCTGACAAAGTTTTTAACAGGAATGTTTGCATGTATGATCCTGAGTTGGTCTTTTTAAATTACCAACAACCATTGAATAAAGATTCTCTGGGTCCTTGACATCTGCATGGCCACAAATATTTAACTATATGATCCGTGTTTCACACTTTGGCTCTCTCCCTGATTGCTGACATTTCACCTTTGGCCATTTGTCTGAGATAATCCTATATAATTCCCCTATTTGACCAACTAAACATAAATCTGAACATTGAAATCTCCCAGGTATGCAGCAGAGAACCAATCTAGCCCAAACCAAAGTAATAAATCACGACAAAGGTGCTCAAACACCCCCACACTGGTGAGAGGTCGAGATCGCAGTTGACATTGAAGAAACGATCAGCTGTTAAATTAGAAGCAACCAATGCTGACTCAGGAAAAAGGTGGATCAATTGTTTTCATGCATTCCTTTTTTTCCCTCTTCATTTAAATCCCTAAGAATTCCATTCAAGCGATCTTCCTATAACACATTACTAAGAAACCTTAGGTAGCACCATCCTTAACTCCCTACGAATAATGGGTTACCCCATTTTTATCATGTAAAAGTTTATTCCATTTTATATGAAGGGGGTGGGATATACAAATTGCTATCTAACAGAAGCATCAGCCTGCTAACCCCCTCAGAGCATGGGTTATACCCATTTTCTTGTTTAAGGGTCTGTACCATTACTGACAGATAGAGGTGGCTTAAGCTAAGTATTCCCAATAAGTCTCCGGTCGGGGCCCTTTGTTTCCTGAACACTACTTAAGATTACAGGAGAAGTGCAGGGCAAACAGATGTACATGTAGCTCAAGGACTTTATCATCTCTGTAAACACAGAACTATCTGCGTGTATACACAGTATTACACAGGACACAGCTAATCTTGGATGCTGTGTTTGTTGTTTAGATATTTTTACACAATTCTCAGGAATAAATTTCGATTTGTTGTCATGCAAGTCATGAAGAACCTAATCTGAGTGAGTAGTTTTTTTAAAGCTAAATGTATATCAATAGTCGGGATACCTTAATGTCCTGATTATCACTTAGTCATACTACTTTTGCTTATCACTATTATTAAGAACAATCTTGTGTTAATTCAGTTAATCATAATATCTTAAATGGAGATGTTCAGTATGGAAATTGCCTCTGCTGCATTTTAATGAAAAATTTTATTTAATGAAAAAGAAATATATTTTAAAACAGAGAAATATTTCTAGCTTGGAAACTAGATGGTGCTGACAGACCACTGCAGTATTACAATAAATATCAACAATAGTATTTCCAGATACTGCAACTTAAATGGAGATGTACAGTGTGGAAATCTTCTCTGCTGCATTCTAATGAAAAACTGCATTTTACTGGGAATGAGATACATTTAAAAAAAAAAAAGAAATATTTCCAGGTTGAACACCAGATGGTGTTGACAGACCATGGCAGTATTACCATAAATAACAATAAAAGTATTTCAAGGTACTGTTTTAATAAAATAATATCAGATCGTGAAGAAAATACAGGTAATTCTGTATGTCTAGGGCATAGATGAAACCATGTACTTTTATTTTTTGTTGAAAAAAAATTACTGCTTTGAGGATATGTTAAATTGCTAATCTTGAATTAGAATAAGTTCTATTGAAGCACATACCTTGAATGCTGATGGAGCACCGCCTTCTGAGGATTCTGTTTGAGCATCGATGAAGCCAAACATTTCATCGACGATCTTTGAGTCATCCACAGCAGCACCACGAGTCCTCTCTACGTGGTCAATCTGTTGACGCTTCTCGATCGCTTGCTGCCTCTGCATTCTCTCCTCCTCTAAGACTTCCTTCTCAATCTGAGCAAGCCTTTGCTGCAAGAATGAGCACACTGAACTTTAAAAAATTCTGCCTTATTTTTTCCAAACAATCAAATTTCATATAGATTACATCAGTTTAATAAACAAAAGCAATCCTGGAGGACTTCCTGGTAAAACTGTTTTCCACAGAATATTGTGGAACACACAATAGCCCGAAAAAAACTACACATGTATTATCAGTCCATATACATAAATATTCAACATTTATGAAACAAAATGAATATGGGCAAGTTAGTCTGAGATCAGTTCTGAAGGTTGTACATCAGAAATATATGTTCTTCCTAAAGACCACTTTATTGTCTGCAAGTGACTTTTACTGGACTACACAGGCAAGTATAAGAATGTCTGCAATCATAAAATTCATTAAATTTCAGGATATATATTCATACAGATGGAATTAGTTTCAAGACAATGAACCTCACTGAATTTTGTATTAGATCTCAGTTTCAAAAAGAGTGACATATTTATCATTCCACATTTAAGTGATAAATCACTGCAATACAGCCATGGTATGATGATCAAGAATAAGGAATTACAATATCATTGACCCCGCCATCTTCATCAGACCGTCCCACGTCCATGAAGAGGTCACTAGCGATGGAATGACTGTCCATCAGGAACACCTCGTCATCATCCCAATCATTGTGACCATCAATATGGTTTTCCTCAGTATTTTGTTCACCACCAGCAGTGCCAACTGGCTGCAACTGCTGGTCTTCCATCATTTTATAAAGTCAGAATTTATGACCATCTTTAATATCACTTTATTTTCTATACTTCAGTTACATTTCTCCTCCATGAACTTGTCCTGCCATAACTTTACATTAAATTTAGTTTCCTGTGATTTTGGTCAGAGATCCCTACATGTTCATGTGGAAAACGTCACTGTTTTTGCTTTTGGATTGAGATTCCTTCAACCATTTGATATTACATCACTTTACCTTCATATTGATATTCAGTCACCGTCATATCAATATTCAGTATAAATGTGCAATGGATGAAAAATAATAAACATTTTGACATCCTGAAAAACATCCAAACATGGGGTCATCTGAAGTATGATCCTGATAAGGAAAGGACCTTCCATCTGTTCCTCCATAAATGTCTAGAGAATTACAAGGTTAATTCTTTCACAGCTGTAACATAATTAAGAATAAAGTCTTATATTTCAGATAATTCAGGCCAAGAGTTAATGACAAGACCTATTTGAAAGACACATGATCATATACCATGTCTTCCATGTGTGACAAGTACAGTCCTTTGGTGATCCAAGACTTAAGTAACCGACTCAAGTATTCTTGGGTGTAGAGAATAAAAGTTCAGTTCAACTTTTCCTTCAGTAGAGTCTTTTTTAGGAAGACGTGACATCTAGAGAAGACCACCACCATTCCAATAGCAAGTCCAGACCATGTTACATCCACACAATGTGGAACAGAGGGATTTCAACTGTAATACAGTGCTGACAATTCTATGAAGTACACCTGAAATTGGAATGGGAAAACCTGTTCTTCCTCCACCATGAAGCTTTACATCTGTGATTCACGTTTTGTGATGCCTACTCAACTTGCAGCTCTTTGTAATCCTAAGTTCTCTCAAACTCCTCATTGGTATTCTCAAGTACAATCCAGCACCAGTCAATTCAAGAACCTGGCTGCAACAGGGTCAGTCCCAGCAGGACTTCTTACATGAACTTGCCAGTCTCTGATATCTGACTTGCATGACAAAAATGGCCCTGCTTCCGGTTTATATGACCCTGGGTCCATAAAGGAACGTTAAACACAGAGCACTCAGCTGCTGCATGGAACATATAAACACAGTCTCGACTTTGCCAGTCGAATTATGTCCTCTTGACAGGCTATTTTGCTCAGATAAATAAGGAAATGGGGTTTCCTGTATTTTTTCAATGTGCCCATAAATTAATTTCTGCTGGATAGATTTCATTAATTATTCATAGTTTCCTTTCCTTTTATAGCCTTTATATATCACTTCCAGTGGTGGCTCTAGATCACAATTATCTTAATGTTGCTTAACATTCTATTAACCACATGCATGTATGAACATAATACACATATAATTATGAACCATGAAACACCTAGGCAACAATATGCAATGCTCAACCTGCCTGATTAAAAATTTTCAGCAATTAAATGAGAATTAAATAATAAATCATACATAATAAACACAAACAGTTTGTGATCATTTCTATTGAGAGTCACTATTGCTCTGTATTAATATTCCTCTCACTTACATACTCAAAAAATATGTTATTACAAAAGGTACTATTTCTTATTGTGTAACTGTTTGTGTACACTCAAATGAGGCCTCAAAGGGTATTGACACCAGAACTGAAATATCTCCACTGAGAAGATATTGCAGATATCAGTATTACAGTTTGTTAGCAATGTCTCACAGTGTGTCATTTTTTAAATTACAGAATTTAACAAATTTCCACAAGCCTTTTTTAGGAGGGATGGGACAAGGGCAATGAAAAACATAATGAGCTTTGATGTGGACCAGGTTAAAGGGCCATATCCATTGATAAGGTTTGGTCTTGGTGGGAGTATGTGGTCTACTGAATGTCAATCTAGTTTGAATAATTAAAGGTGCCCATTCAACTACCTTTTGAAAAAGAATTTATGTGATATCTGGCTTCCAGTGTGTACATATTAATGATCTAAGGGTAATTCTGGTTATGAAAACTTCTTATAATGCCTCAGTGAAGGGTGTATGAACTTGTTTAAGAAACAATGTGTTTGTAAACACAGCAATGTTGACACACAGGAACAAGGGACCTATGGGTCACGACGCTCAGCTGTTATATATGATAAAAAAATATTATTTAGAAATGAGGCACATG
Source organism: Sipunculus nudus (assembly GCA_026874595.1). Lineage (NCBI taxonomy): Eukaryota > Metazoa > Annelida > Sipuncula > Golfingiida > Sipunculidae > Sipunculus > Sipunculus nudus. The sequence continues at coordinate 5,948,055 of CM049314.1, read as the reverse complement.
CTGGTTTTGTGTGGTAATAAATATAAGCTGTATTATGAGTTGTTGTTGTTTAGCTTATGTATGATTTTGATAGTACCTTTGGAGACAGGGAAGAGGATTGATTTCATTTATTTTATTAACAAATGGAGTACTACTGTCTCACAGATTTTGACTTGGCCATATAACTTATAAGCAGAACATATAATATAAGAGTTTAACTATTTATTAAAAAAATTACAAATATTGTCCCAAATATAATTTTTATTAAAAATAATAAGAGAACCATATGATTTTTTAAAATGAAATATAACATATGATTATTAAAATAATATTAAAGAATATATTCATGAATGCATTCATGAATACATTTTGAAAGTATTTGCACGAGTATTCATATACTTTCATTTTTATCTGAATTCCCATTCTTTATGCAAGAAATTTTATAATGGAGTACATAATCATATTCGTTTTTAAATACAATTACAAAGTATTCGCATCATGTCTGGTATTTATTCAGTTTTCACCAAACAATGATGTTGAGAATCCAGAATATACACATTTCACACATTTAAATAATGATCATAAGTACCTGGTTTTATGGCTTTTATTTATATTAAAAAATAACTGTAAAAAATTCATTTTGGACTAATTTCACATCAATGTACACACTAGACACAGTAGGAATCTAGATTAATATTATCAACTGCATCTTTGTCTATCATTAATTTCCTTCATATAATCCTTAATGATTAGTAATGAATAATATGATTTACTTCTTTATCTTTAAAAATGAACTGAAAAATGCCATAGGTGACTGCATGGTGTTATTTGGAATATGTGACATTCTACCCATCGATACAAGATTCTTTTATCATCAGTAACTGCAAGTTAAATTCCTGTTATTATAAACTAACAAATTCCTTTTCTATTTTTCTTTAATTTGTTATTAAAAACCAATAAAAATTTATTAATTTATTGTTTATTGTTATGTTGTTGGTTAAAACTACTAGATGAGTTGGGTTGAACACCTGGATCAACTGTGGCTGGCCATAAGCTGCCTGGAATCTCCCCTCAAGCGTGCATAATTTGATGAAAGGTCAACAAGGTCAACATACAGGTGACTCAAGAGGGGCTGGAGAGAGCCAAAGTCGGACAGGGTCTCATAAAAAACATTAATAAAAGCTACAATATTTGGCCAATTTCTTTCAGCTTTCTAAACTAAAGAGCTGAAATCCTTATGTGTGCATGATATGAAAATTATATCAACAGTGCTCACGGGAAACAAACGTGCCTTGGTCACAGTTGGGCAAAATTTAAGGCACTAATTTTATATTTATACTAATAACTTATAAAATTTGAAAAATTCAGAACTAATTTTGGGTATTCAATTGTTACATCCCTGACAAAAAAAATCTCTAGCTTCAGCAATGCCCTTGTTAAGGGAGTAAATATATTTCTTGATTTTTTACAAAGTGCATTATGTTTGGGCCCATAACTTAAAAAAAATACACAATACTGACATCATTTCTGGCATGTGCATAGTGAATGTATAGAAAAATATGTATATTATATATGATCAAAGTCAGATCAGTGGTTTTGATATTAGGCAGTCTTAAAGTGTAACATTGGGTTTTTAATGGAAAAATGAAGTTTTTCATTGATATCTCGAAGGAATTAAGTCCTAGTGACCAAATTCTTGGCATGGTAGGGGATTATGGAGAAATCTAACTGTATGCCAAATTTAAGGAACTTAGAGCTGAAGCTCGGGAGCTGAGCTCTAGCAAACTGCATAACACTAGCAATATGTGACATGGTGCTTGAAAACTTGAATAAAATCTACGGTTTTTGATCAACTGGTTTCAAATTTTTGGTGTTAACAGTTGAAATGCTAACAAAAACATGCTGTGAAAATTAAATCCACAGCATTTACAGCAAAAAAACGTGCCATGGTCAAAGTTGGGCAAAATTTAAGGTACCAATTTTTTATTTTTGCTAATATTTTTAAAAATTTAAATGATTTTGATCTAATTTTGGGTATACAATTTAACTTTGATTAATAAAAGTAATATTACTGGAAAAAAAGTGCTTAGCTTTAACAAGTTTTGTGTTAAGTGATCAAATTTCTTTCCTGATTATTTACAAAATGCATTATGTTTGGGCCCATAACTTTTTTAAATTAAATAATACAGGCCTAATTTCTGGCATGTACATAGGAATTATACAGAGGATTATTTATAGGAAATATGAGGAAAAACAGATGAGTGGTTTTGATATTAGGCAGTCCTAAAGTGTGAAAATAGGTTTTTAATTAAAAATTGAGGTTTTTCCTTAATTTCTCAAAGGAATGAAGTCGCAAAGACCCAGTTTTCGGCTTGGTAGGAGATCTTGGGGACATCTAACATTATGCTGAATTTTGGATTCCTAGGTCTTACGGTTTCAAAACGTGCCAAATCTACGGACGGACGGACGGACGGACGGACGGACAGACGGACGGACGACGGACAATGGACCACGACTATAGCTCAGATGACTTATAGTCAGCTGAGCTAAAAACATGTTAACATAGGTGGTAGGTTGCATATATGCGGAGGTTACTGAGAAAGGTCTCTTATTGCAAAACACCAATGGCAAAGCTCTGGCTTATCTGACTTGTCGCCAGATGCCCTTGTGGAATTTGTTTTGATTATTGTGGCCGGCCCCCACATATTATAAACACATTAATTAAAACTAACAAGCCGCCTGTGTGTGGAAATATTCTCATTTTTCCCCTATTTTATAAAAGCTCCAAGGGATTATAAAAGTCAGATAGGTGATGAGGCCCCGTTAAAGATCTTATACAAAGGGCTGGATGAAACAAGCCAACATGTCAGGTGACCACATACATCCCTGAAGAGATACCTATCGATCCGTAACGTTTACTGTTAGTGCTATTACTGCTGTTACCTACTGTCAATAACTGTTCTTTTGCATTCTAGGGGACTTTGCTAATCTAAACCTTCAGGATTGCACTCAATCATTTGATACTCTGTTCATATTATAATTATAATATTATAAAAATCCTTCAGGATTGCACTCAATCATTTGATACTCTGTTCACATTATAATAATTTTTGTTTTAATTCTGGAAGCAATAAAATCATTCATACATATGACTTTCACCACCTGGTTTTACATACTCAACAAGATCATGATATTAGGATCTATGGGCGGATCCAGGATTTTGGAAGGAATGGTGGGGGGGGGGGGGGAAGAGTCCTACCAGGGAAACTAATGAGAAATCCTGAGAAAGAACATCCAGGCCACAAAAATTGGTTGAAAGGTTGCAGAAGCTGAAAAATTGGGTATCTAAACAGCCTCAATCTCCCTCTGAATCCACCGATGTAATCCCTTGAGACAGTTAATATTCATCAGGTCCTTAAATCAAAACAATTTGAAATTATTAAATTCTGAAAGATTGTTGGAAAAAACTTATCAGGGGAAATTTAGGCGATAATAATATACCCACTCATAGGTTAAATAGACAAGGAAAAGCAGTAAGCTGCTTGTTACAATTATTTTTTGCTGTTTCCACCACACATGCTGCAGTTTACTCTGGGGACAAATCATGCTGCTGTTAGCGATAACTATCTCACCTTGTGTAGTTTCTCTGCCTCCTCTTTAGCCTTCTTGGAGTTCATCTGCTTCTTGAGTCGGCTCTCCTCCTCCTGACGAAGACGTTCAGCCTCCTTCTTCTTGCGGTACTGTAATGCAAAGCATTTTTTTAAATTTACCAGCACATCTCTTGGTGACTTTCAGAACAACTACTTTTACTGCAATGTTTTTTTGTCCGGTCAGATTAAGACTAGCCGACTAATTTGTTCTGCCTGTTCTACCAGTATATGAAGTTTGTATTTTAAAATCTGATTGTTCTGTCAGGGCCATCAATGGATTTCTCAATGTCCCTGAGTTTACTCTGGTGATTACAAATCCCTCTCAGAAACATATACAGAAGAAATCAGTTTTTACCTCAATGCGCATGCGGTTGAACTTCCTTCGAGCTTGGACTTTCCTGACACATGCCTGGAGCAGCATGATGCTCTGCAGTCTCCGCTCATACAACACGCGGGCGAGGAAACCACGAGCGTGTCTCTACAATATCATCGTATTGTTGCAGTATATATGCATCACATGCATAAAAATATTCATTTTCCTAAGGACCCTAGTGATCACTTTTTTTTATAAATAGCTGTACATTCTTATATGCAGGTATATTATTATTGGCTAAATTCCCCTGAATAGTACTTTCCAACAATCTTCCATAATTTGATAAATTTAAAATTGTTTTGATTTAAGAACCTTACGAATACTGATTTTATGAGTTTCTCTTTTTTTAATTAATCTGACATTTTTAAAACTTACAAAAGATCTGCAAAACTGATGACAGAATAACCAAATATATTATCAAAGCAGACAACTAAGCAATTTTTCTTAAATTCTAAAAGAGATAAAGATAATGATACAAGTATCTTCCACTGAGATAACATGATTTCTGCAGAGGAAAACTCTGCTGTTTACATGGAACTAACTTCCCAGGAGACACCTCTATCTGACAGTTCAGTGTAACAGTAACTGTCCTGCTATAAGTTTTTTTTTATTTCTGTTAAAATGTGACAATGTCACTGTCTTACCTGGAATGTTATCATCTTTGTACGGAGGATGTTGAAGCGAGCAGTCAGGATGCGTGAGCGACACAAAGCCTGCAGTCTAAGGTAGCCTTGTCTCATCTGTTTGACAGGAAGACACCACAAGATCAATGCAAGGTCATCAGCATTGTACAGCAAAATGTATATTACAAGGTTTAGCACACAAAGCTGGTAAAATGTCATCTCAGCTTCTGAAAATTTAACTGTTCTCAGTTATTACAATTTCTTCTAATTGCTCTTTATTTACAAAGTTTTTGGATACTGACATTTTATTTGATGCAGACATTTTAGCAGTGTTCTCAAAACTGAAGCCTGTCTAAGAGAGCATGAAATGTAGTTATTTTAAAGATGTTCAATTGATTTCAGCATTTAATTATAACTATTAGAATTGTAAAAACAAATTTCAAGTTCTTTTTTTTTTGGTAAATATTATCAAGAATTAATTGCTACAATTCTGACAAATTCAAATTAAAAATAGTTCAAAACTTAAGAAAAATGTACATTTTGATAATTTGTTTTCTTTCAATGAGTTATACACAAATCATAAAGATATAAAACTGCAAGGCCGGCCAAACTATATTTGACTGCAATGAAATGCCTCCATGGTCAAAACACCATTGTGACAAGACAAACACAGCCTGGTTTTTCATTGCAACTAATATAGCAATGGCAGCACACAAAACAGATGCAGCTTTATACAGCAATGAGCCACACTGTTCTTAAAATATAACTTGCCATATTATGAAAGAAATTGATCTTTGAGATCCTAAAGAAATGGGTAGGAATTCAAAATAAACCTCTTTCACTCCCCTTGGACTTTTTCTCTAGTTTACTTAACCAATTAAGTTTGGTATAAATTTTGGAATAACTAAGTTTAATTTTATTTATTAAACAATCACATCTGTTTACTAAGGAGCAAGTTAATGAAACATTTCAATGCCAGTTTTAAAATAGTGTTGCCCAAGAATTTTTCTATACTGTCAGTATCTTACACCAATTTCTTAACCCGGGTGAGAGATGTCAGTAACAACAGGTTCATTCCAAGACAAGAGACATCACACAAGCCTTTTATTTCAAGTCCCGTCTAACAAAATTATTTATATTTTTCTATCTGTCAAGTATAAGAAATCCAAAAAAAATATCTTTGATTACTATGACAATTTTGATTAAGCTGATAAGAATTAAGTCTCAAAACTTTCAATAGATCAATAAATTCTATTCAGTTAAAATCAAACCATATATTCCTAAATAGTTTGTTATCATATGAATAAATGTTCAAAATTCAAATTAATGACACAGTACCAATTCATATCTCCTCTTGGCTGCAAAGCCTCGCCAGACTGTCTGAATGATGATACAGCACTGCAGCATCTTCTCGAAGCGTTTACGGTAATGCCAGCCTCGTATGGCTTTCTGGATGATGATGATTTTTTTGGTCAGTGCCTTGTCTCTCTCTTGTTCCAGGAAGGCATCTTGAGCATCCTGAAATATAAGATTTGCATATTGACATATGTATACAGTTGTAAAATGCAAAAAAAAATTAATGGGGTGATTCATAAAGGGGGATTTATAGAGCAATCTGAGAGTTTGCAGAGGATACCTGTCAATTTACTTAAAGTCATATTCTTTTAAAGAGTCTACACCTGGGGAGATGGAAATGATTTTTTTTTAATTCTCAATTCTTGTGTAAAAAAATTAAATTTCTATATATAGCTCTTATATATAGCTATATGTGCCATGTAAACTATTATTAAAGGAAATATTAAAAAAGTTAAAAAGTTCAATACACCATTTTTTGTTTCCCATTAGTTTTTAAAGATGTTTTGAATAATCAGTGAAGATGAGCTTAGATTACTGAGAGAAAATTATCTTCTAATTGTTTTCATGACTTATATCTCACAATTTTGCTTTTTTTTATTTTTGATCAATCACCATTTAAAATTGTTTTTTTTTTGTTATTTATCACATTCGGGTAAATATGTTATTTAATTCACCTCTTAAATTTGATTAGCACATCTGTAAATGGTTTATCTGCCTGTGTATTGGTCTGTGTGTATGAAAGTGTGCATGTGTCTATAAGTGTATATCTAAAGGTTTGTGTCTTTATATGCTTGCTTTTGTGTATGTATGTCTTAAGTGTGAGTGTTTTAGTGGATATGTCTGCATAAACACAAGTAACCATACCTTGAGGAAGACTTTCGTTTTTCCGAGCTGCCAGTCAGCGTTACCCATGACGGCCTTACAGATCTGAGCTGACGCCCCTTTACACTCCACTGTGTGTGATGGTCCAATCCCACTCACGAGGATGCGGTAACGATCCACAAAGTCTGCAAACTTGTGTCTGATTGGGTAACCTGCACGCCTGATACGGATTGTCTCCATCATGCCAGAGTAACGCAGCTGACGGCAGCACAGTTCTCGATCAAACAACTAAAATGTATAAAATGCATGTTTTTTTAAAGTTGGTTTAAGGATTTTTTTCACTCAACTGATGTAAATGGTAGGCCTACTTTGTTTGCATATCTTTGATAAGTTCCAACATGTTAGTTTTTCATGCCTTATTATGGTTTTTCAGTAAAAATTCAACTATTTCAACCATGTGTCCTGTTAAAATGCACTTATTAACATTATTCATGTGCTTTTCATGATCTTTGACAATCTAAGTCTTTTTCTCTGTGGCTTGTCAAATAATTTATCCAGCTGATACTAGATGGCAGCAGTATCTGTTTTCTCTGTGGTAATACCTATAAATATTTAAGTCTAAGTTTCATAAAGCTCTTAATTTATATCATCTGTTACTGTTTCAATCATTCTTTTGCACTGCTGACAGGATCCTTGAACCAGCCATTATTTGTTTTAAATCTTTGACCATTCTGCTCGAAAAAATTATGACAAAAGGATCATGAATATCCTTTAAAAAATTTATTTTTAAATTCTTATTTTTCTTTTTACAAGGATCAATTATCATAAGAATAATGTAAGTTTTCTTTCCTTTTTCTATCATATGGTTTAATACATTATGGCTGTTATTTACTCACAGATGGTTTCTTGAACTCATTGGGTTTGATACACCTGACAAAGAACGGCTGGCAGGCTCCGAGCGTCTTCATCAGCTGATCCAGGGACTTCTTGAACTGAGAGCCGAGGGTCGGTGCTCGCTTCCTGGTGTCAGTACCCTGATGAAGATATCACGGCCATGTTTAATGATTATACAGGACAGGAAAAACTCAAAATTTATAACACATTATGTTAAGAAATTGAAACATAAAAATAGATCTGACAGCAAGAATTTATAAAATACAATTCACTTATGATCGATGACATCTGCTTATATGCCTAGTACCTAATATCCAAACAAGAGAGACTGTGAGAGATTTCCTTCAAGTCTCACACTTGGACAAATATATCTTTATTCAAGTACTCCTTTTGTTGCTCTGCACCTAATAGTATTGAAACAGGTTATATTCAAATCTTTTGAAACCATTACCGGGAACAGAATCCAGTACAGGAGTCTTGCTGGGTATATTTTTTAGCCTTATGTGCTCTACTTAATGCTCTCTAATTTTAATCATGCATAAGTGCTAGGTTGTATTTTGTTAAATAATGCAAATAAGATTTCCAGCTTCTAGATCAGAGAGAATTACCATATCAAAGTCCCCTGAGAACAGCTCTGTCAGGTATTTGAACTTGGATGTCTGGATCAGATGGAGCAGATCTTGGCTGAAGGTGTCTCTGTTCTTCTCCAGGAAACCTGACATAAAATAAATCTGTCATGAATGGTCTTGATACCCTTAATGAACATTTTATCAATAACAAATAATCATGTGATCACAACCTTACATGCAGCACTGAATTAAGCTAACCTTACTTCTGTGTCATTGGGTTTAACAATGTGACCCTATCTTTTCGATAAAGGTCTAAATATTTCTTAATTAACGTGAAAAAAAAATATCTGAGCATTTAAACTCTTTTTCTTTAAAAGAACTAATTAATTATATTCTGACCCAGGTTTAATTAATACTAAGGTTACTGCAGCCCAAATTCATTCATCTATTATAATAAATTCATGAGGAATATTTGGTTCTTTTCATCAATTTCTCTCAAATTACTAATAACAAGATAGTAAGCAGACACTTAACTTAGATCAAGGGGCCACCATCATCACGAAAATCAGAAGAAAACTCAACAGAGGGACAAATATATTCCTCTTAACTATATAATCTCCTTATAACTTTCTGATGATACATTTCTGATGTTCATAATGACCAAGTGACTCACCTTGGGCATCATAAAACACTACCCCAGCAAAGTGGTTGAGACCAAAGGACAAGTTGCGCTGAGATTTGGGCATGAGGTAGTTAGCATTCTTCCCATGCTGAGTGTGAAGTTTAGTCAACATAGTCTGATCTGTTCCCTGAAACACAGACACTAAATTCTCAATAATGTATTTAATTTATTCCATTCTATTCCATAGGATACAAAATGGCAAATTATTAATTGCTAAGGTGTTCCACAATGTCTGACCTTTGCCCTTGAAACATGATAATTACTTGTTGCTTTACTGCAACAGACTGTCAAGTTTCATTAAGACTGAATGATGTGATTCAGGGATGATGTTTGGTTTTCCAATTTGACATGTATGCATCTTACAAACCCAGTTGTGATTGATGAGCTATTTTTCATTCAATGTTATTCTGATAAAGAGAAAATGACATTCTTGCCCCCAGAGATTCTGATTATTTTTTACATGAAAGAACAGAACTGTTTTAAACTGGAATCAGAATACCCTCTCCCTCTTCCACTGGTTTGGTCCTGTGTTTTGAACTACTCTTTTGGACTTTCCAGATAAAATGATATTCACATAAATACAATCAATAAACATTATATTACAGTTTGTTGTTACCTTTGGGAACTTGCTCTCCTCATCTACGAGAGAGATGATGTTCATTGGTTTCTGAGCAATCATGTCCAGCGCCTCCTGGTTGTCCTTGAACTCTATGTGACTCCAGTTGATCGCTTCATTGTTGTACTCTTCCTGTAGGAAAAGGACACAAGACATGATAAACAGATCAAAGCCATTAAACAGGTTATATAAATAACATGATTCAAATTCAAATATGTACAGGAAAAGCTTAGCATTTGATAACATATTATTTTCATACACCTAATTTGTTTATGTTTCCATATCATCATGGCTATGATTCCCATGTTAGAAAGGGAAGTTTAAGCTTAACTAGTTTCTTATAATTATTTCTGCCACATACAAAATAAAATTTGTTGAGACCAGTCACAGGGCAAGAAATGTTCATAAATCTCTCCCATATGACAACTATGTATTAACTGAAAAAACTTGCCTGTTCCAGTTTGAAAATATGTCGCACAAAGAACTGTTGGAGGTTCTCATTGGCGTAGTTGATACAAAGCTGTTCAAAGCTGAAATTAAATTATATTTAAGATGAATGTTATCTGAATCCTTTTGAATATATTCTCATCTGCAAGTTTAATTCAGGAAATGATAGTAGCTTGCAGATACTGTCTACTTAATGACAATAAAGATAGACTTCATTTATTTAAAAATTAGGTCCACTGGGTTTCAGGTTTTTCTTATACAGGTGAACCCCACAATTACGACTACCTTTGGGACTGACCAATGAGGTCGTAATTTGAGGTTGGTCATACTTGTGAAATTCTAAGTTACCTGGATAATATATTCAGGACTATGAAAAGTGGCTGTAATTGTGGGGTAGTAGCAGTTATGGGGTGGTCATTAGACAAGAGTTCCACTATATGACTGCCAACATATTTTGTGAGTTAAACAATTATAATGACTATTTTAATATATCTCAAATATATTTTTTATTCTTAAAAATGAAGCATCAGCTTTGTCAATTAATATTCTTTAGGGAAAGTATAATATTCATTAATCAAAAATTCACACCTATTCTTGCCAAAATTCTCAAAGCCAAAGATATCCAGTACACCAATGGACTTCCTGTAGCCGGTTGATTGGTTGAATATGGTGGTGTTGATCTTGTCTACAATCCAGATAAACATTTTTCCATATACGCCCTTCACAAAGGCGTCACGGACGTCCATGGCAGCGGAGGTGTGCATCGTCGTCACCACATTCTCTCCTCTGGTGTAGATAGTTTTTGTTGTCAGTGCATCTTTGAAGTTGTCAGCTTGCACCTACATGAACAAAATCCATGTCTGACATCTTATCTGCACAGGTTTCAAAGATAAACAGCTGCTAATTCACTGGACCTTAATAGGAAAGTCCTAAAATTAGAAACATCCCCATCCTGGACTTATAGACACTACATACAGTCCATCATGTAGAACCGTAACTGTTACGTTTGCTTAAAATACACAGAAAAAATTAAAATCTCTACTTACATCTACCTTATTAAAACAAACACTTTTTCCTAAACTACAAGTAAAATTTAGAATTGTGCATTGTCATGACATACAGGATACAATTTTATTTATAATGTCTGCTTATACAATAATCCAACAATGTGCACAGACATAAATAATATCATAATATATTTTTGTTATAGATGTCAGATCACTAATTAGCCACTCCCATATTCTTACTTGTAAAAGTTTGGCAGCCTTTGCAAGCACTGATTTGTCCGCAATGACAGTGGCATCAATATTGTCAACAGTGGTTGCTGAAAGAAATCAACATGAAAAGTTAAGGAATACTGTTAATGGAATCTACAGTGAAACACCATTGGTAAAAATAAAGTTTAACAGCATTTGAATGGTAAGTGGTTTGGAAATCAATTTTACTTATGGTATAGAGTTAAATTTGATGAAAGATTACTTACATTAATATATACCTGGGAAAATTGTGCTTTGAATCTGAATGACAGTTGAGCATATATGTATCATAACATGTATTGTATCGTGAGCAAAATATGGTGATACATATCACATTGTAAGATAAAGTATCCTGATACTCATCATACTGTAAGATAAAGTAAAGTGATACATATCATTGTGAAATGTATCCTTTCAGGAGTATCATGACATGCACTGTATCATGAGATAAAGTATCGTAAGAACCCTACAAGTACTGATTTCCGCACCGACTGACCTTTGTAGGTGATGTTCCCGATGTGAAGGAAAGCTCCGAGGAGTCTCATCAGGTCCCAGATCTGACTGTCCTCAAACATCAATACTTTCATGGCTGACTTAATGTCATGATAATCTTTCTTGTCATCTCGACCCTCACAGGTAGTGTCTCCTCCCTATAAAGATATCCTCCAAATCAGTACGATTATGTAAGTGCATGTACATCACTGATTATATATAATCAACTTTTGTAAAAGAACCAAACATTTAAATTTCTCAACGTTATATATGTTACATAATTTCATTTATATTAATCAACAACTGATTTCCTGAGGGAAAAGCAAACTCATAAACTATTTTCAAGTATATTACACCCACACAATGTAAATGACTATTCAGCTTTCCTTCAAATACTCATTATGGCAAGTCATCCATGTCTTTTTAAAGATCTTTTCAACACCAGCAACATGGCTCCAAGTATACATGCCACATGTACAAAGAAAGAAACACAAGTCTTAAAACTGAATATAACACCTATGATTCCTTGTACATCAGAAGACAATTTTTTTATTTCTACCAGGTATCCATAATCATATACAAGCCAGAAAGCAAGTGTCTGCAAAAAAATATTAATACCTTGCTTTGTGCACACCATTTCTCCTGGTGAAAAATAAAGGAATAAACAAAACCCTTCCTGGACTGTGATACCTTTCTCTATCTACACTGTCTGTGTCAAATTACTCCTGACAAAACTGTCAACTGAAATAATTCATTCTTTTGAAGAGAATTTCTGGTCAATCAGTGCTCAAATAACCATATTTGTGCAGTTATGGGTTAATAATTGGGTTTAATTATTTAACAAACAAAAACTGTTATTGTGTTTTTTTTATCTATATAACTAGTGTGATATGAAACTTCACTGACACATATCAAGAACAAACTAAAACGGGGAAAAATAAAACATGTTGTTATCATGGAAACCTTCTGGGGTGGGTTCAACAAGACAAATTAGGTTTCAAAATTACCAAGAAATCTGCATGAAAACATGTCATAACATACTATATTTAATCTTTCTTTGATTAAAACCAATCAAAACAAACATTTTTACACTTCCATGATTTGATTTATACATATTTTAATTGTATATTTACCCTTTTATAACATACCTAGTTTAACATTTAGGCTATTTGTAAAATTTTATAAGATTACCCTTGTTTCAAGAGCATATCATGATCTAAATTTGGTCTATTCCTGATTTTGTGTTCCATGCAGAAATCTTGATTTAAAACATTCAGATAAATATGAGAATGTTCCATACCAGAAAATTCTGAAAGAATACAACACAGAAAAGCTTCAGGTTGTGAAAGTATTACAGCAGGCAAAAGCATTGGAAATCAAGATAAGCATGAAAAGTGAAGCAAATATTCAAATGTGTTATCCATATTTTTGCATATTTTGCACATTTTTTAATGCACCATGATAGCCTTGTTAAATACCAAATATAATCCAAAGTTTGGAAAAGTAAATTCACACAATTAACAGAAGATTATATTTTACATGAGATGTCATGAACTGACTGACAAATATAAGTACGCCTCATTTTAACTGTCAGGTGCTGACATCTGCCAACTGATGATGACACTAAATTATCTAATCAATCAGATACATAAATGCATGACATGGAAAGAGTATATTCAGTTAGGTATTCACAAAAAGAAAATATTTTTTTTGTGTTATAATTTGTCCTTGTAAAAGACTTAAAAGTGTATATATTAAATTTCTTTTACATATTCCCATTTCTGGTTGTTATTGCACCAACATAAACACTTGCAAAATGCAAATAAGCTGAAGCAAACTGTCAATCATGTCAAAACATGTCAGTGGTCAAATAATCAACAAAACATGCATAGACATTTAACAAAATACTGAGTAATAATGCTTTTTTCACATAAGGTAGGTCTCATAAGAAAATAAACAAGTATATTTAAAGATATGTCTGGTTTATTTGGAGTGACAAGATACCTATAAAATAGGCAGATACTGTCAAAATTTCAACAAGACTCCCTCTGCCACTCAGATGTTGCCGTTAGATATTTGGAATTATAAAACTGCTTCCATGATCAACTGAGAGCAACAATGGAGTTCAAACATGCTGGATACGGCCAGGCAGCTTGAAGCAATGTGGTGGAACACATGTAAAGTGTTTGCAGGATCTAAAACCAAAGAAATGTCTAGTTGATTTGTTGATTGAATTCTTGTTTACCTGTAGCAGGTAGTAGTAGTCATTAGGGGTCTTGAGCTCCAGCTGCTGTTTCTCTTGGTCATTCAGTCCTGCCAGCATACAGTAGAATATGTGGTAGTTCCTCTCATCCTTCATCTGTAATAGCGTAACAGTTACACTTTTTTACATGTAAATACAGTATGCATTACAAAATGTGGTAGAACTTTCCCCTCATTCTTCATCTGTAAAAGCATAACAGTTACACTTTGTTACATGTAAAAACAGTATGCATAACAAAATGTGGTGGTTCCTCTGATCCTTCATCTGTAACAGCGATACAGTAACACTTTGTTACATGTAAATATATTATGCATTAAAAATGTGGTAGTTCCTCTAATCCTCCATCTGTAACAGCATAACAGTTACTTTGTTACATGTAAATATAGTATGCGTTACAAAACTTGGTAGTTCCTCTCATCCTTCATCTGTAATGGCCTAACTGTTACACTTTGTAAAATGTAAATATCATGCATTACAAAATGTGGTATTTCCTCCTATCCTTATCTGTAACTGCATAACAGTTACACTTTGTTACATGTAAATATAGATCCTCCATCCTTATCTGCAACAGCTACATAATTACACTTTGTTACATGTAAATAAAGTATACCATTGTCTGTTACATGCATGGGCACTTGTGCAGTTAAAATACAACAAATCTGTGAAGACTTTTATTTTCAAACTAAACAAAGGCAACTAACTCTTCTTGATAAGTGCTGACTTACTTGTGAGACAATTCTGGATTTCTCTAACAGGTACTGTTCTATCTTTGCTCCTTCAATGGATCCTTTATCATTGAAATGAATGTCAATGTATTTACCAAATCTGCTAGAGTTGTCATTTCTGATTGTTTTGGCATTTCCAAAGGCTGGAAAACAGAAGAAAGGAAAACAATTATTAGACATTTAAGTTTTAACCAAACTGATATAAAAAATGTCCTATCCTTGTTAAAATATTCCTCACTGAATTTAGAAAATTCTCTTTAATAAACATAGTGAATGCCAAGTTGTAGTTCCTGGAGGCAATGAATGCATATTCCTTTTTAATTCACAAAATATCCATTAAATATATTGAGGTTTGCTTAGAAGAACAGATATAAGAATTATGTAAAGAGTTTCCTCCTTATTTCTATTTCTATTGCAGAAATTAATCTGATCTTAAATAATTCCTAAGTTACTGTTTAATTCAAATTTTTGTGTTTTAAAGTCATTATATCAGGTAAAGAACTAACATAAGACCTGCCTGGAACTTTTTGGTTTTATAATTATGTCAAGAACAAATTATAAACTGCTGAAACAGCATTTTTTTAAGAATAACCTATACCCTTTAATTTCCATTTCTTAGTCTCTTTAATAAAAAGTTTTGAAAAGAGATATGAAGTGCTGAAGCCAGTCAGCAATAAAAATCCCTACCCTCAAGAATTGGGTTTGATTCCAGGATCTGTTGTTCAATCCATGAATGCTGCCCGCTTACAGCTGCCAGGAACTGCAGGATCAGTTTAGTGCTCTCCGTTTTCCCTGCTCCAGATTCACCGCTGAAATGTTAAATAAAACTAAGTATGTGAAATATTGTTTATTTTTTACACTGGTTACCACTTCATGAAAGTGCAGTGTATCAATTAACCCACTTTGCCTTTTTTGGTAATCAATTAATATAAACTTTATTTATTTTACATGGATTGTACAACTAGTTATTATAACTAAAACGAGGCACTCTCCATGGCTCGGATGTTGGTGCTCGGTAGTCGGAAAGGGTGGAGGAAACCAGAGGACCCAGAGAAAACCACCGACCTTGGACGGGCAACTACAACCCCCTCTCATAGCCACACCATGGATCGAACCTGGGTCGCCAGCGGAGAAAGCCAAGCGTTTTACCGCACAGCTGTCCAGCTGTTGTAATTAATTATGGTAATGAACTACCATATATAACCAAAATAATTGCTGAGAGTGCAATAAAGAACTTCAGAAAAACCCAATCCAAAACAGGTTTAAGAAAATGAAAATATTTCTCTTTACGCTTAAAGGCTACATGTTATTTTAGAAATATCATCAGTTTTCATTTTATTTCTATTCACTAGTCATGGGTTTATTTCTATTTTATAACTGAGTATGTCACTTTTAGAAGCAACATTTAAACAGCAATGATAATATTCAAACTTCAACGCATTTGTACATCAAGGATTGACAATGACAATTTCAGGAAGAGAATTAATTTAAGATAATATTATAATCAGATATATCCTTCAGTCTCACTTTTCAAACCTTTTGGATGCTATAATCCAGGCTGTGGCTACAGAATACAACTTGGCTTGTTTACAGAGACACATGGTATCAAGATGTGACTGAAACTTATCCTACCAAATCTGCCTGCCTTCTATGCACAATTTAAACCATATGTATAAGTTCACATTGAAAAATCCATTAACTGATATTGACTGAGAAATTTAAAAGTGAATTTCTAATAAAAGAAATACCCTCTTCGGCATTTTGGGACTAGCAGCACTCAGCTGGGTGATTCATATTTTATTACTCCCTGGATTTCTTGCATGGATTTTCATTCTAGATCACCTTGCCTTACATGTAAGCATGGGCTCAGGACATTAATAATTGAACGCCCGAGTCATTGAACAATGGAATGAGGATAAGGCTGGAACTCCTATGCTCATATAAAGGGAGTCAGAGAATTAAATCTGGAATGTTTGACATCTTTTCACTGTATATAATTAAGAGCTGAATACATTTTATTTTTATTAATCATTGTAATGATAGTAATATGTAACTTGAACAGTGTTTTATGTTAAAAAACTTTTACTTCTAAAATATATGTTAATTTATACCTGGTTTTAGCTGTCATTATTTTATATAAGCAAATGTTAAAAGATAAAACTAATTCTCACCTTTTTTTATAAACCAATTCTTTTGAGATAATGTAGGTATTTCTTTAGTAGGTGTGTTCAAAGGAAAATGGGGAAGCCCTTAAGAGTCAAGATAAGGCATTCTAGTCTTTTTTAAATTACCTTTAAGGTCTTTTTAAAAATATTAAACATAGATTATAAATATGGTACACTTACATCAAATTTCTTGGGAAGATCAATTTCATCACAGTAAATGCAGTAATGTTCACATATTTATAACACTATGGTGAAATGATAAAACAGATGACAGAAGAAACAATATCACATTAACATATTTTTTGAATAACATTATTGATGCCTCTGAGATAACTACTTAAAATTCACTATACAAATTTCATTAACATACTTTCTTAATTCACAGTAATACGTAATATACTATATTTTCCAAGGACACTTATTTAATTTATGAAACCTATTATTATAGTTCTTTTTACCTGATGATGATACACTGGTCCTGTTGATAACGTTTCATATTTGTGTAAGAGTTGTCTCCGATGGCAAAGATGTGCGGGGGCTTCTCACCGATCTTCTTGTCACGGTAGCTGTTGATCTGCTCAATGGTGTAAATGGGGAGGATCTGGTACGGGTTGACAGCCACCAAGATGGAACCGGTGTATGTCTGGAAAAGATATGTCAAATAGTTATAAAATAAGATAATTACTTCTGGACTCTGTAATACAGCCCATGACAGTGAAAACCTGTAATAATGACATCTAATAGCAAAACTGACCCAGATGTCCATCTATATTATAACTGATGGTGACACTGAACCACTCTTTTGCAGTTAACTCCTCTGTGGCCATCCTTCAGAATTGCCAGTTTTAGGTTTTGGAAATGCCAATTGTGTCCTAAGGGAGGCATTTCCACATTTCCCTGTAAATCCTGAGGAATCTTAAATTAATTTGGAAATTCTGCAAAAAGTTCTATCACATCTATCAGAAAATATGCCAGCTATGAACTATGAACTCAGGCCTTGGAATACCTGTCGTGGAAGAGCCCTACTAAAGTCATGCAGACTTGGGAATAGGTATGCTAGAAATAACAAGCATAACATAAAAAAGCATAAGAATGGCTTTCTGATGTTATCACAGGTGCCTTATAATATCCGCATATCATATGATGTCTGCAACCTGAAAAAAAAGCAGTAAGAGACAAGATTCTTGGTACTAATAATTATCCTGCCCAAATGGGAATTAGATATCTGATATATGAAAAAGGGTTTTGCTGGATCATGCACCATGTGCTAGAGAGCTTTAAATAATCAAATACTGTATAATATTGATTGCTCTCAGTAAAAAAATTAAGTTTTCAAATAATAAACATCATAATTCAATTTAAACTTCAATAGCTAGGTTATAAATCTGTTCATCATATGACTGAATTGCTTTAATTGGGATGACCCATCATAAACGCATTTAAAGACAAACACATGAAAGTCCTGGTAATTCATTTGTTGGTTTTGCTTTAATTGTATTTGATGGATAACCTGGTAAAGTTCTGTAAGGTTATTACTGCCTGATTAATTACAGGTGACAGTTTTTTATTTTTTATTTTAAATTATAATTATTATGGAGACATATTATATCATGTTTTATTTACCTCATTTGTTGTTCTGTTTGCGATAAGTCACAGACTGATTTATTTCCTTATTTATACTGCCATTAATCATGTGTCCAATGAACTAAAGATTAAATTACACTAGGAATTATTGTTTTCAATGTCTCATATAAAAATATACAGCCATTCCATTTGCTATAAAGCTGTGGTCTAGCATTTTTAAAGTTATTATGCAATGTGTGTAAAATAATATTTTTTCTCAGGTAAATTAATTTACATCTAAATCTCACAGACATAATTAAAACATAGTTGAATTCAAACTACAAAGGAATTTATGGTCAGCAACAAAATAAGGAATGACTGAATGTTAAATGGTACAATGTCAATCAATACACAAGAACATTTTTTATGACCACATTATTAATCTCCAGGATCAATGGACTTTGGAACATATTAGAATACCTGAATACAATGTACAGATAAGGACGCTATAACCTGAAGTGTGGTTTTATTAACGAAGCATGTATACAACCACACCTTCACATTCACAGGGGGGCTCCAACTTTAGTTCAAAAGGATCCTAGTTTCACTGATATGCTTATCTGAACTCTTTAAGTAATGCAGTGCAATATCATTGTTATTGTGACTGGTTACAGACATTAAGTAAAGAACCAAATCAAAACTACTGAAACATATGTTATATATTTAGTTCTGTAAACACGACCAGACCTCAACAAGTAAATACCATGGACATCAGACCTGAAAAAAACTAATTCTTGGTATAACATAATTTTTTTTATAAAAGAATTTTCTCAATTAAATTTTCATTTTCCTGGAGAAAATATTTATTAGAATATAAGCATGAAAACTCACATATATGAGGTTGTCACGGTAACGGATGAAAAGATTTCTAAGAATTCCAGATTCGTTCAGGTCACCAAGGGCAATCATGTCCTCCACTCCATCAACGGAGGTCGGGTGCATCGGCCGGAGCCTCGTTCCCGCCTGGATGGAATGTTCCTGAAAACAAAACAAGAGACTGTTAGGTGCTGCATATTTGAAGATTCTTCCACATTTGGCCATTCATCAAACTCCACAAAGTGTGCATAACCATAATTTTCAAAGCATTTAATATAAATATAATCGTAAAGGTTACAAAGAAAATAATTTAAACAGTAATTCTATATTTTCTAAACATATCAAACTTACAAAATACATTTTACTATTTTGCTTCTTTTTCTAAAACAGAGAAAATTATTTTAAACAATATTGTTGATAAGTTGATAAGATTTTAATTGTACTATATACTTTATTTCAAAGCCATAACAAAACCAGACATTTCTTGGCACCGCAGGTGCCATAGTATCCCCAGACAATTAATCCCCCCCCCCCTCCTTTAAGAATAGGCCCCCCATCTTCAGCAGCAATTAATATAAGACCACACTCATAGAAAAGGTCACTCTCATAGAAAAGGTCATGACGCCAATTTCAATATACATCATCCCCTAATCCATGTCTATGTATATGCATAATATGAAAGAAATCTGTCCATTAGTTTTTGACTTATAATGCTCACAGTACTGTTAAGAAGCAATGATGGGGTATTAAACGGCACAAAAACAAGTAAAAGAATAACAGGTGGCACGATCAGTTTCCGATACATGACAACACTATCCAAGATCTTCGGTCAAGTTGGTTTTTGGACCAATCGATGCATCCCTTATTGAGATATTAATTTTTTTTTTTGTGATTTTCACCACAAATGGCAATATTAAAGGTCAAGGCCATTCTCATAGGAAAGGTCATGACCCCAATTTAAATAAACATCATCCAATAATCCATATCTATATGTATATGAATAATATGAAAGAAATCTGTCCATTAGTTTTTGACTTATAATGCTCACAGTACTGTTAAGTGGCAATGATGGGGTCTTAAACGGCAAGAAAACAAGTAAAAGAATAACAGGTGGCACCACCTGTTTCTGGTACATGAAAATACTATCCAAGATCTTCCACCAAGTTGATTTTTGGGCCAATCCATGCATCCCTCATTGAGATATTAATGATTTTGTGTAATTTTTACCATATATTGCAATATTCAAGGTGAAGGCCACTCTAATAAGAAAGGTCATGACCCCAATATATATATACATCATCCCATAACCCATGACTATGTATATGCATAATATGAAAGAAATCTGTCCATTAGTTTTTGACTTATAATGCTCACAGTACTGTTAAGTAGCAATTTTGGGGGTATTAAACGGCACGAAAACAAGTAAAAGAATAACAGGTGGCGCCACCAGTTTCTGGTACATGACATTACTATCCAAGATCTTCGGTCAACTTGATTTTGGGATCAATCCATGCAAGATTTCTTAAGATATTTAAGAATTTGTGTGATTTTCCCCAAAACTGGATCTATTCAAGGTCAAGGACACTCTCCCAATCAAGGTCATGACCTCATTTTTAAATAGGCGACTCCTCTCACCCATATGTATACATATACCAAGTTTGGTAAGGATCCGTGAAATATATTTTGAGTTATCGCGCCATCAAGATTTATATGCGGCGGCGGTGGCGGCGGGGGCGGCATGACCGGTATGAAAACATAGTATCCCCCAACTTTGTCTGGGGATACAATAATGACTTTCTGAGGATGCCACAGAAAATATTACTTATGTTCATTTTATAGTTCACCCTGCTGCAGAGCTGTTACAAGTATTAGTATACAGCTGTACCTTAGAATGTCACCCAATAAAAATGTGACTGAGGCTATAGTTATCATGACTCATAAGGAGATGGCCATCTGAGGCTGCAAGTTTAATAATAAAATTGCAATGTTAATCATAACCAAAATATGAGCTCCATTACAGGCACCTGCAGACAAATCTCTATTTCAGACAAATCTCTATTACAGACAAAAATCTCTGTCACATGTACCTCTCCACTGCAGACACATCTCTATAACAGGCTCCTCTATTACAGGCACCTATCTATAACAGACACCTCTCTATTGCAGACACCTCTCTATTACAGACTCCTTACTATTATGAACATCTCTCAATTACAGACAAATCCCTATTACTGACAAAAATCTCTACTAAAGGCTTTCCTCATGAAAAAATAATGATTCTACATGACAATTACTGGTAAATTGGTCCTCCCTCTCATATGGAAATATATATATCACCAGAAAAATCCCATATCGCACCTATGTCTACTGCATTTTGTTCAATGTTACATTTCATTTTGTGTGTGTGTGTCTCTGTCAATGTGTACATGAGTGTGTACATACCTTTTTATCATCATCAATGATTTGGATCTGGTTTCCTCCAACAGATTTGACCTGGGCACCCAGGGAGACATCAAACTCCCCAGGATTTACTGGGTCTATCCAGACATAGTCTCCCTGGAAAAAAGAATGGAAAAATCATGTGTAAATGTGTGTAAATATGTGAAATAATACATCATTTGTATCAAAGATATGATTGACAATGCTGAGATACAGGTTTTTCTTCATTTATATATTCATATCAGCATTGAGAGTAAAAAAGTGCTCTAAATAAAGTGTAGTATGTATGATTTCTTACACTAGCCACTTAATCATTTAAGATGTTTTTGATAAATATTTAATAAAAAAATACCACAGAACCAGTTTCCTTTTAGTATTCCCATTTTCTTAATTCTATATTTACTTTGATTTTTTAAAATCAACAAGAAATATAGCCACACTACATCAGATGCTGCATGAGACCTGTAGTGTATACGTGACTTCAATTATAATAATCAGTGTTAACACCTGAGCGGATCATCAAGTCGAGGACAATTCCAAACAAGAAGACACCCTCCAAAGGCAGACATCCTTTTACTCTTTATTTTCATAGTGGTAAATAATTGATTATTGCATCAAGTTTCCTGGATAAGCACAATGCCTATTGTTGTCCATAAATGGTTGGTTCTCCTCTATTTAAAAAAAAATTAATTTTATAATACATGGTTTTTTTTTCACTTGTTATTCCAATGACAAGTAATTAAGTGAAACTACCTGTATGATATCCTCAGTGACCTCATTACTGAAAGGTATCACTTTCCATTTCAAGAATTTCTGCCGACTCAACTCAGCCAAATGTCTTTCTTCCATTTTAAAACTTGATGGTATCTTTTCACATATTCCTGAATATACTCTAATGTGCGACTTATTTTTGTTTATCAATCTTTTTCATGCAAAGCAAAATATATCCCATATATTCCTGTTTTAAAAAGTGCAATGTTTTCAAAATACTAGAATTTTCAATGAACTGAAACAAAATTATACTGTATTTAATTTAAAAAAAACAATAATCAGAAATGTCAAACATTTATAAATATAATCATTCTGCAAAATTTCAAAACTGCTTTCAGAATTATGCAAAATTTATACCAATATACAATTCAGTTTGAGAAAATCATAAAATAGCTTCTTGTAATTAGGGAGAAAGATTGTTTTATCTAAATTTATAATATCCATCTCCCTGTGAACATCAAATAGCAGAAGCTTGGCTGTAAAATCCATTCAAGCACAACAAGAAGTGAGACAATTACAGAAACTGTCACAGACAGACATGAACTGGTGATCTTGTACAAATCTGGTTCAGTCAGATTTGTAGGTACATCATATAAATAAAACACAGATTTGTGATGACAAGTACATGTGCTCCAAATTATGAAATCAGCAAAACGTCAGCTGGCTTTCTCTGATAATTTATGTTATAATCATCAGACAGTGGTAATGTTCATGTCATTTCAATTAAATGTGCCATATACACATCATATCTGATTTCACTTTAACAAAGAAATATCTTGAAATATGTTTCCTTCACTGTAATATCACTCAATACTGTATATCCTTGGCAACAAAATTTTCTTTTTCCTCACTTTTGCATCCTTCTATGAATTCTAATATAGGTTTAATTAATAATCCTTGATAATTTTTTTGTCTCCATCACTTTGCAATATCTTTCTTTATGCTTGTAAATATCAGTAATACTCCAAGTGCAGATTTTTTACATCAGCAGTCATTTCACAGCTTTGAAAGTTCTAATTTGATTATTCCTCAGAGGTGAAATTTGTTATAATTTTCCTAGATGCAAATAAATAAATATAAGTGCTTCAAGCACATATATAAGGTCATGTAGTGATCACTTTGTACAATACATGGCACAATACATGAACTGAAGCTGCCTGCTCCAGCCCTCAGTGACGGCTATGATTGTAAGGTCACACCCATTCCACCATTCAGAATGTTACCTTATAAGTGGTTTATCTCGGTGAAAGTGGCGTTTCCTTGCTATTTCTCAAGTTCTGACTGTGACGCTAGAAGGGTTTGTACATGCTTCTATGCCCATGGCACACTTAATTGAGTGCTGAATCTTGTAAATTATGCACGAACACCCCTAAAACTGTGAGGCCCATAGGAGCACACATGAAGCACGAGGCTGGTCCTAAGGCCTGGCACAGTATCAATTCTAATGGCAGCTAGCCTGATTAAAGCCAGGTGGGAAACAGGTGAGATTACTGGTACAAGATTGTAATATGAACCCTAAATAATAGCCAGCATGTAATGTCTAGAAGCTCAATAAAGTCTGCTAGTAATCAATATATAGTCATTTTTTTTATCAGAATTGTTGTTATTACTAATATATGCTAAGCTTCATGCAATGCACTATTCTGACCAAAATTTATTATTTATTTTATTATTATTATTTTTATTTAATTCTCAGCATGCATACGACAGCCAATTCACTGACTTATACTTCTTATTACAAGACATAGTGATCCTTTCGGAATGAACTCACTTGAAAACAACCATGTTATATTCTATGGCAATGTTCTTTACAAGTGTTACAGTTATTTATAGGAAGAAATGAGCTTTGTATGATCACACAAATTGATAGAACTTACTGGAAATGCCATTATGAGGCTGAACACTGCAAGAGATCACATCGGGCAGTTAATGAGTATTACCATTAATCTAATACATTTCCTTTAATTCATTATTGTATAAAAGTTCAAAGTTTCTATTTTGGAACACATATTAATTTATTGTGCAGAAAACAGCCACCAGTTTTGTTCTTATACAAATTGTTTTAAATTATTTAATTTTCAGGAAAATTTATGGCCCTACAATTTTCTCCAAATAAATGCAACACAGATAACCTGCCCTCTCTGAGGACCTGAGACAGTAACTGAAGCACAGTCTTAATTAGAAGGAATGCCATGGAGAGGAATTCCAGTTGCAAACTTGGATGATTATGGAAATGACTTGATGATGGATATGGGTTCATAATGGAATTTGGTTTTTAATAAACATGGGTTCATAATGGAACTGGCTTTATAATTAATGGATTCATTAATGAAATGGTTCAAAAGAAAATCAGGACAATTCAAGCTAAAATTACATGTTCAGCATCAAAAAGCAAAATAGGTAAACACATGTAGACATACCCACTGATCCTAAACACGTCAATTTATAGACATATTATGAAAATGGGGGGTGATAGGCTTAAATCTGATTTTGAATATTCCAACCAATTTCCCTTTCCTGTCCTTGAAAACCACAGCTAGATTAAGACGGATTTTACATTTAGTTGGGTTCATGCTTCTCCATTAATGGTTTATTGGGATTTATCCATTATTCAGAATAACCTGAAGATAAGGACCATCATAAAGGGGTGACCTTTGACCCCTGATCTGATCACAATTTCATTAGCTGTGACACATATTTTCAACATTACAGGGGGAACCTGCCAGGAGCTGAGGGATAGACTCTCTATCCCACAGAATGTACACATGTTAATTTAAGTTATTCAATATGACCTAGATGACCCAGTTCAGACTGGGAATAGGGTGGATATTAATTACCTATGGCTCGATCCTCTGTAGGCAAACTATTAAATAATTTCCTGCTAATGGAGAATGGAATTTCTGATAAAACTAATTTGATTTTAACAATTTTCTTGAGAATGATAAGGAGAAAGCTTGAAGAAGTTTTTTCTCCAGTTTACTGATTTCTTCAATGTTTGTTTGCAAATCAAGTAGAAGTTTGGCAAATTCTTTCACCCAGCCTTTTATAAATTGATGAAAATTGGATCCTTTATGATCTCTTTTTCAAAACATTTTGTGTTTGTTTTCTGACACAAAAGAAAATCAACAATAATCACCTCAAAGCAATGTCTTTACAAAAACCGAATCTGTGTATCTGTGCAAGTAAGTGTGTACTTGGGTTAAGATGTACTCCAAAGTATGATACAAATGAGATTGTGATGCTGCACAAAAAATAACTTGATTTTTATAATTATGGTAGGCAAATAAAATAATGATTTATGTTTGTTAAAGCACATGCAATTATTTGATCTGAAAAGTGACATGCTCCTGTTCCACTTCAAACAATCAGTGTGTGTAATCAAATGCTTTGGGTAATTCACATATTGGTGATTGGGCAATTTTCAGCATCTGAGCATCAAGTGTCATGCAGATTCTCATAATTTTTACCTGAAAGATAGGGTTACCCTGGAAACAAAAGGTCAAGGTAAATCATTAGGGTCAAGGGCACGTCAGAGGTCAGGTAAGGAATGTGTACTAAAGGCTACATGAGAAAGAATCACACATTCTTTGAATGTTAGGGTTAGGTAATCAAAATAATGCTGGGTTTGATTTTTTTGTAGTTTCATTTCCATTTGAAGAGGACAACAAAATAAATCAACAAACTTGTTATTAACTCTAAATAAAATTTTGGATGGCTGCTGTACTCTCAGAAAGTCAAGAATCTATATGACTTTGAATATATATGGTGACCACATGGTGTCCATTCTTGAGATGCCTGGTGAAGCTAGCTGACACCTGATAACACTGTTAGCTCCTTAATGTTACATAAATCATCAAGAAACTAAAACAGAGATTAAAGTTCTTATCATGGGGCTCAGGACCCCATACAGATCATTCAAATTGGGAAAACATCTAAAAAATATTCGACCAAAATATGGCTTTCTTTAATAAAATTATTGTCATGAGAAAAACTGCTAGAATATTTTTGAAACATTCCTAGTTCTGGCCTCAGTGATCTACAGAGTACCTTCATAAATTTGTATTTCCATGCTTCAATGAGAAGTATTTTTTTAGAATATGACATGACATAACACAAAACACTTCACTTTATGCATACATAAAGTGCAATAATATGAAGGACAATTGAAATTTCTTATGCAGAAGAAGACAACGGTAACATCATCAGGTAATATGGGGCAATATACAATGGAATAAATTGGAACAGAAAAGACAAGGTTTATAATACAGTACAAAATATACATTGTAACAGTGACAGCATATGCAAAGGATAAAACAAGTAATAGCTGTTTGTAGTTGGTTTCCCAGTTGCCTTGAGAGGTCAAAGTTTACATACATAATGATATAAGACAGGTCATGGAAAGACCATGGAAAGCTTAAACACACATGTCCATCACAAATAACAGTGTATACAAAACAAAGTATTTAGGTCAACATAATTATATACTGACCTAAAAACATATTTAGTAAAATTAGGTTAAAGGATGAGTTTTTCACATATATCACATAGTAAAACATAAACATGTATTTAATAACGGTACATGTGAAACAAAGCAGGTTAAACACGGCATATATTCTGCATTCATGAATATTCATGAAATGTGACCATGGTTACCTGCAGGAAAACTGCCCCAGAGTTCTAGAAAGTAAAGGTGAGTTATTTTGATAAAACACTTTTTATTCTGATTCAACATACAAATACTTCTGTTAATTTTTATATAAATGAAGTTAGTGGTCTGTCAAATATGGTTGTTAATGTTAATTGTTAACAACATGCATTTCTGGCCTAATATGAAATATACATGTCAAACATGTATTGAATATTATGAAGCTTTTTAATTATATTTCATGTAATTGTTTTATATCTTTTTTTGTTATTCAAAATGTCATTTAATGAATCATCAAAATTATGTTTACAAGAACATGTCAGGTTGGTTATAAACGAAATGGAAATAATGTAATCCAATATATTAATTACATTAATAACATATTTATAGATTAAAATACTAATAAATTAATTAATGTATTATAATTAAATTAAAATAAAATACATGTTCATGAGGTGAATCCACTGTATTCCTTAAACAAATTAACTTTAAGGAAATGTTATCAATATTAGAAAAGCAAAATATGAAAGAATCAGGATATAGAAATAAGTTTATCAGGCATAATACTGTAATCTACCATATAACATTAATGACGACCACAAAAGCCAGTTGTAAAATCACAAAGCAGCTTCTAATGTTGCTGTTCAGTTCACAGTTTGAAAGGACATTGATTATGCTGGGTAGCCAAATATGATCTTATTAAGGTCTAAGGTTCTTGCTAATGAAATATTCATTTTATTACCGATAGCACACAGTAAGATTTATTGATTGTTTTTTTACCTTGCCTTCTCAGAACATGTTAAATTAGTACCTGCCTGTCTACTATGGTGAGGACACCTGGTGACAAGGATGTCAACTAAGTTGCAGAAATTGAAAATTGGCCAAATGTATAAGAAAGAAATCTAACAATTTTTATAAGTTTATCTTTTTAAAAGGGACAGTAAAAATATACTCATGATTTGAGTTATCATTCAGTCACAAAGATAGCTGCCCATAAATACTATTTTAATATAATTTATAGTACTTTTTAAATTCAGAATTTCTTAAGCTTATACCACTTATATATAATAATAAAATATGTCCTGCACTGAAAAAAAAACACTTAATTCCCCTTATGTCTACCAGTTTTACATATTAATTTGAATTTATGGTATATGTTACTTTTTGAGAGATCATGCAAAGAAAGTTACACAAGATAATACAGATTGGGAGTGGGTTAATATTAAATAAAATTAAAGTGATAATGTAAATAATATTAAATACAATTAGTGTTACTCTATCATCACTGACCTTGGAGAGGATAACCATGCTGGCAGTGTTGTGAGCTCTGCCTTTCCGTAAATCCTGAAATCGTGAATTTGTTCAGAGTCCAAAGGCAATCTACAAAGATAGAAAACAAATATCAGGTGAACATCACAACACATTATACTATAACATCATGAATACTCAACTGTAAGAAAATGGAGCATAAAACCTTGTGACAAGAAAGCTGCAAGGGTGCAATGAATATGCATGTCATATGTCTTGTAACCTAAGACCTCAATTAAAAGGTGTGGATGTTGAGAGAGAGAGAGAGAGAGAGAGAGAGAAATATTTTATTTGACATGAAAGTGAAGTATCCATACAAAATACATTCAATATGTCAATATTTTGTTTTTATTATGTCTGGAGACTGTTGTTAAGGATTTTTTATCCGCTGAAACAAAAGCCACCTGTTTATGACACATGGAGAGAGAGAAACTGTACATAAATATTGAGATTAAATGATTATACATTTCTTATTTTTGAGACTATATGGTTTAATGTGGAAATTTGTGAAAGACTAGGAAAATTTACCACTTGAATTACTGAAATTAGTTTGTTATTGAGAATATAATTGAAGAGAATATAAATTATAATACAGGTGAGAATTTTTTTTAAAACAGCACCTCTGGCAAGGAAGCAATTTTTTCATCAATGTTTGATATTCAAAAAATTTCTTTATCTGTCAGCTAGATTTAGAAAAATGTGTTCAATATATCATTTATCAAATAATAGAACTAGTAGAGTATATATATTTATTTTAAATAAGAATACAATTTATTAATTAACTTTAAAGTTTTAGCAGCAATTTAAAGTTGGATTTTCTCAAATACAATATATAATAAAGATGTTACATATAATGATAATACAAATATAATATTTTACCTGACAAGTACAAGGGGCTCAATGTTATGGGCGTTATATAAATATTTAGTGCTCTTTGTACTGGATGACACTTCCTGTTTTGTCATAGCCTACACTCCTCTTACATAACAATACTTGTAATACATCCACATGTCTCTCTTATCAGGGAGTACTTTGTCCCCATTTGCATAAGTAAATAATTACACAATGACATCTATTTGCACACAAAAACCAAACGGTAACAAAAACTAATAATTAAATGTGACATTTGTCAATGACCTACATAGTGTCAATCCGTGTCTCTATCTCCCTGTCTCTCTCTCTCTCTCTTTCTGTCAGTTTCTTTCCTTCTCTCTCAGTGTCCCTCTCATTCTATCTCTCGTTCATTCTCTCACTGTCATTCTCTTTCTCTAACTGTCTCTTCTCTTTGTCTCTCTGTTTGTCACTCTTTATCTCTGTCTGTCTTTCTCTTTATCTGTCTCATTCCATGTCTGTCTGTCTGTCTGTCTGTCTCTCTCTCTCTCTCTCTCCCTCCCTCCCTCTCCCTCTCTCTCTCCCTCCCTCTCCCCCTCTCTCTCTCTCTCTCTCTCTCTCTCTCTCTCTCTCTCAGAACTCAACTACAAGGTGCCATAAGACCTGCCCAGCTGTCTGTAATCCTTTCTAGCTGCCTGTTTGTCCATCTGTCTGTGTGTCTCCCTTTCCCTTTTTTGTACTCTTACGTAATCAGAATTCTTTCAAAATAGTAATTAAATAGAATCTTTTGACCTGTTACAACAGCTAAAATCTGGTTTGATATGATTGTGCAAAGCACATTCCCTTTATGTCTAACCATGATAAACATGCAAAGCTGTTGTGCATAGTGATCTAACTATTACAGTTTTTTCCTCATAATATCACAAACTACATTCAGACTACAGTTAGAAGATGACTGATGACATAGTATACAGTTACTTATCTCTTTATGTGTCAAATGTCTGTGTGTTGTTAAAATCTTCCTATCAAGCTGATTTTGCTTAAACCAGACAATAATTGAATTGTCAATGACTGCTCAAAATTTACAGAATAGACTTTCAAGACCAGTTAATAAACACATCTTGCTGGGAAAACAAGAACTTTTGGAGAGTTTTTAGGTGTTAAAACTCCCTAATAAGGTAACATAACTAATCCATGGGACGCATGGTAGAAGTTATATCAATGTGTATTGTTCATGTAAGTTCTAATAAAGTCAGGCACATAACAGTCATAGTGCACCATTACACATTGCCCATGTTAGCAGGAACCAAATTATAACATTTACAACTATATAAATGAGACAACTCATTCATATCTGATTATTTAAGATCATTTCACTAGTGCAATGACATAGTGCCTGTTTAGATACCAAGTACTATACAGTATAGATATCAAAGCTTTGCTCTTTTACAGATAACATATCAAGGGCCAGCTTAACCTTCTTACAATGACATAATCCAGGTCATTTTCATAATCACTGATTTTATATATCAGCTTTAGTTAAAAAAACTTCAAACTTCCAAGCCTGTCATCAGATAAACTTTCATTTTATGTTTACTTTTCTGTCATATTCAAAGACTTGGATCATATATGACAGCATTTGATTAATTGAAGGTGACCCAAGATGACCTTTGACCTCAAACTTCATATTCCTCACTAATAAATGTTATCTGAAGGAACAATGGATCTGGTTCATATAGCTATACAGTAGGACGTAATCATATAAAAGTTTACTGTTTGATTTAGAGAGCACTCAGTAGAGCTCATACCTCCACCAAGACAAACCAATTCTAGTGGATCTGTCCTTTTATCCAAACATCTACATTTATACCTGTGTCCACCTGGTTTTTAGATGTAATTTTCTAAAAAGTTTATATTTATCAATAAATCCCTAGAAAGGTTCATATGGAAGTGACTGCCAAATATGTCAATAAGGAATTTTACAGTAAATCTCTAGATTATGTTTTAGAACATTTTGCACTCTTTGCAGTGGCAAGCTTGCTTATCTTGCTAATTACAAACAAAGAGTTGAAACATTATAAGTTCCTTGCATGGTTGATGACTGTGAAATCAAGAAATTAATGTTTCCATAGATTAATATATAACCCAACCTGTGTTCCTCAATAAGTGATCATAAGTAACATGACCACTAAGACACTGGACTAAACCCCCCCCCCCCCCCCAGTAAGTACAGACATTTTATTTTCATTCTAACAAGTATATTCTCCTAATTTTAAACTTACAAGCAACAATTACACTAAATCAAATCTACCATCATTTTTAGTTGGTAATTAAATCACATACAACATCAACCTAACCGATGGGTAGGTCCATGGCCTATATCAGTGGCAATGTCTGCTAAGCCAAGATAAAGGTTAGCATATATGATAGGAATGATACTATAAAGATATCTGAGTTTCAGGTTTAATATGCATAGAGCCAGCAACAATTAAGAAGTTATTTTCTGTCATTAGGACTTTTGAGCTTATGTTGGAGGTGTCACAGAATAATACGTAGCATTTTCTTTATGAATTTCCTTAACAAATCTCCCTTTAAATTACCAAGAAGATAAAGTATTTTTTGTTCCTAGCTGTTCTTGCTTATTTGACTTTCAAACATGGCAGCCTTTTGAATGTCAAATAACAGTGACAAAATGTGTTCTCCCCAATAAACTCTATCCTGACCCACAGAGCCACATAGTAAAGTGGAGTAATAATGAGGTTTTATTATAACCCGCTCTGGATATGAGACATGGTCCATGTAGTTTCATGACATCATTATTATTATTCTACCCAAGGCCATAGGACTATATGAACTGCATAACTAGAATTGTTTATATTTCTCATTTTTATGTACAAGTCTGGTAATAAAGAAAATACCTGAAGATATTTGTTAACATGGTCTGCTGTAGCTAGCCATTAGCAGAAAATAAAGCAATTAGATTAAAATTAAATGTCTCTTTAAAGATACTTTATTAAATATGAATGTAAGCTCAGGCACTTTCAAAGCTTTATGAATATTAATAAAATCTTCAAAGAATATTCAAAGAATAATATCCTTGAGTAATTTCCCCTGTGAACTTGTTATACTTTAGGTAAAACCTATTGAGTGTAATGAGTATGTCTATTCTTTGGGTCAGTTTGTTGCAGAACTCTTAAGAAAATTTTGTCCTCCAAATATTGGAAGGCCTGAATTACATTCGTTCAAGGCTTTATAGCTGGTTTTGACTGATCTATAGCCTGTTTGAGGCAATTACCTAACCCAGAGGTAAATCTTTTTATGTATATGTCATGCCCCTCCTGCAAGAACATTAAACAATCCAGTGCCCTTTGTATATAAAACGTCTACACAGCAACATGTTACATGCCAAAAGTGTAGGTGACACGGGTATGTAAGGGCTGAGCAACACTGGTATTGAGAAATTGAGGGGTAGGCTCAACCTACTCTGTGGGTCAGAAAGGTCACGAGAGGTCACAAAGGAGACAATTTTCACCTACTTCAGTAACCAGGCTGGCGTTACAGCGATAGTACTAATACTGGCTCCCGTCTATAAACCAAACTTTGTGTCCTGTATAAGCACACCCTAACATCCACTCTACCTAACCAAAGTTCAGCCCCTCCATACTCATCTCTCTGACGCTTATCAATGGTACTCAATGACACTCACAGCTACCGTGTCTTCTTGTATGATATGTTACACCCTGTGCCCTAGTCTGTTTGTACAGTGCATTTATTTATTGATACTGTATCATTAGTAGGTCACAAATGGTAACCTCAGTGTGTAGCTTAGAGTAAAAAATTATATGAAAGTTTACAAATCATGAAAAATAGAAAACCTATATTTAGGTCATAGATGTTACTAAAAGTTGAACATGAAATATTGATAACCTATGTCTGGGTAAAAAAAGTCATCAGACGTTCAACATGAACATGCTGACAATTTATGTTTGGGTTAGAAATGTGATTAAAGGTTTCAGATGGGCACACTGAAAAACCAATGTCAGGGTGATTATTATATTAAAGGTTTGACAAGAACAAACTGACAAATTAGAATACATTTGTACATTTGAATTTCTTCAATGGTTTTCAGTGTGCCTGCTGTGTAATCAAAGATGTAATCAGATAGACCATATCATGCCTATCACAGTAACATGATGTTTAAAATAGAAGAACTTAATTATGAAATTTATCTATATGTACATGACCTAAGTTTTTCCCCCAAAAATATTTATTTAATTACTATAAAATGGGGACCTGCATGGCCCCGTTGGAGAGGAAGGGTATATTGCCGCATATTGTGTGGCAAGAACCCTAAGGTAGCGAACTCTCCAGACCCGTAAGGTAGCAATGTCTGGTGGTCAATACAGAACCAATCTATATGTCTTTGTGGTAACGGGCCAAGGTGAAGGTCAGCAATGGTGAGAGCAGTGTGATGTTTAGCAACAGAGCTATGATGTGATGCTGCCTAGAATTCAATTGTGTGCAAGTGGAAGGGACAAGTTGGTGTGCATTCTGTAAGTTATGGCATCTGACTGACACTGATAGCAAAAGTGATCCCCTTTCAAGGCCTGTTTTTTTGCGGAATTTCTGGGACAAACAAACATACAGAGAGGACAATTTTAGTAGTAAATAGATACTGATATAAGTACTAGGTTAAGGTTTATATGAATATCATAAAAGATACACACATCAGACACTTAACAGTATAATTATTTTAACTTAACAGGACTTAATGTAAAATAATGATTAATATAAATAATTTAATCATAATAAAGAAAACTCCAGTTGCACAATTTGACCAGCAGGAAAAATTAGGAATATTTCCCCATGAGTATCTCACTGATGCTGTGTACTCCATATTTCTTAAGACGGAAGGGAAGACTGAACTCTCAAAGGGCCTGAAGTCTGCATCCATCATTATAGTTCTTGGAAAGCAGCATGATTTATCAGGGCACTTGTAACTCAGTCATCATATCCTCTTATGGTAATACATCTCATCTATTACTGTTCAAAAGACCTGGTCAAATTTATTCTTTAAAAATCGAATTGCCAAAAACAATTTGTATTTTTCCTTGGTTAATTCCATGGGAGCAGAAACATATATTTATGAAAAAGTTTAAGACACAGATTCATTTCTCAACGATACACTTTTTGTTATTCACTCATAACCTGTACTTATTTGTTTTGTTACAATTACATATTTCATATATCACAGCTCACAGGTATTAATAAAGCTAGTAAATGATGTAATGACTGCAGTCATACTAATGATTTATTAATTTACAGAACCCAGTAAGTTTGTGTATACCAGCAACCGAGCAATGTTGATTTATGATTGTATCAACCTTCTGGTGTTTTGTATGTCAGTATAAACAGAACATACATCATGGATGTTTAACAAGTTTTGTTTCAAGTGTTGCTAATATACATCATCAACTCCCACAGTGGGTTAACTTACATGGTCATTAGTATGTGATTAACGACAGATAGCCTGCCATATAATTATAGCCATAAAACAAGATAGTTCCATTCAAATGTGTCTCATCTCAAAACCACCTTACCCCAGCTGCTTTTAAAGCCTGTAAAGTGGTGCACTTAATCAGTCATGTCTCTGGCTAATCACCTAGTCTGGCTTTAATAAAGAAATTATTCTCACCGACACATTTCTAGTTCTGTGATAAAAGACTTTAAAAAAGTCACTTTGAGGTCTTCCTTATAAAAAAATTAAATCCTTGCTGTTAAACTGTGGTTTTTTAACAGTTTATCAGGCCTCACACAATGCAATTTAAGTTTCCTACAATTTTCTAAGATCCTACTCAAAGGAGAGGATTTTGGCATGGTCCAAGAAAGTGTTATACCCATCTATACTTTGCAGTAACACACCCCCTTGCCTGCAAACATTCTCCACGGATTTTCTTGCCAAAATGTTGTACATTCCTTGAAGACTTTTGTGTCCCATCCCCATGCCCTATATATCAGAATCTAACAGGTTTATTTCTCCTAGTTTCTCCAATACCCTCATGGGGGCTGCTTTTATGTATATATGTCAAGGCCCAGATTGCAATCTGGACGGATCTTAGATCTGTCCAGCCCAAATTGCGATCGCAGTTCAGGCCGGCCCAAACTGCGATCGCATTCCAGGCTGGCCAGATCTTAGATCTGTCCAGCCCAGATTGCGATCGCAGTTTAGTCCGGCCCAGATTGCGATCCTGTCTTTCTTGCTTCAGGATCGCAATCTGAGCTGGACAGATCTTAGATCTGTCCAGCCGAGATTGCAATCCTAAACTTGACCAGCCCACATTGTGATCCATGCTTTTACTATCACAGGAGTGAAACATTGAATGTTTTACCAACTCATTTAGTATTGCATGGTTCCATTTACCCATAATAAATAAAATTATATTACACAATTGTTGCATGTAACCCAGTGATTGTATATTATCCAATGCACTCATAAAATTACATTGTTATGCACTTATTATGTTTTTCATGTTTATAGTAGAAAAATTTTGTAAAAGGTATAATAAAAAACCTGAATCAAAGATAACAACAATTTATATTTTAATATAGCTTGCTATAGTTATGAATCATATCAGTCAGTTTATTTAAGCACATGGAAAGATCACAGGATTCCAGGCACCATGAATAGGTATAACTAATTAATCAGACCAAATCCAATGAGTCAAGCAGAACAACTACTGGAACAAATATATGAAATATATACTATTAAGGTTTATAAAAAATTGCATGATGACTTACATGGGCTTTGCATTTTAGCAACTGCCAAAATTTTTTTCTTTTTTTTTTTTTTTACCTTTTTCAACAAGCAGCATTTTTTGCATGAACCTATTTGTATTAGGCCTATAATTGTATTTAATATGGAGAAATGGTACCATGCAACACTAAATAAGTTGGTGAAACATCCCACATTTCACTCCTGTGCTAGGAAGGATTGAAAAGTGCCTTTTTGTATTATAAATGTATTTATTATGTGGAAATGGTACCATGCAATACCAAATAAGTTGGTAAAACATCCAATGTTTTACTCCTGTGATAGTAAAAGCATGGATTGCAATATTGGCTGGTCAAGTTTTAGATTGTAATCTAGGCTGGACAGATCTGTCCAGCCCAGATTGCGATCCTGAAGCAAGAAAGACAGGTTCACAATCTGGCCGGACTAAACTGCGATCACAATCTGGGCTGGATGGATCTAAGATCTGGCCAACCTGAATTGAGATCGCAGTTTGAGCCGGCCTGAACTGCGATCGCAATTTGGGCTGGACAGATCTAAGATCCGTCCAGATCGCGATCTGGGCCTTGACATATACATTAAAATCCAGATGTCACAAGTCACATGTCAAAATTATGGGAATACAACCAGTATCAGTTATTTATATATGCAAGCATCCATTACATTTTTTGTCCAGGAATATCATAGGAGCCAGATCACAGCATGAAAATTACAGGAAATTCTACCTATGGTTTTGGCTGTGGTTTAACCCTTTACTTTTTTAGGCTTACTAAAGTGCAATCAAATTAGTACCTAGAACCTTCTTTTATGGCTAGATTATCTCAAGTCAAACAGATGACATATTTATTTTCAGTTTTAAAGATTCTCATTAATTATAATAAACCCTCTCTGCAAGAACTGTTGAAAAGTTGATAAAGATACACCAAAAGCTCAGAAGGTTATAGACAAAATGTTGAATGAAAAGTGTCAAAACTTATCAGAAATCTCAGCTGGTTTATGAGAGGTGGTCACACAAAAAATTAAAAGATAATATTACAACTTTACAGAATATATATTTTACAGAATATACAGTTCACAATAAAAAGTGAGAAAATAATATAATAATGTGTTTTTAAATTCTTATCATTCGAAACAACTTAATTCTGTAATGTTTAAAAGCTGATATCAAACCTCATATTCTGACAATGGCTCATGCAATATAAGTAATACAAAAGTATACTACTAATGCCATCCTGGCAGAAACATCAACAATCATCAGCTAGTTACAGCTAATAAACTACACCTGGGTAAAGTCCTGTAACATGTACTGTTGGTCATGGCCCACAGGTCAACAAGGGCATGAACTCTGCATGAATTAAACTTCACAGGTTCTGCAGTTAGAGTTTTCCCCTCCATTGGGCTATGAATGACATGTCTACCTACTGATTCCCAAGCTAAATATAGACATGAACAATATGAATTTGCAATAATTGATATATAAATATCTATATTAACATGGAAAATCTGTAACATGTAAAAATGGGGAGAGTCTAATAAAACCACTAGATATTTAATACAAATTTTTAATTATTTAGCCCTCATCAAGAAAATATGCAGCTTTCTTTCCATGAAGACATAAATTTAAGAACTTGAGATTCATCTGAAATTTTTTATATACTACTTCTCGGGTTACATTCTGAGACAATCTTGCCTAATTCAACCAATCTATATGTATAGTGTGTTCATAAATCATATAATTAAATGGTTTCAGTGATGCGTTTTATGATTAATCTCAGCTTAATGCATCTGTTCCAAATTATGTCAAAATAAAATATATGTATTTCTAACAGTCTATTTGAATTCATAATATCATCAGCTATAGCTAACCATTTTATAAAATCACTCACCTGTTGATCATCAAGAATAAGCAACATCAGGTAAAATCCAGATTTTTATGATATAACTACCAAACTAACTCCAGGTTTCAGATCTCATTGATTTACCTGTATAAGCAAATATTTCCAGGTATCACTTGCTGTTTGGGTATCCTTTTGGTATTCTTTTTCCCTTTAGGTTTTCCTGCACAGCTGTTCCTTCATATAATAATTTTTATGTAACACTCTGTGTGTTTTTAAGTATACAATCAAACTCCAGTGGTTGGGTGTCAACTCTAAAGTACCTACATATCTAAATATGACATAAGTCACAGCAAGCAATCAGAAAGGTAGCGGAGCGACAGGACAGTCATAAGGGGTGTGGTCGTTTTGTACATGCAAGCTACGTATGACTATGATGTGTTTCACACACACACCAGTTTTCCGATCGTTCCGGCATTCATGGCCTGAACACCCACCCTCCCTTCCCAGGTCAGGCCTCGATCTTCTGTTGACATAAAAGGCAGGAACAATTCTATACACACAGGAGATGTCACGCTTCGTCGAACATGTCTACCTGAGCACTGCGGGACTTTCTAGGTCGTTTGGCATCATACCACATATACCCACATATACCTCATCTGTAGTGAATTAAGTTGGTATAACTTGTCATTGGACTCTCAGCTGAGTTATATCTCTTTCTCTCATTCTTTTGTTCTCTCTCTTTTTCTTTCACTCTTTCTTTCTTTCTCTCACTTAGATCTCTTTCTTCCCATTTCTCTCTCTCTCCCCAGCTGAAGCTTTAGAGTGTATAAAAAAACATCAATATGACCATTTTATATACAAAACATTCATAACTCATGTTTAATCAAATAACTTATCAATTTAAAAAGTGCTCTCTTCTAGCTATTTAAGGTAGAGAGAATAAATATTCCTTGGACACAGTGAATCCCAT
Source organism: Sipunculus nudus (assembly GCA_026874595.1). NCBI lineage: Eukaryota > Metazoa > Annelida > Sipuncula > Golfingiida > Sipunculidae > Sipunculus > Sipunculus nudus. Next base: position 5,909,112 of record CM049314.1, on the reverse strand, counting down.
GACACTGTACCCATTCTGTGGACTCAGTCATCTGATAAAGAGAAAAATATGTTCAAACCTTATGGAACTCTATGCAAGTATGCTAGGAGCTACTTATTTTACAGGAGACTATAATTATCCTGATGTACTCTGATGTAGCTGGGATAATAATAATATATTTCTGATCTGTTTACCTTATAATTACAGGTATCTGATCTTGATGTTCTCATGGTTTGTCAGTTGGGGCAGCTCATATTGTGTCAAGTCTAAATCAATTTTTTAATGAGTTGACAAAGAAGTTCAACACTGGCCCTTTTTCCAAATATAAGATTTAGTAGTTACATCAATTTACGAAAGAATAATATGATTCAAAAGTAAATACTTTACCTAAGAAATAATTTACAAGTAATTCAAAAGTAAATACTGGAAAATGCACAAACACTAGATGTTTAAAGTTGGTCCTTATAATATGCAATAGCTAAGCAATCACTGGAATCCTCGCCCCACACCTCCCCCCCCCCCCCCAACAAACCCCAAGGCCTGCAACTGTGCAACAGTAGTGAATTAGCAATGGAGAATACGACCTTGGGAATAAGGTCAAGGTGAAATATAAATTTCTGTCACAAATCTGTGATCTATTACTAACATTGAGTTCAAATTTCAGCTTTATTAAAATTGGCCATCTTGAAGACCTACTGCGAACAGAGAGAATTGCAGAAGAAAGAACAAATATTTTGAAATGATGGATTTGCATTTGGGAGACCTTATAAGCATGCAGGTCAACCAACAACAATTTTTTTATCCAGATATGAATATAGAAATAAATTTATCAACGCTTCTGTGCCTTCCACATCCTACAACTGGATACTTAACAAGTCCTAACACCTTTATCTAAGGGTAAATGTAAATTAAGCTCCTTATTTTGAATTTGGCAAGAATTTCAATCTCTCCTAGCTAGATCATAAATAATTTCTGACTATCCGGAAAATGCAAAAGCTTCACAGTTTTAATCTTACATGAGTCACGCGACAGGCATCTTTTTGAATGCATCCCCAATTCAACTGGTTTACATCACTAGCATGCTGTTTTTTGTATACAATTAATACACATATTAAATACATGTATATTTTTATTCAGGAAATTGGAGTGATATCCAGGGAATACTTTACCGGAAGCGTAAACAATACAGTGGCATCTGGATAGCAGTACCTGGAAATTATTCATACAAACACAACAGTTCTGATTGATTGTCATTCATGTGTGGCACTTATGGACCCCGCCCAGTACCACATATACAGGTAATCATAAAGCAACTCCATTCACTACCTAACATCAAAACTGATTGTGTAACAGAAATACTTGTACATGAGAGGAACATAGTATTGATACATATCAGCACTGGTCTAGGTTTAAACAACTATTGTCTCGGCATTGTACGTTTCTTTGTTTTTCTGTTATGATGATAAATGAATAAAACAAGTTCAAAGAAAATCTGTCCATAACAACTGCTTCAGATGCCTTTGATTCTCTCTCATCAATACATTAATTACCAACCTAAACAGGGTGTACAAGAATGTGGTATTAAACACCTATAACAGATAACATTACTAGCTCAGGAACTGAAATGTAAATCCAAATTTCCTGTCATACTGGATGGATACAGGATCCGTAAGAGAGACAGAAGTGATCTACAAGTAGCAAATTATATAATAAGGACATGCACTTGAACTTGTGACTAATCAACTGCTTGACAACTTTAGCCATCTTTCACTGTGGTTGTTAGTTTATGATAATTAAAAGGGATCCAAGATTAATTAAGGGTTTTCAGGGTTTTTCAGGGGAAAAAACTGGGATTTCCATATTTTGTTTTTGGCATAATTGCATATTCTCCTTCAAAACCTCTTAAGCTTTCTAATCCTGTCAAAATATGTGGTTTCAATATTATGAGCTGTTTTTTTTTAAGTTAAGCATTTAAGCATTCCAGCTAACCACTATCATAGCCAGCCACCATTGTGAAATTCAAGATGTTTTCAATGACAAATTTAAAATTACTTAAATCCTGTGACTTACAAAGCATTGGAAATACATATACTATGTCAAAAATTTCCAAGGGTTTTCAAACTCCTAGAAACTCTGAATAAAGGAAGAAGTTTAGCCTGGATTTTTGACTATCTTTTGAAAACTTTTAAGTACTTATGTTCAAAACAAACTGATGATCTCCAAATGATAATCTCCATAGTTACAGTTTTAGAATTATAACTACGGAAATAACAAGGTGTTATTATACTGGGATTATTTAAAATATATGGTAGTGCATAATTTGTGTTCTCATAAAAACCTACTATACTGTACAAAAGGATACTGATGAGTGATTTAGGTTGCCTCATGTGTATATTTATTTAAACCATAGTTTTTTTTTATTTCTCTGCAAGGATTGCTCAAGACAAGACAAATTCAATGGCAAAAAATGCCTTCATATAAAAAGTAACAAAAAAAGTGAAAACATCAGGGCTTCTTTAAGGACTGACACACTAAATACTCTTGCTTAACTAACCATGACAAATAGCGGACCTTTTAATAGTATACAGAGACCATAAAAGGCAACTTTCCTCAGTAAATAATTTTATGGCACATGCAGACGATATGCTATGAAGGTTGGAAGTATGATGCAGTGATAGATCAGCAAGGTGGCAAAGTACCTACAAAACCTTGTTAATCACCAATAAAATATCCCCATAAATCTGTCCCACCTTCAGCAAGAATGGTTCAGCTTTCTAATCAGTCTCTAGTTGTCCACATTCCAGTTTCATCATCCTGTCCCTGTCTGTATCAGACACAATGCTCCGCTCATCCAGCTTTACAGCTGCGTGCTGTATAGCAATAGTTAGTATTTCACACTGATTTAATGAAAACAAAAAGGTGACATCCACCGATGTAACAGTGGCATGATGGAACACTTATCAACTCCTCTGACAGCTCTCAATTATTACCACTTTACTTTTAAATCATAGCCTTAGAACCTGTTGATATATTGACAAGGCAGATTATATCATGCTTAACAAAACCACATCCAATTAATACTCATTTTACTGTCCTAAACAAAGCCATGAATCAATAACCATGTAACATAATTTAACTTAAATTATGACCTCCTAAAAGATTAGCCCTTTGACAAGAACCAACTGTTTGTCCCAATCTTTAGTATGGAGAAAATTTTATGAAATCACTTTGATGATTTAGATAATTGCTATATACTGATTATATTGATGAGGATGGTTTATGCAAATAAACTATAAACTTTCAAATACCTAAAAGATCTTACCAAAGGGGTCAGGTCATATAGGTTGTTCCAAAAACACAGTATTTGCCATAAACATCACCAAGATTTAATTTATCCTTCAAGATATACCTTAAGGACAAAAAACTTCCAAAGACAAAGGAAAGTGAAGCTTCAATGTCAGATCCTTTTATATATAAATATAAGGAAGTGTCTCAATGTCTGCCATTGTCAATGAAGGATATATCTCCTGTGTTGGGCAAAATTTAAATATTATATAATTATTCTAATATTTGAATGGGAAAATGGTAAATTCATACAAAAGTACTTGGGACTTTATACCAGGATCTTACCTTTTTGCAACATATGTTTTAACAAACAACACACAATTTAGAAATCAATTGTCACAAACAGGACTGCATGGTTCTCAGTTTTTAAGACTTCAAGGCTGATACTCTGGAGTTATGACTTTGATATTTCGAATCAAAATTTTACAATATCTTTGACCGCTTGATTATTCAAGATCTACCTCTTTAGACTAATTTGCTAGTACCAAGTAAAATACAATAAAATTAAGTAATCCCACCCCTAGCCCAATCCAGATTTTTCAATTCCAGTTCAAAATGTTTTTTAAACCAAAAATCAATTTAATTTCTGTTCACATCATTGAAAAATATCACTTCCAATTAGCTTTCTTATTCGATTTAAAACGCAGCTAGTGAGAATAAAGCCATATTCCAGCTGCTCAACAGGCCCATTCTTAATCACCATCATGGAATATGTGTTTGACTTTTGTCCTGTACTCAATTTCAGATCTACTGTGTCAATAACTTAAAAGCCAAGAACAATTTCTAAAAAGTGATAATCACGAAAATGTGTGTCCTTAGACATTTGCTTATTGATATTGGTTAATCCAGATTAAACCCAGACCTCATTTCAATTAACTTGTATCATTTTAAATCAAATTCATAAAATTTCATTTTTAGAACTGACCCCAAATCTGGATATTAATACATTAATATATTAATTTCTCATTTATTTCCTTTTAACTATTAAAGCACTACTGCTTGTTCTGTACATTTTAGTTCACCAGGTCTCTGTTATAAAACATGGCATGTGGACCTGGAAACAGTCATCCCTTTTTGTCACAGACCCATGACGTTCTAGGTCAGTGGGGGAAGTCAGACATATAAATAAAGCCTCCGTCCTGATGGCCTTTTATAACTAGTTTCATGCATCTTTATACAACATCCAATGCAGTAACCAGCATTTATGTCCAAACTGTAAATTCCTGTGGTTTTTTTTGCATATCCTTCTGTGACAGACGAAAGAAAAGTGGGCTTTTTGGTGTTTTAAGCAACATATGGGCGGTGATAAACCTGGCTTTATATCCAGCTTAGTATAGCTCCTCCCTGAATGCATGATCAGAATAAGTTTTCCTCATGCTGTGAGCCATACATATTCTCCTTGTTAGACAACTTTTACATATCATCTTCAATTACACTCATGACATCCGAATATCCTGTATTTAACTAATGTAGTCTGAAATTAGTTGTATCTTATCCAAACGACAATAATTACATTTAAACTATATTAAACAAAAATGGTCCAAAATATCAACTTGAAATTCCCTTAAAAGGACATAAATTCCCCTTTTAAACTGTCTGTAAAATCAACCTCCATCAGATCAGCTAAAGTGCCTCGAAGACTTCTTGTTTCTGATTAATACCATGTATTCATAATTATCTACTTTTTCAAACTTAATTTTAATACAAACAATTTTATAATTCTTTAATAGTGTCCATTTAAAATTTTCCTGTTACAAATTCTTTTTATTCACAACCCCCAGCTCCTTTCTGTCTGCTTCCAGTTCAACAGAATTGGCTTCTCAGCTTTTTCATCCTGAAAGATTTCCTGCTTCAAGTAATTACAATTCCATCTGTAAATCCATTTCAGCCCCTTACCAACATTATCCTCTTTAGGATTTTCATTAATTTCCCTCTCTACTCCCCTTTACAGCCAAAATTTTTGAGGACATTGCTGCAAAGCATTAAGAAACACTTGAAACAAGAGAGTTACATATAAAGCAGACATTCCCTTAATAAACAGATTGCAATTTTCAGTACTCTAAAAACCTTTTACCCTCAAAAGAGCTAAATTATACATATTCTATATGATATTTAAGACTGGAGCACTAACTACTTAATTATTATGAAAAAAATATTAGTTATATCGTTGCCATAGTGAAACTTCACATTTATGCTGTGTGCTCGTCTAGGGCTAACAGAGACATAATTTTGGCAAGCAAGAAAAACAAAGAAATATGCATCATGTTGTGACATCTTCATGGATCCACCCCTTGCGGAGAAGGTAACAGTGTGGAGTACCATTTATAGAAGTGACATGTTGTCCCTCAGACACATCTTCATTTGACATGAATGTACTGAAGTACCAGTTCTGACTAGTTACAAATATACATAGCCTGTGTCATTATCACTTTTTTCACAACATACAGACTATATAAAGTGATTTAATTTGATGCTGACAGACCGTGCAATGCTTGAAATAGACTGCCAGGAAAACAAATGTATCCGTCAGCACCTGACCTACTGTATTTATGTAAATGCATCACATGACCTGGCATGACACATGCAAATACCAGGTTGTCATGGTGTCTAGGATTGCCATGGTAACATCTGTCTCCAAGGGAACACAGAAAAAGAATTCCACCAACTTGGTATGAAGGTCCATATCTGAGTAAGAAAATCACCAATAGTTTTGCTGCTGGAAGGCAGGAGGTATAATGTTTTACCCTATATTATTTGGTTTGTATGTGTGATATTAATGCAAAAACTTCACAGATTTTATAAAGTTTTGTGGAGGTTAAGGTTAATATCCAAGAAACAAATAATTAAATTTCAGGGTAATCCGAATCATCATAATATGTTCTAAGTAACCATACCCATTTATACACATGGCTATTTCATTACTATTGAGCTAATCATCAGTATAAGGGGGTAGCTCTGTACTGGAGGTGTCCTGGGCTGGGGTTGTTGAACTATGACAAACATTTTCTGTGTTATTGTGTAGTTTGATTAGGATATGCTAGAGGTTGTGGTCATGGACTCCTTTTTTAATGTTTTCAAACTAACTTCAATAATATTACCAATTCTCTCATCTGTATGAGTCATAGTCGTGAATAATCATTTCCTTTTTTCCGCACTACTCAATAACCACTCCAGGACAAAGAGGGTTTCCCACTACATATTATTGTCTCCTATGGTTTGTATGAAAGTTTGACATGTACAATCTGTTGTTAATTCTGAACCACTTAATACTCGCACTAATTTCCCAGTTGAGAGAAACAACACAAAAGAAAGCAAGAACTAAGAAAAGTGATATAGGCATCTTCAAAAACCAACATAACAGTTATAAATTTTTTTTTTCCTGTAAATCTTTTTGGTATTTTGAAAATGCTAAATTAAACTGGTTACAGAAACTACCCACATAACTTCAGCAAAGAATGGTAGTTTCAAATGCCTGAAAGGATTGTTGAATTAATTTCACAAGCAAATGCAATCATAGATCTAGTATGTGGTACATGTTTTGTGTAAGTTTATTCTTTTTTCTTTATGTCTTGGTTTAACAAGTGCTTGAAGGGTAAACCAACCCCTTGGTAAATTCTGAAACCGCATCATACCCCGAGCACCTAATGAAAGTATTCTCACCATGTAAATGGAATCTCTCACACCCCTTAACAATCACTGGGGCATGACAGGAACTGATGTACCATAAAAATCATAATGAACTGCAGCTATACAAATCTGGTGATGCTGGGAAACTTTCCTGATACAACTTTATACTGGGGTAAGGACACACTAAAGTATGTGCTACTCAAGTTCAGAAGCCCTGAGGCCAATCCCAGAACAGAATATCAAGCAGGCATATACAAACAAATCTCTATGAATGTCAAGTTGGAAGGATGTTAGAAAGTGCACCATCTGTTTTCAATATAGGCTAATTCATGTTAAATTCCTGGGGCATGTGTTTTTTTAAATTCAGTTCTATTAGGTGAATAAGTGACAAACTGCAAAGGTATATTAACATAATGTGCTGGACTTCTTACTCACAGATAACTTGTGTAAACCAAGACACTTATCTTCAGGACATCAATAATTGTAAATGTGCAACAGAAAATATATTAAGCCTCCAGATTTGTTAAATTGGTGTGCTGCTGCAGCTTTCTCTTGGTTTAAAATTCCCTTGCTATAGGATAAGGTTTATGATCTGAAATATTTAGCTATAAAAGCAACAATTCCCAAGTTTCATGATCAGACAGAATTTACTTACTAAGAAATATTTGTGTCTACTCCATTATTCAATAGGCAACTTTACTGAGTTGTATAGTATACAATTAAAAGTTTTTTCCAATGACATTCATGTTTATTTTACATGATTTATGTTCATAAATTTTCCAATTTCATAGGTGTAATATACAACAAAGGAAAGACTTTAGCTTCTTAAGTATATACTGTTAAAATACAAATGATAAAGAGCATTAAAGTTAAAGGATTACAACAACTTGCCACAGACCTGTACAAATTTAATATGTTTTATCATCCACAAAACCAGCCATCCTAATATAGAGAAGAATTCAAAAACTGTCCTACTTCATTGCCAAAGCACAACAAGGCTTTATTGTACAAAAATCAGTATACATGTCACAGTGTACACGGGAATCCAGTTGAGTTCCAGCTAAACCAGTTGAGACAGGAATTAAAGCTTTAAATTTATCTATAGGACAATGTATAAATTTATACCCCATATAATTGTATCCGCCAAAACAGAGTTTTGCGGATACTATGTTTTCAGCTGCACGCCGCCAACGCCACCGCCTCCGCCGCCGCCTCCGCCGCATAGGTGTCCGGAGAACTCCTCCGTAACCGCTGGGCGGAATTTTCTGAAACCCGGGATTATGTTCGGGTCACATGTGAACTGCTGCGCCCCGATTTTGTTTTGACCTCTGACCTTTCCTCTGCACTCTGCGTCCGTTTGTGCATCTGTTTCCACACATAAACCCACATATCTCGGGAACCGTTTGACCGATCAGGAAAATTTTTTTGAAAAATGTAGCCCTCGGAGAGCTTTATAACATACACAAAAAATGGTGGCGCCACCTACAACCATGTTTGCACAGTGTCCATCTGTTCGTCTGCCTTGGGTTAAAATCACTCATATCTCTGCAGTGACTTGACTAATTCACCTGAAATTCGGCATGCGAAAACATCCTGGATAGCTTTTCTGATTTTATGACAGGTGGCGCCACCTACTTTCACGTTTACGTTGCAGATATCCAAGCTCATATCTCGGGAACCGTTTGACCGATCAGGAAAATTCTTTTGCACAAATGTAGCCCTCGGAGAGCTTTATAACATACACCAAAAATGGTGGTGCTACCTGCAACCATGTTTGCACAGTGTCCATCTGTTTGTCTGCCTTGGGTTAAAATCACTCATATCTCTGCAGTGACTTGACTAATTCACCTGAAATTTGGCATGCGTATACATCCTGGATAGCTTTTCTGATTTTATGACAGGTGGCGCCACCTACAATCACGTTTACGCTGCAGACATCCAAGCCTATATCTCAGGAACCGTTTGACCGATCAGGAAAATTTTTTTGCACAAATGTTGCCCTTGTGCCCTTGGAGAGCTTTATAACATACACAAAAAATGGTGGCGCCACCTGCAACCATGTTTGCACAGTGTCCATCTGTTCGTCTGCCTTGGGTTAAAATCACTCATATCTCTGCAGTGGTTTGACTAATTCACCTGAAATTCGGCATGCTTATACATCCTGGATAGCTTTTCTGATTTTATGACAGGTGGCGCCACCTACAATCAAGTTTACGCTGCAGACATCCAAGCTCATATCTAGGGAACTGTTTGACTGATTGGGCCAAAATTTTGCATGTGTATAAATCTCACATAGCTCTTTATCATACGCAAAACAGGTGGCGCCACCTGCAGCCATGTTTGCACAGCTCCCGTCTGTTTGTCTGCCATGGGATAAAATCACTCATATCTCGGCAGTGGTTTGACATATCTGCCTAAAATTTTGCAAGTTTATACATCCCCGACAGCTCTCTTGATTTTATGACAGGTTGCGCCACCTGCATTCTAGTTTATGCAGCAGATATCCAAGCTCATATCTTGGGAACAGTTTGACCGATTGGGCCAAAGTTTTGCATGTGTATAGTTCTCACATAGCTCTTTATCATATGCTAAACTGGTGGCGCCACCTGCAACCCTTTTTTGCACAGCGTCCATCTGTTTGTCTGCCAAGGGCAAAAATCACTCATATACATGTAGTGGTTTGACTTATCTGCCTTAAATTTTGCATATGTATACAACTTGGACGGCTTTCTGGATTTTTCGGTAGGTAGCGCAACCTACATACACAATTTGGCTGCAGACATCCATGCTAATATGCATCACTTCACCCGTTCCACTCTGATTTAGGCGGATACAAGTAGTCGCTTGTCGACTACCCGTATTCTAGTTTTTCTCTATTGATGCCTAGTCAATAAGAATGTTATTGACATGTTCACATGGACCAAAAATTCTTAAGATATGAATCAAAATGTCCAAATACAGCAAGAAAATTTCAAACTAAAAGGTACATAATAAATAATATAATAACCCTCTCCCCTTGATGGGCCTTTTCTCTATAGCTCACTCCAAGAAGTGCAGGTAGACATGGTGGCTAAATGAGCATTTAAAAAAAGGTCACCTGATCACAAGTAGGTCACATGATCAAGATTAACCTTGGAAGCACAAAAGCCTTACCAGGAAGTACAATATAAGATGCTATGTACTGGGTCAGTGTAACTATCCAAGAATCCTAACAGATGTCATTTGACAAACTTTAAAAGAGTCCAAACAAAAAACTAAATGTATTATTGAAGAACATAAAATGTGTTAATAGTACAACTATTTGCAGGTCCAGAGACCCTTCTAGCCAACCAGGTGGTACTCAATGGAGACATGCCAGGGGTAACAACAGCACTTTACAAGTACAAAATGAAACCTTTATGAAGTCACATGTCTCCATACCTGGGCCTTCAACATCACTCATACCTCTCCCTCCCCTGTGACCTTTTGTTTTGTTATATAACCACCCAATACTTCAGTCATGAGCTTCTACCAATAAAAGTGCATGGTGTCACATGACCTAATGTCAACTTTTGGTCACATGACCTAACTGGAAATGTGTATATATTCTGAAGACTACTGAGATACTGGGTGTTTTGACAAGAAATTTAGAGCAGTAAATATAGTGATACAAAAAATACTTTGTCAAGGGTTCATTTAAGACTTGTATATATCTGTTTTTATCCTATTCAAGGAAGACTTTACATTTTTAGACTTCAACTTTTGATTTTCTAACTAATGGTGCCCTTTTGAATTAAAATTACAGACATTTATTTTTTTTTATCTAGACTTTCCAATATTTTCTTTCTAATACAAAATTTAACATTTATTCACATTTTCTGACTATTTAATCGCAGAGATGATTGTCGTACCTACTCATCGAAGTATAAATCTGCAGACCATGGTCACATAACCACCTGATGTTCATGTTTAGTGACATGTACATGGTCATGTACTACGAGGAAGTGAATTTATGAATCTCTGTGATCAAATTCCTATCTGTTAGCTGTCACCAAGAGCAGACTGATCACTCTCAGTCTCAAGTTTTGGTAACCTGGAGATTTCTTTCAAGGTGCACAATATTGGCCCTAGCTATTTGAGCCTTGAAAGTTATCACTGAGATCAGCTGCAGTTACCATGGAAACCAGAATGAAACAAGGGACCTATGGGTCACTGTGCTCAGCTGACGTTAACCTTGAAGGTAAAAATCTAAAATAATATCTAATGGAGATAAAGTGTAAGAGGAAGAGGTAATAAAGGCCATGGTTGGTTTATATGATTGGTTTGTATTGATGAGCAAGAAATTGTTGCAAAAAATATTTTGTGACCTGACCATGTGTTTCCTAATGTTGAAACTAAAGCATGTGAGCAGTTTGTGAACAAATGATCTGTACTATTACCATGATCATTAGTTGGTTTTTCGATTAACTGTTGACATTTCAGTAGTTTACACATTTGTTCAATTGCATCTATTTTTTTTGTATAATATATATTATTAAATATATATGTATTTTTTTTTATGAAATGTATACAGTTGAAATATAGCTAATTAACAACATAAAACAGGGCAAACAAAGCCTGATCTCAAATTCTGCTGAGGCAGGAAAATAATGAACAAATGTTTGTATTAAATCCTGATTTTTTTATCACATCAGTTATTTTCTAATTTAATTTTATATTTCTATACATTTCCAATATAACATATATATCTGAATATAAAAGTTGATTCATAATTCTCAATTGCATCATCATAAATCTCAATCTTGTCAGATAACACCACATCATGCATACAAATATTTATTTATTTTTTACCACAAAAATATATCTTTTGTATCTGCAAAACAATAAATATCTAAAAATAATACTTGATTTAGATTTCACAATTTTTAATTGTGTCTTTATTTATCCATAATGTCCTTCATATTATATAATAATTTAAGCATACTGATGGGTTCATTTATATTTATTAAAATCATTTAAAAGAAAATTGATTTCTTTAAAAATGCTACATTACACAACATTTCATCTTCTGGATTACATCTTGTGATTGGGGTGGTGATATGAGAATAACTGTACACCTAACACAGCAGGGGATCTCCCCCAGTGACTGTAACAAATCAGAAGCCCTGGCATAGCTGACTTCCAGTGACCTGTGGGACCCTGCATCTGTAATCAAAGCAAGTGACTACAGAAAAAAAATCAATAACTAGCTTAATTTTCAAGCTTTTATTTTCAAATTTCAGATTTAGAAAAACTAAATATTTATGGTTACATGCTGTGAAAATTAAATCAATGGTGCTTACAGGAAAAAAACGTGCCATGGTTAAAGTTGGGCAAAATTTAAGGTACTGATTTTTTTTTATGCTAATAACTTAAAAAATTTACACAATTCAGATCTAATTTTGGGTAAACAATTGAATCTTAATTAAACATAGTTATATACTTGAGAAAATAGACTCTAGTTTCAAAATTTTTCATGTTAAGTGAGTTATTATTTTTCCTGATTTTTTACAAAGTCCATTATGTTTGGGCCCATAACTTAAAGAATTTATACTTTACAGACTTAATTTCTGGCATGTACATAGGAACTATATAGAGGAATATTTATGGTAAATATGAGGAAAAACAGATGAGTGGTTTTGATATTAGGCAGTCCTGAAGTGTGAAAATAGGATTTTAATAAAAAAATTGAGGTTTTTCCTGAATTTCTCATAGGAACGAAGCCGCAAAGACCCAGTTTTCAGCTTGGTAGGAGATCTTGGGGACATCTAACATTATGCTGAATTTTGGATTCCTAGGTCTTACGGTTTCAAAACGTGCCACATCTACGGACGGACGGACAGACAGACGGACGACGGACAATGGACCACGACTATAGGTCAGATGACTTATAGTCAGCTGAGCTAAAAAGGAGAAAAAATTGTAATGTTTTTGGTCAATGGAAAGCGATCCACTGCCATTGGTGCTACTTATATTTCTAGTGTAAGAAATAGCTGTCTGCCAAGACGGGTTATCTGATTATATGGGAGAGCCAGGTAGTTGACATTCCCTGAGGGTGTGTGCCATGTACTAAGCATGTCTGGTAGATAAGGCCTCCAGTGATCCTGGTATCAGTGAGCATGACACCTCCTGAATTAAGGTAAACCCCTCCCTGGTCATATAACACAGGCAGGTACTCAAACAGTAGCCCAGCATCAAATCCCTGCTTCACCTGACAGGTCAAGGTCATATGAACTGTATAGCATTATTATTGTCTGACAGCATGAGGGATATTTATATTGTTTTGTTTTGTTTGTTTTTTTTTAAGAATAGGTTCCTTGCCTGTTGGAATCCATATGATAAGAACGATACTTCATTATTAAGCCTTCTGGATTACAGGTTTTATGTGCACAGGGTTAGGAATAACCCAGAAGTCATAAATTGTCATAAAAACATTAAGATTGAATCTCTGAGAAAGTGATGCCACTGAGGCACCAGCTTTGTTCAAACAAGGGACCTTCAGCTCTGAAGTCCAATGCCTTAACCACCAGTCCATATACTGTGGTTGCCTTTTTAATCGCGAGGGTTTTAATTTCGCGATATTCGCGAATGGGAAATAATCGCGAAAAATGAAACCCTCGGGAATAATTGGCCAATTGAGAATGTTCTTCTTATTTTGTGTAATCAATACTTGTATGGTAATAGGTTAGAACAGAGAGAATTTTTTTAATAAATTACATCCTTGCAGGTATAGGGAAATTTAAACCTTAAATTTGAACTAAACCACCTATGCTGTGTGTACTGGCCCATCATTATATAAGAAAATGTCACAAACGCATGACCTATTCTCATTTTATAAAACACAAAGCTATATGGTTTTGCCAAAGATTTGATATACTAGTAGGTTCTTGTGAGAACGCGAAAAATGAAACCCTCGCAAAACATTAAAAATGGAAAAATCGCGAAATTTCAGCCTCGCGAATATGAAGCCAACCACAGTATATCAGATCCTACCGCAGAACATTTATTCAGTTTTACCAGCTTAAATATCTCAAGGTTTTCTGTCAAATTGACAATAAGCTCATTTAGTTTAAATCATATGGTTTTGATCGGTTTTCTAATCATTTTATCAAATCAATGTTTTAAACCTGAAAAGAAATTTTTGCCTACACAAGTAATTTTTTATATTACAAATAGGTAGATTTCTTATGAGAAACAAGTATTTCTGACAATTTCAGAGTAATTCACACACTTATTTCATAATATTACATGCACAAGAGTTTCCCCTGCACTACAAACATGTGTACATGTGCTTATTTTTGTGCTGCACACATGTGTATGGTTACTACAAACATGATTTCCCGTGTTACACTCCAGGTGTTTCAGTTATAAATGCAATTCATCTCTGAGTGATACTCAAGTTTACTAGTATTAAAGTGCACCTGTATTTCTGAATGCATACACAAATAGTTACATCCCATCCTTATCAAGATAATTGATTATCCAGTGAGATAACTAATAAATCAAGATCCTTGCTATATATAACATTATTGTTGCACATGGTTTCATCATAACCTGTCCCCCACAATTGACAACTTATGATAATTATAAGTGCATTATCTGGTCCAAGGTCCTTGTCAATTCATTAGTGAAAATTACATATCAAATGATATATCAGTGAGGCTGAGGTACATAATGCTGATATTTACATTTCACAGATATAGGGAGTATATACTGAAGCTGAGGACAATAATACATGCAAATAACAATATTTTATTAATAACATCCATTTTTCTAGACAATTATTGAAGATGGAGCCACTGTCAACATTTGAGAACCTTTCTCATCCAATTTGTAACTGCCACTTGCAAGTTAGAGCAATTCAATTCAATAAACTTGTTTCTAACAAATGTTATTATATTCACACAAGCTGAGCACTATTATGTGGTTGTGTGCCATTCTGATAACTTAAAATCTCTTCCCATGGCTGCCTGTTGATCTCCAATCAGATCATAAGGGAATAATGCTAATAAGAAGGGATCACTCTTTCAATATAACTCTCAATTATATACACTTGAGGTAGTCACATGAAATATAGACCTGAAAGGTGGATGAACCCTCTAGAATGGTAAAACTTAATTATAACCAAAAGGCCCAACAAAGTCTGTGTATGGTACGTCACTCAAACTCTACTACCGGTACACCTAGTTTACTTAGTTGCAACTGTGGAAAAAGAAATAATAAAGTTCTGAAAATGTTTTAATCAAGTAAAGCATAGCAACATATGCTTCATCAGTGTTGCAGATCGATGGTAAAGGTCATTTGTGTGTGTCTTAATTCTGTAACAGAGTGAAGTAAAGCATAACAACATCACTCTGTTACAGAATTAAGACACAATCAAATGACCTTTACCATTTTTGTCATCAAATGGATGAAAATGATGTCTGGTAGACCTGAATAATTTAGATGAAGGAAAGCAGAATAAAAGCTCAAAGGTTTCTTATAGTCTGTCACTGTGAGCCCAAAAACAGACTATTTACACAGCTAGTGTCTGACATGATGATTTTCTTTCACATATATGATAAGTTTTATAACTTCAGGCTTTTGAACTGTTTCTGTGTATAAAACTCCTCAAGATCAGTGCTTGAACAAATTAAAAACATAAAGACTTAACAAACCTTATTTAATGAGCAATTAACATCACAATAACAGTGAGCCAAAAATATACACGATTGTCCAATAATGATGAACATTACATCAACTCAGTGACCCGTTTAACCAATGCTTCATCAAATGTTTCTTTCAACTGATTTCTGACATAATGACAAGACTCCTACAACGTTGTTCTACTAGCTGTCCTGAGCACATAACATAATTACTGAGATACCTCTACATGTCAGTAGTTTAATACACCTGGACCAGGTGAGGTGTACCTGGCTGGGAGGAATGTCAGTGCCTGCATTTAAGGCGGGGCAATTTTTGACGATACAGATAAATGCATGGCTACTCCCACCGCTAGCAATACAAATGACTCATTCTCCAGCCTCACTGTCATCCAGATACCATGGAGAGAACATATTCCCATAAAATAAGCAAGTAGACAGGCACAATGTATCTGTATATATGGCATAAACAGATAATACAATATCATCCAGTTGTGGGCAAAGCCCTCCAAATATTTCTTTTACAGATTGAAGTTCATCTTCCAAATACACATGATATTAATCTTAACCCTAATTTGTTTTTGTTTTGTTTTTTTTCTAAACATGGGCAAACAAATGATGGTCTGAATTTCACCAATTTCAAGATGTGCACACCTATTTCTAACACTGAATCTGTGAAGCATTTTGTGGAACTTCACCTGGGAGTGAATGGTTACTGGTCATGGGGGGGGGGTAGCTGTAGGCAAATGTAGAACAATTAACATTCATTGACATATTATGGCTGCATGGGTTAATTATACACTCCCCAGGAGACTGAGAATTGATTGACTAAGAGAATGAACAAGCCCCAGAGACCAGGAAGTAGAAGTGTAAAGTCTGATGAGACTGACATAGTTGGTGATATCAGAACATAAAACATACCTTTACCTTTATATATGGTAAATATACAGGGATTTCATTAATAAATTACTTTTCCCATCTTTATCATCAGGTAAATTAGTCCAATCTTATCTATATTATAACTCCTTTCACTTGAAATGTCTGTCAGTTCCTTTATAATAATAAAATAAAGATGCTATGTTTGGTTCATGAATTAAGCTTTACCCTGGGTAATATACTAGATTTTCAGTTTCCATTACCGTGGTTTCAATGATATGATTTTTGGAGCATGAACAAACAATTCTAAATGTTATGACCTATTTATCACTGTAGAAACTTGTAGATCTTAGGAATGAGCACCTATATGGAAAATTGGAAATATACAGCAAAATTAGTTAAGATACTAGGATTAATTATTGGTTTTAATTGATTTACTAGCTATAGTCACTGGCCAAATGATTGTTTGCAGACCATAACTCATCGAAACAGAGTCACAAGTAAAGCATCAAACCTTACTGAATTCAATTGTATGCAGTCTGCAAGCTCTGAAAGTAGAAAACATGTTAGCAAATGTCCTGTTAGCAAACATAATTATGAAGAGTGATTGCTCAACCAGAACTAAACAAAATATATATATAGGTGAGGTAAACTAGTACAGGCTTTTATTTAACTGCCTAATACGATAATGTTTCTCTTAATATTTTATGTTTTGATGATTATATGGGATTACAATTATTATATTTTTTTGTGAAGAGAGAGAGCCATCCCCAAGGAAAAAATAATGTAGTGACTCCCTTTATAATGGTAAGATCTACTGTAGGCCATCCAGTACCATACACACAGCCAGACTTCAATCAATACCTGTCAGCAGACAGCATCAGTTATCTGACATATTAAATGCCTGACCACAGGAGAAGCCATGCTTTGTTGCTGCCTGTTTGTTTAACAGACCAGCAGACATATTAACCTCTTGTGATTGTTTGACTAACCAGATAACAATGTCAAGGTCACATGTTTTGCAACAAATATTTTGCAGATAGCTAAACTTGTTTGTGCAGTTCTCAGTTCCAGTCTTTCACAAAGATATTTTTTCCAGGAATTTCAAATGCATTCCTCATTATTTTTGTTTCGGAATCACATATGTGAATAATAAAGTTTTTGTTTTAAGATACTGATAAATCATCTGATAAAGAATGATCAAACCATAATAGACAGATATTCTATAAATAATTTCAAAAAGTAGATACTGACACACTAGACAGAATAGCTGTTTATCTTTTAATCAATATTACACAGAAAACATTACAATAAAGACAACATGATGCCCAGAATAGACTACTGTGATTCTTCCTCAATGAATATTTTATTCACCAGCAGCTTTATAAATCTGACAGATTCTCACAACTTGTAAATAATATTATCTTTCCCTTGTTCAGTAACAATATGCAGGCCAATCAACCCTATGAACCACCTGCATCACATTATCTCCACCAATGGTGTTCTACAATGAATCTATGAATACAAGCAAAGGGAAATTTGTGTCATGGTTCATGAGCTCTACAGGTCAGCTCTGTTGAACAGAAGTCAGTCCCTAATACCAATGAATGACTCTAACACCTCAGGATGAGGAGCAGAACTTCAGGCATGTGTATCACTGATATTACCAGGAGGGGGGTTTCCACAATGCTGCAGTTGAAATTTCCAGTGTAATTATTGTTTGTAATTATTGTTTCTCCAGTAAAGCTTGTGTGTACTTAATCTTTTTTTCTACAACAATTTTAACCAGAAATCACAAAAAATGTGCATCTGAACCTTATTACACTGTCTTCATGTTAAATGCCCACATCACAGACACTAAGCTGGTCCCTGGACATCCAAGATATATTTGGAGTGGGAATTCTGTTTTGCACTATTTGTTTTGCATAAGACCAACATACCCAGTCATTATAACGTTTGTATGAATCTGGCCTAGTGACTGAGATGACAGGACCTCCCTGGTTCATTTTGGGATCATTACCAGGTGGTACTCATGGCATCTCCAAGTAACAAGTGAACACACAGCCATACAGTTACTGAAGTTTCATTTTTATAATTGTGTTATCAAAGTATATATAAATTCAAATTTTACATAGCAAGTTAGCAGGCATGGCCACACACTGACTGCTGAATACAGCAAGGCACAGCCAGACTGAATTTTTGGTGATTATCATAATCAAAACTATATCTAGTACTATATATGTAATATACATCACCTTTCAACCAACAAGGACGTAAATGGACATAATCAGGAGCAATATTTTGCCTATTTTTTCACATTATCAGTTCAGTTTTGCTTTATAAAAAAGTTTCCAGCAAAACCATCTCAGCTCACAGTCTCAGTACCTCACATACGGCTGTTTAACACCTTGTTATGGCTCTGTATGTTTGTAAACACAGTCCACTTGTGTTTGTTCACCATATGAAAGCCACGTGACAGGAGTCCGAATGTGTGCCGCAACACATTGTTTCAACCAGTGGGAACATGTATTAAATTTTTGGAGCCAATTCAATCAGGGCAGCTCCTGACTGACATGTGTTGTGGCTCTGCGATGCACATGGCCCCACACATTGTGTTTATGTTGACACCTGTGATTGTGCCTGGTCCACTGTTTTTAGCACTTGTTTACAGGAGTAAACAAACAGTCCCAAGGCAATATTTTGGCAGTTACAGATTTATTTTAAAGGGAATAATCAACATGCCTTATCAGATATAGGTGATTGGGCCTTTTACCCCTTAGGGATATTGTATTGTTGTTGCCAAAATTTGTATGGCAATAAGTGGCTCAAAGTCTGTTTTTTTTTTAAAAAAAAAAATGTGCAAGATATTTTATGCCATATCTCATTATTTTCAGTTTACACCATATCAAAATATGTAAGCTTTTCATCTTCTGGTGAAAATTAGCCAAAGAAGATGCAAATGAAATTTAAATTTGGGTGATTGAAAATCTCATTGAAATTACATTGCAGAAGAATGAATAATGGGAATGCAGTTTTTATGGCTGAATTTTCCTTGTAATTCATTTAACTGGTCAGAAAACACCTCATAAATATGTCTCTCACTGTTACTGAAATGAACTAAATCAAACAATAGTGAACAGGTTACCAGATTATTTTCTGACTGAAGAGAAAACTAGAAGTGTCAGAACAACACAAATGCCCCCGCCTGGGGCAAATTAGAAACATTTGTTAAATTTTGAAAAATTTGTAAGTTCAGGAGGTGTCTTATGGTCAAAATTAGGTCAACAAGGGCAAAATGCAAACTTGATCTGTAACGGGTCATTATCAAGCAACACACCAAAAATCAGGCCAGTATCTGCAGGCATTGTGAAAAAAAATCCATACATGTGCATTTTCCATAAAAATTTCTGTCTTTCATGAAATTATCTATGTTTAGGAGCCGTAAAACAATCAAAAGTAGGTCAACTGGGAAGAAACGCCAACTCAATCTGTAACTGTCATTTTCTGCCCACACATAAACAAGGGACCCATGGGTCACGGCGCTCAGCTGATCGTGATTGGACTATAAATGTTTCTCCACTGTGATACTATATCGAGTCGATAAAGCTTATGAATATCATGTACATGTTGGGCTATTATAAAGGAATGTAATGTAATATGTGAGTAAATGATAAATGAAATTACCTGACTGATGGATTAATAGAGTCAAATAAAGTGGTTTATTTTTTATTTATTTAGGAGGGGTTGATAATTGTGATATATTTGAGCAAATATGAATGCAATGACAGCAGTAATAAGCAGTAGTAGAATGATGATAAGGCTATTTGTTGAAGGATCTCAAGTGTATGGTAGTCTGCAAGCATTCAATTTGACAGATGATGTTATGATTAACTATGCTGATGAAGTTATTTATGAATATGTGACTGTATGACACAATATCTCTTTAGTCTTGACAAGGTACATTATTGTGATGCCCACTATGTCTACATATTACACAATATTGACATAATTTCTAGCATGTACATAGGTACCTATGGACACACTGTTGGTTGAATGAGAGACAAACAATATCATTGTGCTAATTACTATCCCAGTTTAAATTAATTACTGGAATTAATAGTCAATTTCATACCTGGTGAAGTTTTTACTCTTCTGAAGTAAGGAATTACTTATCTCATGAACATCCACACTTTCACAGCAATACACCACTTTGTGGACACAATTAAATGTACACTTTAATCATTGTAACCCTGGTGGTTCAATACAAAATCTAAAATGTAGCATGTCCAAGAATAAAATAAAATACAGAAAAATTATAACATTCATCTAGTTTATGCACCAGCTATGGGGGATTAGTGCAGGGCAGAGGGGAAGCCTGCTTGTAGTGGCCAAGCTGGGCCAAGGTAAGCTGCCTGGGGTGGGTTACATAATGCAAGTGAAGGCTGTACTACTAGGTGGGCTAGATGTAAACAAGACTTGACATGGTATATGAAAACATGAATAAAAGCTATTCATTCCAATCAATTTCTTTTGAAAGTTCAGATTTTAAAAGATTAAATCCTTATGCATATATGCTGGGAAAATTAAATCCACAGTGCCAAAGTTGGACAATATTTAAGGTATTGATTTTTTATTTATGCTAATAACTTGAAAAATTTGCAAAATTCAGATCTAATTTTGGGTAAACAATTGAATCTTGATTAAATAAAGTTATATTCCTGAAAAAAAGTCTCTAGGTTCAGCAATTCTCATGTTAGGTGAGTAAATATATTTCCTGATTTTTTAAAATATTGCATTATGTTTTGGCCCATAACTTCAAAATAATACCCAATACTGACCTAATTTTTGGTATGTTCATAGAAAATGTATAAAAGAATGTGAATACTAAATACGATCAAAAACAGATCAGTGGTTTTGATATTAGGCAGCCTTGAAGTGTAACAATGGCTTTTTTTTATGGAAAACAAGAGTTTTTTTTCCTTAATATCTCGAAGGAACAAAGTCCTAATGACCAAATTTTCGGTATGGTAGAAGATTTTGGGGACATCTAAAATTATGTCAACAGCCTGGGGAGCATAGAGATGTGCACTGAATGACCTACAGTCATCAAAGTGGACTGCTTGACAATGTAAGGGAATACAACAAGAGCCTCCAAAAAAATTCAATAACTAGCCTAATTTTGCAGCTTTTATTTTCAAATTTCAGATTTTAACAGATTAAATCCTTATGTATACATGGTGTGAAAATTGAATCCACAGTACTAACAGGAAAAAACATGCCATGGCCAAAGTTGGGCAAAATTTAAGGTACCAATTTTATATTTTTGCCAATATTTAAAAAAATTTAACAAATTTTGATCTAATTTTTGGTATACAATTAAATTTTGATTAATTAAAGTTGTATTACTGGAAAAAAGTCCCTACCTTTAACACTTTTGGTCTTAAGTGACCAAATATCTTCCTGATTTTTTTACAAAGTCCATTATGTTTGGGCCCATAACTTTTTTAAATTATATAATACTGACTTAATATCTGGCATGTACGTAGGAACTATATAGAGGAATATTTATGGTAAATATAAAGAAAACCAGAAGAGTGGTTTTGATATTAGGCAGTCCTGAAGTGTGAAAATAGATTTCTATTAAAAAATTGAGATTTTTCCTTAATATCTCAAAGGAACAAAGTCCTATTGACCCAATTTTTGGCATGGTAGGAGATTATGGGGACATCTAACTGTATGCCCAAATTCAGATTCGTAGGTCCAACAGTGTCGAAATGTGCCAGTCTTACGGACGGACATCCAGACGGACTTACTCCCGTAGGTGTATTTGTGGGGTTCATCACTTATGGGGTGCACGGGAGTACACATTTGTTTTGTGGGCACCACCTTAATGTCCAAAAATGTGGGGTGCTTCAGCTATTAATGTGTGGGGTGCAAAATCAATTAACAGTGGGGTGATTTGTTCATTAAATGCAGGGGGATTTGTGTTTTACGAGAAGGGAACATTCAATATACATTGGGTTTGAAAGGGGGAAGAGCACTGGTACTATCTGGCTATTTAAGTGGAAACGAGGGGGGGGGGGGCGTGGAGAGGTTGCAAGATCAGTTGATCGCCATGTTGGCCTGGAGAAGTCTAAAATCTATCTCCGTCTTATCATAAATGATTCACAAACTCAAGAGCTGCATCATGATCAGGATTACAGTGCTGACAGTTTGCACTGCTGTCAGTGGATGGCATGTAAAATTTGAAGAAAAAGGACCAGCAGTTTCAGAGAGGTCAAAAGTGCAATCTCCTAAACTGAGTACATAATGATCCACAGTTGTAACTTCTGCAGGATCATCACCAACTCCTAACCTAGCTGAAGCCAATATGCCTTGCAGTATTGCATGAACTGAAAATGTAAATAATTGATGACAGCATTAGCTCAGCTGTCAAATGAAACATTTGTGCAATAGATTGTTCTCCACTATAAACCTCCAGTTTAATTTGCAAGGTAAGTTCATAAATACGGAGTCACCTTGGAGATTAGTTTTGCAAAAAAATCCTGGTGTACATTTGAAAACAAAAAAAAAACTGATTTGAATAAGCAAAAGCAGCTGGCATATCCACAATGGCATATTCACAAAGTAGTGCAAGATATCCCAGCTGAAACATAACACACATTACAAATTTGGAGATGTAATTTTTTATTTAAAAAAACAAGAGATTACATACTGTGAAGTAAAAACTTCCACTTACAAGCAGAAGAACAGACTTTGCCATAAGATATTTTTAAAATCATCAGAAGGAACATTAAATTATTCAGTAGGCAAGTGACAGAGTTTCCACTCCAACAGGAGGACCAATGACAATCAAAGAAGTCTTGGATCTATTTAAAAATTTTCAACAAATATTAGGTCTTCAAGTTTACATAGAAAAAACAACAATAATGCCAATAAAACTTTTTTTAACTAGACATTTCTTGGAACCGCAGGTGCCATAGTATCCCCAGACAATTAACCCCTCCCATCTTCTCCCCCTCACACCTGCCTTGCTCACAGTACTGTCAAGTACTAATGATGGGGTATTAAAACCTGCTTAAACAAGAAAAAGATAATAGGTGGCACCACCAGTTTCCAGAATATGACAAAGCTATCCGAGATCTTTGGTCAACTTTAATTTTGGATCGATCCATGCAATATTACTAGAAATATTAAAGAATTTGTGTGATATATGGAAATATTCAAGGTCATGGCCACTTTCACAGGAAAGGTCATGACCCCAATTTAAACATACATCATCCAATAACCCATATCTAGGTATATGCATAATATAGGAGAAATCTGACCATTACTTTTTGAGTTATAATGCTCACAGTACTGTCAAGTAGCACTGATAGAGGATTAAATCCCGCTAAAACAAGAAAAAGACAATAGGTGGCACCACCAGTTTCTGGCACATGACAAAGCTATCCAATATCTTTTGACAACTTGAATTTTGGATCAATCCATGCGAAATTATTTGAGATATTAAAGAATTTGTGTGATTTTCACCATATATGGAAATATTCAAGGTCAAGGCCATTCTCACAGGAAAGGTCATGACCCCAATTTATACATACATTATCACATATCCCATATCTATATATATGCATAATATTAAAGATATCTGACCATTAGTTTTTGAGTTATAATGCTCACAGTACTGTCAAGTAACACTGATACAGGTATTAAAACCCGCTAAAACAAGAAAAAGACAATAGGTGGCACCACCAGTTTCTGGCACATGACAAAGCTATCCAATATTTTTGGACAACTTGAATTTTGGATTAATCCATGCAACATTATTTGAGATATTAAAGAATTTGTGTGATTTTCACCATATATGGAAATATTCAAGGACAAGGCCATTCTCCCAGGAAAGGTCATGACCCCAATTTATATAACATCATCCCATAACCCATATCTATGTATATGCATAATATTAAAGATATCTGTACATTACTTTTTGAGTTATAATGCTCACAGTACTGTCAAGTAGCAATATTGGGGGTATTAAAACCCGCTAAAACAAGAAAAAGGCAATAGGTGGCACCACCAGTTTCCGGCACGTGATAAAGCTATTTAAGATCTTCGGTGAACTTGAATTTTAGATCAATCCATTCAAGATTTCTTCATATATTTAAGAATATGTGGGTTTTTGCCCAAAATTGCACCTATTCAAGCTCATGGTCACTCTCCTATTGAAGGTCATGACCCCATTTTAATTAGGCGTTGTCCTTGAAACCATGAAACAGTTCCTTTTAATTTTGATAACACTGTGATAATATTCTGAATTTCCAGCATTTACATTTTGCCATTTTAAATCAACTATACTTTTATACTCTGTGCAATTATCTTTTAAAACCTTTATGCTAAATTGCAATTAAAATGAAATATAAAAAATTTAAAATAAGTTGAGCCATCTGCCCCCCCCCCCCTAAAAATACTTGATTTTGGCTACCAATTCAGTATACATTTTACTGGCCATTTGGGTTGGCGAGAAAAAATCTTAAATAAAACCCCAATCAAGCAAAAATCCATTAATGCAGAGCATGGAAATGAAACAGAACTCAAATTCTTACCTAATGTCAATCAGGTTTTTTTTAATTACCTAACTTCATCAAAGAAAAATGAACAATGTTACAAACTGCTTCTTTGTAAATACCTCAAATGATATTTTAAATTATAATCTGACAGTTATTTTTCTTTCTCATGCAGTTTCTCTTCTCAATAGGAAAGTGCAGGTAAATGGTCAAGTTTACTTTGGGAACCTTGCACATGAATTTTGGTCTGGATATTTCATAGCACTGTCAGAAGAAGTGTCTGGGGAAGGGTTCCAAAACTAGCAGATAAACAAGCATGGTATATTAACATATGGACACTGGTTAAATCAGGTCTGCACAAATGTCTAACTAAATATGTAACTGATTGCAGGAAATGACACGAAAAGGTGACATCTAATATCAATTTTGAAAGAACCATTAAGTAGAATTGATATTATTGAAATTCACATGAAGACAGGCCTTGGGAAATTCACAAGTGTGCAGGGCCAAGAAAAATACAGATTTGCCTCTAGAGAATATGTCCCAAATATGCTGGGTAGGTAGGAAGGTTATGGTAGCTAATTAGGAAAAAAAATTTTAAAACCTTTTTTAAAAAGGAAGAATTTGCAACCAATGAAATCTGTCGATAGGCTTTCAAGTATTGAACATATTAATTAATATGAGTGGTTGAGCAAATTTTTCTTTCCAGGTGAAGCACAGCAAGTGTTACTGTGTAGGATTCTGCTGTCTTTGAAGATTCAGCTACTTTCTTGGAATAAAATATTCCAAGCAATTCTCTGTCACAAAGTTTTCATCTGGAGATCATAAAACTTTCGGTTCGGGGTCATTTTTTACTGTCAGTCAGGTTTCAAGAAATTAACTTTTATAGGCCCTGTCATTAATGGCTGTCCATTCACAGCTGTATCCTTTAAAAACACAGGGACTGCTCCATGAATAATTTATACATGTAGTAAATTCCGCCAATGCCATCATGCCTTAACTAAGAACAACAAACTGAACATTTGCGCTTTCATTTACCTTTCCCTTTCTCTAAAAGAGAAAGATGTTTCCCCCACTCTAATATGTTGGCTTCTTTTACTGTAAAACTGGTTGCAAAATATAACACAATTGAATAAGGATATGTAGCACTACAACTTTTACAACATTATAATCAACAATATAAAAAGCATAATTTTAAGTAAACTACATGCAGTATGAGATCCAATATCTCTGAAATATGTTTAAGCAATATACTTAAAATAATATTACAATATATACCATCAGTTTTGTTTGTTGTCTGACAAACCAAAAAAGCCCCTTCCTTTACTCATAAATATTCTCTTAAATTTTTTATAATAAAATCTGTTCCTTGTTGCAAAGGACAGACAAACACATTTTATATACTGAAATATAATATTTAAAGCAGACCAAGTCTGGCAGTCAGGTGCATGGACATTGGCTTTTCTGGAAAACAGTCCAATACAATTAATTTCAAAATTTCATGGCTGAAAATGAGTGACTCAGCATCTCATCAAGAAGAGGAATTCCAAAATATACTGTACCCCTTGTGGAAAAAATAAAAATAACTGATATATATATAAATATTTTAAAATAAAGTATAACTTGATTATTTATATATATATATATATACCAACTCTAATACAGTCAAGACTGAATGTTCATGTGATTTGATTGGCCAACGTGGCATTGTTCTTTAGTCGTGTGTGTACTTATCTTTCGACCGTGTTCTAGGTGGCTTTCCAGCTACAAGTTGATGTCACCCATTATAAATTCATGTCACTTAACCAGAGTGGGTCACTTAGTCATGATGTGTCCCTCTAAAATGCCTGTTTTCAACCACTGTCAAGCATCTGTGGACTACTTAAGCATCAATTGGATCACAAAACTTTTACCTCCTGTTCCATAGGTCATGTCTGACCCCCCCTGAATATTTTATCCAAACATGTCCATTACTTCTTGATTAGTCTTGTACACTACCAAACTGTTAAAAAATTGTCAGCAAACAAACATGTAACCCCCTTTGTCAGAGGTAAACAGCAGTTAAGATTTTGATATATCTCATTGTACATCAACTTACATCAAAGAAATCCATAGAAATTTCTTAAATCAACCCTAGATATTACTCACTAAGCATCATCAGAACTGGAGTAGACTGTAATTGAGGTCCCCTCTGAATCCACAATCTTTACCGGCCAGTACACTTTCCCTATTCCAGGGAGGCGACTCCATGCAAACATATCTGAAATAAGTGAATCATAATGAATACTGTCATTTATGTCACAGTGCCACATGAAAATGTCATGAAATTTTCAATATTTATATAAACTCAAATCACCCCACACAACATGGATAATTTATGTGCCAATACACCCCACATTTTATGGACAAATCACCCCAACATTTATGGACAAATCACCCCCCCCCAAGTAACAGACATTTACATTTAATACTCGTCTTGTAAATATGCCAATGCACCCCACCCTTTTGGACAAATCACCCCAGTGACCCCACACAACATGGACAATTGATATACCAATGCACCCCACTTTTATGGACAAATCACACCAATATTTATGGACAAATCACCCCCCAAGTAAGAGACATTTACATTTAATGCTCTTCTTGTAGATATGCCAATGCACCCCACTCTTTTGGACAAATCACCCCACACAATATGGATAATTTATGTGCCAATGCACCCCATATTTTATGGACAAATCACCCCCCAAGTAAGAGACATTTACATTTAATACTTATCTTGTAAATATGCCAAGGCACCCCACTCTTTTGGACAATTCACCCCACACAACATGGAGAATTTATATGCCAATGCACCCCACATTTTATCAACAAATCACCCCACCAGTCATGGACAAATCATCCCCCCTCCAAGTAAAAGACATTTACATTTAATATCCCCATGTTATGCACACATTTTCAGTTTTCTTTCTCACCTGCAGACAAGCTAATACACCCCATCGACACATCATCCCCACACAATATGGACAAAAAACTTATTTGGCAGACAACCAAATGCTGATCATCGTTGTTGACAAATCACCCAACAATACTTGAACAATTTACCTCACATGAATAGATGCGGAAAAACTAGAAATGCACTTGCAAAAACAGATGCCCCCCCCCCCCCCCCCGCTGTATATAGGTTGTATCAATAAAGGTCAAGGTCACCCGGTTAGGATCTGGTGTGAGATCTTGGTAGGAACGATCAGAAATTCACATTACGGTTGATTTGACCTTGAGGATGCAGCTCAAGGTCACATGAATAAACATGCATGCATTGATTAAATGAACTCATGAGAACAGCAGTTGGTAAATGACCTGTTCAATATCCGTGCAATGAAAAAAGATCGCGACTATAGAATCGGGTCTGCATGTTCGGACATCAAGCATAAATTCATGGAGCAGTAATAAATTTTCTTGCAATATTTTTGACTTTCTTCACAATATTACACTTATTTAAAAAACTGTAATATAATTTATTCCTTATTTTTTTTTTAAACATACAACATTACAAGCTTTGACTTTAATTTCCTCCACAACTCCAAAACCCCAGTTTTTCTCTCCCCAACATGCAGACCGGATTCTAGCCCCTCTGATAAAAGTTACAAATGTTGATAAAACAGTAGTAAACAATGTTGGCAATATGCATCAAAATGCTTTTTTTATGTTGATTAGATTTTATTACAAACATTAATTGTTAAATTACACTTGAAGCTTCTCTTTTTATTTTTTAACACATCAACTCAGTTATGTTGATTTTTTTTTAAATGTTTAACACGTTTATCCATCTTGAGATGAGCACCGCCGTGTCGCGTGTGACATGGCAAGGGTACGCTGAACTTCTTGTATACAGTATAGTGACAGCTATGAAGAATTCAATGACAAGTTGTATATCGTAGGAAGATTAAAACATATCAAGGTTTTATATTTAAAGTTTCATAATGATACTGTGAGCCGTTATTAAACAGGACAATTACCCAGAGAACGCTGCTGCGTGAAACCGCTTGACAGTAGATCTGACACGTTTTCTCATTTCAGGCCGCAACGACACAGCGGCATATATCTTTATTATTTAATCAAACAATATTAAAAATTAGTTCTTGAAAAATATCACCTCATTTATAATGGGCGTCAAAGTTTAAGATTTGCCAATCACAGCTTAACTCTCTACAGATCTATCGCACGATCAACATCTTACCGCTTGGTTTATCCGCCATCTTGACTCAAAGTAACCCGCGCGTACTCTCAAAGAGCGAGAAACAAGCGGACCTTTCCTCATTCCAGTT
Organism: Sipunculus nudus; assembly: GCA_026874595.1. Taxonomy (NCBI): domain Eukaryota; kingdom Metazoa; phylum Annelida; class Sipuncula; order Golfingiida; family Sipunculidae; genus Sipunculus; species Sipunculus nudus. Next base: position 5,879,733 of record CM049314.1, on the reverse strand, counting down.
TTACAAATCTATAACCTGATCATTCGCACATTAAATTAAGAATGTTACAGGCATTTTTCTAACTTTTTTTCATTCGTTTCGTCATTATTCGAGCTTTCATTTCCCCACACACACATAAACACAAATGCGGGTTTTGAGATTATTTATCATTTCCATACCGGACATGTGCCATTTCGGCCAGTATAACCGTTTCGTAATATTTCGGCCCGATGTCACATTAACTGCTGGGTCCCAAAATCGTAGTTCCACCCAGACAGCAAGCTTATAAACACACTTAGCTTACTAAATACAAATCAATACTTACCTAGTAACTTGAACTTGTACGAATAAATGGAATATACGATCCCCAAAAAGTGCCCAAGTCAAAAGGTACGAATTGTCTACACCGGAAATGAGGCCGAAAACAAAATGGTCCGAAATGCCTCGACGTCATTTTTCGCGCCGAAAGACCGTTCCCTCATTGGTTAGCACACACCAGGAGTCACCTTGACGTCATTTTGGCGCCAAAAGACCGTTCTCTCATTGGTTAGGTTAACACACCAGGAGTCACCTCTGCATCATCATTTTTGTCCGTTCTACACGTGTTGTCCGTCACCACGGACATCCGTGAGATTTGTGGGGTGATTTTGCCATATTATCACTGCACCCCAGGGATGACAAATGGACACGTTTGAAAGCCATCACTCCTGGGGTGCAGCCCACAAGTGACCACAAATCCCCACAAGTTATATCTGTACGGCCATTTCACCCCACAAGTGTGTCACAGGGAGAGCGGACAGACAGACGGACGGACGGACAGACAGACGGACGGACGACGGACAATGGACCATGACTATAGCTCAGATGACTTATAGTCAGCTGAGCTAAAAATCAGGGTGGTAATTGCAGGCATTGAGGAAAAAAAGTCCGTACATATGCATTTGTTATGAAAATTTCTATTTTTCAAGAAACTTTCTATGTTCAGAAGCAGTCAAAGGGTCAAAAATAGGTCAACTGGGACAAAACGTGAACTCTATCTGTAACTCATCATTATCTGCCCACACACCAAAAACCAGGCCAATATCTGCAGGCATTGCGAAAAAAAAGTCTGTACATGTGTATTTGTCATGAAAGTTCATATTTTTCATGAAATTTTCTATGTTTAGGAGCCGTAAAACGGTCAAAAGTAGGTCAACTGGGACGAAAGGCAATCTCGATCTGTAACTGGTCTATATCTGCCCACACATAAAAAATCAGGCCAATATCTGCAGGCATTGCAAAAATAAGTCCATACAGGTTTATTTGTCATGAAAATTTCAACTGTTTGAACTTTGATTTCCGAAGGACAGAATGACGGACATGGGTAAACTATATGCCCCAGCCACTTTGTGGCGGGGGCATAAAAATGGTGTGACAATATGTGAACAATTACCTGTTGAAAATATAGACAGAGATGTACTTGTTGCTTTGAACTTCCCTACTGTGCTAATCAATGAAGGTTAAAGACCAGATAACAGGCCTGGATTTACAGATCAAATAACCACCAAAGAGAACACAGGTCAGCCATTACGGTCTCACCTATATTGTTAATATTTTTTACCTGCAGAAAACTATTAGCAAACAGACAAACTTTTTTTCGAATATGGGAACAATCTCCACCAGTTCTCTATCAGAAGAAGGTACAAAAATATCCAGACACACAAAAAGTGTACAGATGGATGAAACTGACAACACCTCTGAACACTATATCTTTTTTACATCTGTTTCACGTTCTGTTACTAATGTGTAGCAAATTAAAGGTTCAGCATTCACAAAAAAAGAATGATATATATCACATTCATTTTTTGTCACTTCCCCTTACACCAGTGTTAGCCTCTGTAGTGTCCCATCAAGGACATCTTCATTAAAATTATGTGACCTATTTTCTTTGATCTGATTCGTCCTGGAAACCCCTGTTTTAAAGTATTCAACTAGTGGTCCCACAGGCTACCCATAAAAATACACTGATTTTTTTTTATTCAGCATGCATACCAGTCTAATTATTCATCCTCAATTTTAATGAGATGACTCTCCAGCTCATATATCTTATACTCTCATAAAAATTCAAGACTTCTTTGGCAGAAAATACTTTCCCCCACATACATGAGAAGTGTGCCATCAGTATATACATGTGACTTGATTCATGGCAATCACATACCTCGGACAAATCATCAAATACAATCCTAAAACTGAACTACAGGTCTCTGAAGCCCCTTCTACAACAGTTTAATGATTTCCTCCATACAACTATAGATTACCCCAATGATTTATTTTAACTTTTCTTTTTCTTAAGGCCAAGGTCTCTACAAGATTTCATAGAAATCATCAACAAAATATTTACATACCTTTTCCAATGAATAACTGTCAACAAACAATTTTGCTTTGTGACCATATACATCTAAAAAATAATTTACAATTTTTGTATCAGAGCATCAATGATACAGAGTTATAATGCTGAAATTGGATTTGACAGTTTCATGGTTCACTCAACAGGTGGCGTTTACACCTGCTCTCTCATTTACTGTCAAGGTACATTTGACAGGATACTATGGAAACTGTTAGTCTGCTCACTGGTCACATTTGAACACTCGTGCATGTAGTGCCCCCGGTCTTAATACAAGTGTGAAATATCCAGTCTCTCCACTATATATCACCCTAGATTTAAACTTTCAGTGATGAGTTTTTGTCATAGTAATCATTTAGTTACAGTCACAGACTTTGCAAATTTCAAAATCAATTGAAATAAAACGTGGCCAACAATGAAGCAAATTGATCATCATGCCATGCAGGCGTGCAAGACCTAAGGTATTTTGCACACCTCCCTTTGATGTTTAGTCAGGTGATGCCGAGATTTTAACTTTTTTTAGAGTTGGGTGATCTTATGCTAAGATAACATATGGTTATGAAAATGTCAACGAGTGCTTTTCTGGAATTTTCCATTTGAAATTCTTAAAGTTGCACATTATCAATCTTGCAACCACAGCCGATCCTTTTTTCATTTAAAGGATATTGTGTTGAGTTATCAGATGGTTAAAACATGACATGTACATGGGTATACATGTATGTCAATGTATCTCTATGTGTACATGTGGTAATATCTGAGGGGCTCACTCGCCAAGTCTCGGTATAAATTATATCACCATCCTGTGGTTTATTTCTTGACGACGTAATAATACATCAAATTATTATGTAATACAACCTGCATGAGTGCTTTCTCAGCTCTGAGTATGTTATTATATATAATATATGTTGTTGGTTGCACTCCTACCAACCTGGCTGCAGTCTTCCAATATGTAGCATTTATCAACAGTTGGATATACAGTGAAAAATATAAGCATTCTGTCAGTTTGTTAAGTGAACACTCATGAAATGAATACAATCATCTCATGTGACAGAGTCTGTCCCATATTCATGTAGATATAAACAGTGCCCCTAGCTAGCCAGCAAATTCTCGTCTATATAATTCTTTCCAGTTTTATCAAATTTATTAAAATTAATATTAAAGATGAAAATACCAAAAAAAAAGAAATTTATGTAACACAAATTATTATAACAATTGTTCCATCATTCTGAAAGTATGTTATGTATGTTAATTATGTTTTACAGTATGAGATGGTCTCAGACAGTACAATTTATATTAGCTTCACCGCATATTATAACCATGTAAAAATAAAGGTATGACTATTCTGTAACTCTTAAAACAGGAAACCAGAGATGATGCACACATGTGTCTAGCAGCCCAGACACGTCCTCCTGTATCAATGAGAGTGTTTTTGTGGCTGGCTGGAGCTGGCGTTACTCATCACTACCTGAAACACCTGTTCCTCTTGTTACTTTTATGTAATCGTTAGTCATTCTACCAGGATGAAATATGTCTCAATATGTATTGTAATTCAATGTTTACAAATAATTTTTTCCATAACACAGAAAGATTGTTTATGCAGTTTTGGGATTTTAACATTTCCAATTACTTTATAAACCTTATTTTAATTTGAGTATATCTGCTGCACAATGCAACAGATAAATGAAGAGCAAGGTCTGAACTAAGAAATAAACACTGAGAATGAACACTTAGGTTGATTAACATTGTGAAAGGTCAATGAAAACTATACTGGCATTTATTGCAAGGCAATGACAAAGCATACTGGACCAAACAAACTTGAAGCCTTTACCAAGTTTGCTCACATATTCTGATTATTTATGTATTTCAGGACTGACTTACTGAGAGTTCTTTGGTGACTTTACTATAATGAAGCCCTGACTCAAAGTTCTAACCAAACACAGCTCTGACAGCATTGACTTAAAAAGTGACTTAATTAAACTTAAGAGATCTAGTCAAATACTTTGAGGGATATGTGACTAAATATGGAGAAAATCCATGTAAATATACGATATATATTCTGATCAAGGAATGGTAAAACTTGTTTACAAATTTATATTCATTCATGTGACCTCTGACCAACTGACATGGGTATATAACCTGTGACCTTTATTATTTTTTTTCATGATTACTTGGTCATCCATATTTCCTTAATTATTTATCCATTATCACTGCATCTGTAATATAAGTACAGTGGAACCCCACAATTACGACCACCCTGGGGACCGAGCAAAGTGGTCGTAATTTGGGGGTGGTCGTATTTGTGAAACTATTACCGTGGTCGCATATAACACGCTATTTAATGTGTATCAGAGTTTATCTATTGCATATCTATAATGTGAATTATAACAAAATATTTTACTTAACGGAGGACCCTTATTATGAATGTTTTGTGTGTAGCTGAACATATTTATTCATGATAAAAATTAATATACATGTACACATACGTAGTGACAGATGTTTAACAAATAATAACACTAAGGCAATACGATTACAACCTGCTGAATGCACATTGAACATAATACGTGGCTGTCATATATTTAGCCTTCCGCTTGAGAATATATTGCGTGCACTCCAGACGCATAACTGCTGAGCCATTTGGTGCTGACTGCGCGTGGTGTTGCTGCCTTGATTAACGCCACTTTATCCTTCAAGGAGAGCTCTTTCAGAGGCATGGTTGCCTATAACAGCAAGATATTTAAATGCAAACTCAACCAGTAGAGAAATAAACTGACAACGATCTATCAGAAAAGGCAAGTTAATGTGAGGGATTTTTTCCCCATGCAAGCTTTATTTATACATTTTACTGACTGCTCAATAATCAGTGTCAGTAAGGTATGAACACATTTAGGATTAACTAGGTCGTTAATTTTACCAATGAGGATCGAACAATATGTGATGAGTTGAAATATTAAGCCCACAACCCCACACTTATGGTAGCTGTTATAGAGGTGATCACTGAGGGGCAATTAGCATCTGACCCCAGGTCAGACCGTCTCATGAAGTAATCAGGCCGATGGTTACCCTCTTTGGGTATCTATAACCTACACCTCAACGAGTCTCAGCGAAGACACCGAGTCTGGAGGAAATACGGGACCAGATTAACACTCGGGTTAAGATACCTTGTTACCCGCTTTGATCTTTCGTTAAGGCGCCTGTGACAAGACGCAGCCATTGACTCGTGACAAATGTTGTTTCAGTACTTCTCGGCGGTGGTCGCATTAGCGGGGTCGCATTAGCGCTGGGGCCAGGAAATCTGGTCGTAATTCTGAATTCAGGGGTGGTCGTAATTCTGAGACATTTTTAAACATAAATAAACTAAAAAAAATTCAGGACCAAGCAAAATGGTCGTAATTGAGGGGTGGTCGCAATTGAGGGGTGGTCGCAAGGCGGGGTTCCACTGTATTAGTTTTACATCAGTCTTCATCACAACAGAATTACGTCATTATCTCAACACAAAGAGTTAAATTTAGACCAAACCAGGTTCGCTGGACCATCATCTCAATTTAAGGCAAAGCATAATATAGGAGAGTTTATGAAAGTTCATCAGTGCCTGGAGTAGAATCATAAAACCTGTGAGTGTTGTAGCTCTAGCCTATTTCTGATCTTATTTTCTTATCTTGTTTCACAAGTGGTTAACTGGCTATTCCCTGTTCTTGTTTCTTACATTCATAATAACACTGACAGATAACCACTGTTTTGTTACAGATTTTTACCTGTATGCTATTGAAAATATTGCTCAAAATCAACTGATTTAATCTTAAGCTCCAGTTTGTTTATTTACATTCTGAAATATTTTTATCTTTCATTCAGAACTGTCAAAAAAGGACAACCTCAGCTGAGTATTTCTACTAACTATTACAAAGAAAACAAAAGTTTTATGACTGAGCCATACAATACAAAAACCTCTGTTGTCAATAGAAAAGAGATTTATTTGGTGAAACTGCAGTAAACACCTGTGATCCATTGTGAGCCTTATCTCTTTATCTCCAGGTAAAAATAACTCCAGGAAGTACTAGTAATGCAGGTTTATTGTGTACCCTTACTTTACAGCTCACCTGTACAATAAAAGCGGAAGTCATGTAAATGGGTCAAATTAAATTATCTTACAGCAACCCTTTATATACTTCAGACTTGTATGCAGTTTCTGGTGATAGTATTTATATTATCAATTTAAAGGGACATAATCAGGAGCAATATTATGCCTATTTTTTCACACTATCAGTTCAGTTTTGCCATTAGTCAAAAGTTTCCAAGCAAAACACACAGTCCCGATCAGTACCTCATATATGTTTATTTAACATCTTGTTATAGGTCTGCATGTTGGTAAACACAGTCCATGTGTGTCTGTTTACCATAACAAGGGCGTGTGACCAGAGGCCACATTGTGAGCCTTAACAGGTGGTGTTTCAGCCAGCGGGAACATGTATTACACTTTTTGGTTAAGTCAGTCAGGGTATCTCCTGATTGACGTGTTGTGGCGGGGCGATGCACACACTGTGTTTATGTTGACACCTTTGATCGCGACCGGTGTTTTTAAAGTTCTCGTTTACAGTAGCAAATTTTAAAAGGAAGAATCTATTTTTCATGTTAATTCAACATGCTTCATAGATGATTTGGCCCCTTTAAACATGGAATTTTTATAACCAATCACTGAACAACCAACTGGTGCTAAATGGAATAAGCCTACTGGTAATGAAGTCAAGAGTAATTCTAATTCATTACTCAAATTCAAGATTAAAAATAATGACCTGCATTTTTATAAATTTATCTATTTATTCATTGCTAAGTCAAATCTATCTGATGTAACTTGTTTGCAAACAATATACAAAAGGTATGTTTAGACAATATCCATTTGCATGCATTATATACTCACATGCAGAGTAACATATACTTTTATATCAGTCATAAATAGTGCATTTACATTCTTTTTTTGATCTTCCCCTCTGAATATTATTTTATTTTATATATCAAACGTACCTGTTTTCAGTTTATATCTGATACTATTTTACCTTATATGCACCTGTATGAAATCTATAAAGTATAATTATCAATATGTCCTTTATTGCCTGTACAGTGTACCATCATTTCCTGTTTTGTTTCTCATGATCACAGATGTGATAGTCTTTTAAGAGAATATGACACCATAAAAGAAGACTTTTCCATAAAATTTTAGTTTTCTTTATAAAAGGAAAATAAATTTCAACAATTTTTTGGAACCTAAAGTGTTCCCCATATTTGTACACATAAATATTTAAACATAAATATTATACATTCAAATCTATTATGCTGGTATTTTTCAACCAATTAATGAACTTTGGTTGAAGGAGTGTAAAATAAACAATAAATGTTAACTTCAGTTCTATATATATTTATATAGAAAATTATTAAATATACTGCAGGAAACTCAGTTACCGTTTGATATCCATCCCTAAACAAGCACCACAAATTTTGTCCAGGTGTATATGTATAAAAAAAGATCTATCTGTAGCTTTCTGCAAGGTAACACAAATGTTTTTTGGCAGACTGATATCAGATACAAGAAAGTCTGGCAAAATGTTGCCACAAACTACAGCCCACGTGGAATATATCAATAATTAGTGGCCCTCTGATCGATAAAATGCGTGGAAATGAACAAAACACAGGCATGCAACGGAGGCAATTGATTTCATGCAATGAACACACCACTTGACCGTGCTATCTTGAGGTATACCACTGTGTGCATGTAGATGAAAGTTTGAACATTGGAGCTTAATTCATCGTAACACATTGTTGTTAGGGCCAATACAGCAGGTGTGTTTAATGTGACATACTGTACGGTACCGTACAGGCCCGCCGGGGGCGAGTTGTACTGCTTTAATACCCTTTATAGCGTATCATTATCTAAGATACAGTATACAAAATATACTGATTAAAATCCGACACGGTCACGGGGATTTTTGTTTGTTTAATTTAAGCTGCTGCGTGCAGAGTTTACGATTCTGGACTTGTGGGAGGGGCTGGACAGTGGTCAAGTTTAATATGCGGGCAGGACATTCCAGTTTTGACACATCAGACCGGCGTCACACATCAATGCTCATGCCGTGTCATCTAACATACTCGCAGAACCGGTGATATTAATCCGGCTCTGGTTTTAATTACACCAAACACACAGCAATGAGACTTACCCAGAATGTTCCTCAGTCTCTTATTTGTCCATTTGCTAAATTTCACGTGTCTCTTTTCTTGCTGACCGTTATTTTGTTTGGATCAACGTCGGCACACCCTATTTCGTGCCACCGCTTCCAGCCTATTTTTGGGCGAGCGAGTTTCGTGACGTCACGGTATGACTCATTCACCTGCCACGGACAGGCGGAGCCACTTTCAAGCTACCTGAAAAGTGCACCGGGTGACCTGTCTCACCTGTACACCACGGTCAATCGCTCCGGGTGGAAACTGCTCACGGATAGTGACCGGCGATAATTGCTGTGTTTTGTTTTTAACTAGCTATATGCCTATGTGGACGGAATGAAGGTATAAATAATTTTTTAAACATAAATAAAAATATACACAAAACATAATAATCAGTTAATATATTTGAATTCAGATGATATCATAAGTTGCCATTAAAACTGTCCAAAACATTATGAACGTTAGTAGTGTTTTTTTCCCATAATGCAGCTATGGATTTTGCAAAAGATAATGTAATAAATATATATTGTAATATGAAATGGCGTTAATTTGGTTAAAAAACACCTATGCGTTTAAAATCGTTTGTATTTGTTAGAAGTCTCTTTTCTCCAATGCCTTCCACATGCACAATTTCCATTTGCGATAAAATAGGGTAATAACATGTATACGGTATATACCATAATACACACGCCCCGCATTTTCTCAATATAGTGTAATAATAATAATGTTATCAGTGGTGGATCCGGGAACCACTTCTTGGGAAGGGAATTATGTATTTTCAAGGATCGCGACTGTCAAAGGTATATGTATCAGCCGAGGGGGTTGGGCTTGGAAAGGGCATAACTCTTGCGATGAGGATTTTTTAAAAACATTTTCTATCAAAATAAGTAATAATGAAGCAATGTGGGTATATAATAAAAGAATAGTGATGCTTCAGAAACCAACAATAGTAAGAACCCTTGTCCTAAAAATTGTAACCTATAGATAACCCTGCATGAATCTTTCAATATGAGCGTTTAATGGTTTGGAATGTCGTGAAAACAGAGAGATCATGTGATTCATGCCGTTCATTAAAATTTTTGGAACATTGCAACACTGAGCTTTATTTTGTTGTTAACTGGTATTTTCACGGATTGCAAGCAGAGCTTATTTTAATCACAAAATGGCATAAGCAAATTAACAAAATGTGTGTGTGTGGTGGGGGATATTATAGTATTTACCCCAGTTGAAGAAAGTGTGTGTGTATGTGTGTGTGTGTTGGGGGGGGGGGGGACATGTTCTCCACCAAATTTCGCCCATGGATCTTTTCAAAGTCACTAGAGCTTGAGATTAAATGTCATTGATGAAACAGCCAGCGCTGCCTGTATGATAAGTCGAAAATATCGCTAAAATACCTTGATTCAATTTATAGTTTGACATTCTTTAGAAACTTTGATATATACAAATTTGGAATCCTAAGAAAATATTATTATATCTGCTATATATATATGAATGAAAACTTCAATGATTAAGATTTCTTATTCATTAAAAAAAAAAAGAAATCCAAAAGAAATTTGTAAAAAAATCTACCTTACATTTGGCAACAAGTGTGAATTTAATAATGACATCATCTTTAAATATACGAGTATCTCCATATTTTTACAATTATTATCTATTTAATTTAATTTGAATTGAATTTTATAACATATACCCTCGCGATTCCAACTGAGCATAACCCTTTTTTTACAATATTTCGTTATTCACCCCGTTTTGTCTTTCTGCATGCCCCGCTCGCTATAGCTGTCGGTATCACACGACACCATATTTCTTTTAGAAAAAATGGATTTGTCCTTAATGCCTTTTGCATTTGTATCTGTTCTTGAATATGATTTTTCTAAAAAAAATATATTGTGACATATTTTAAAGTTAACCTTTCAAAAATGGTTTTCTAAACTTTTTTTTTCCAGGTAAAACGTGTTTCCGCCTGCATGATTGTTATATGCTGCACTGCATGATAATTTAAAATGTTAATGAAGTTTCTGAAACATACACAAAAATATAAAACAATGTATTTCACTGCTTAAATTAATTAATAAAATAGAATTAAATGCTTTATCGTATATACCATAAACTGCAACAATGATGTCATCCTCTCATCAGGCGTGGAATATATATTGTGGTTGCCTTTTTGTTCGCGAGGGTTTTAATATCGCGATATTCGCGAATGGGAAATAATTGCGAAAATGAAACCCACGGGAATAATTAGCCAATTGAGTATGTTATTCTTGTTCAGTGAAACCAATACTTGTATTAAATAGGTTAGAACAGTGAGAAATTTTATAATTATTTACATTCAAGCAGGTATAGGGTAAACGTTCCCTTGAATTTGAACTACACTACCTGTGCTGTGTGTATGGACCATCGTTATATAAGCAGAATATCACAAACTCATGAATTATTCTCTTTTTATAATACACACAGCTATGGCTTTACCTAAGATTTGATATAGTTTCTGTTGAGATCGCAAAAATGAAACCCTCCCGAAACATTCAAAATTGAGAAATCGCGAAATTTCAGCCTCGCGAATATAAAGCCAACCACAGTATGTGGAAGGTATATGCGAATACCTATATATAAAGTTCAAGTCCCGCATATATAAGACGTAAATATTCAAGAGGTCAAATAAAATTTCAAATTATCACAGTATATGACAAATGATAAATCTGATAGGTTTTCTCGAAAGCCCCCCCCCCCCCCCCCCCCCCCACACACACACACACCCTAAAGCACAACTTTTCATAGACTTCCGTGAAGTTCGTGATCGTTCAGTTGAGAAAGTAAATGCCTGCGAGTCCTGGTCGGTGAACGCCCAGATTTATGGGAGGAGTCACGTTATTCACGTGATCGTCAGATGTCTCGAGGTGACAGGTGATTAATAACCCCCCCCCCCCCCCCCCCCCCCCCATTTATCTCTCTCTTTAAACAGCGAGTGTTATTCTGAATCGGAATAGGCTGGAGATTAAAAAGTAAATTATAGGCAGGCACTTAATTGGGAAAATGAAGGACTTAATCAACATTTTCAACAATATTATAGGCCCCACATGCATGCAAGCAAATATAAAGACGAAACTTTACATTTTCACACCAAAAGTCTCGACGTATTTCATATTTTACACGCTGACTGCAACATAACTCTAACCTTGGCTCCTCGGAAGTCTACTGACTGGTCAATCTTTGCAAGCATTATATATATATAATAGTCATATATAGATAAATATCAGGCATCGTCCTCTTTCAGAATATCAATTTTCCTTCAGACTTTTTCAAAGTGTCAACAGGTGTGTATATATATATATATATATATATATATATATACAGTTTTTTTACAAAGGTAGTAAACCGGCTGGCCTCCGTAGTCAAACTGACCACCTCCTTTATGAAGTTGCTCAAATATTTTTTTTATTGTAAATTTTGTGTACAACCACATATAAATATATTTTTTTCTGATAGAAATTATACTATCAAAGTCATTTATATGTTTATCTTTACAACAAGGAAATGAGAAAAGCTCATTGTCATATATATATATATATATATATATATATATATATATATATATATATATATATATATATGACATGTTTTTATGCCTGCTTTTCATCCCTTACGTATATAATTCATCAAATGCACATTTATGTTTGTTATCAACCTATGAATCTGAAGAAACTTTGTACACACACACACATATATGTGTGTGTGTTATCGTTGCCAGAGGAAAAGGCATAGATAATGTGTATAAAGGCATATAAGTATATAATATATATATATATATATATATATATATATATATATATATATATATAAGTATATCGCACAGCATAACGTGCTAGTCATAAATTTTGTACATAACATGCCACACATGTTTTATTAACCATATCCCTTAATGATCTCAATGGATTTCAAAGGAATTTTGTGGACGGATATATCGGTTATATAGGGGCAAAAGAGAAAAAGGCTAAACTTTTGGGACGGATCGATAAAATCAAGATCCAAATAAAGTAGCTCTTTGTTATTTGCTCTTTTATTTTTCTGTGCCTTGGGGAGGTGGGGGGGGGGGGGGGGGGGGGGGGGGGGGGGGGGGAGGTACATTGCTTTTAATTTACCGCTATACGGCATGGTCATGGCGACGTCGTCATAATGAGGGCATGCATGGCACATCCATGTTACAGTCATAATAATGGAAGTTTAACAGATTTACGTTTACTATAGTTTTCCTGTTAAAAGGAAAAACACGTTTCACACGGCCGGGAGTGTGAAACAAACATATGGCTGAGGCGGTACATTCTATCAGAAACCGGACACTAAAGGCTGAGACCCGCCAGGCCAAAGGACCTAGATATATATAGTCATGTAGGTATTAGTCACCTCATTTCTAGCTTCCCACCTGATGTGTAGTATCCCATGTGACTTTACCGGGGACTTTCCGGTTACCGCATTATATCTTTGCTGCTGGCCTGATATCTTAGCTTTATTCATTGACGTATGACCGGACAAACGAATCATTATTATGTTCAGCATAAAGCAACCGAACGTCAGCTGGGTTAAAAGCTGTTCTTATATGGAGAAAATCACTTCTTTGATAAGTTTTTTTTTAATAACAAAACCCGCACTATCAGTCTCCGTGACCTTCATCGATTTTAAATTTTCACGTTTACAGAATCCTTTACCCTTCAGTAGACCTCTCACAGTAAAATCCTAAAGCATGTGCCCTTTACATATTTTTTTTCAGTATTTGTCTAAAACATTGTTATTGCAAATACACAGTACATGATTATTTAGAGGCTGTGGTAAATCCATGACGATTTATAAATATTTCAAGACTTTACTGGTCTGATTAAAAATCGTACACAATAAACATCGACCTCATTTATTTCAGCACCACCAAAAATTTGCCAGATAAACGGAATCCCACAATCCACCTTACGCCGAACCTTCAGTGCTAAAGTTTAATTTAAAATCTTGCTACGAGATGTCGCCCCTTACCATGAGCACATTCCATAAACTTTGAGCCTGTTGCAAGAACATTTTACTGGTCTTATCCATAATAAGAATTAAAATTTTTTTTTCGGTGACCTTGCCCTTGTCCTTTGGCCTATCTAAATTTAAAACAAAAGACTTGCAGGAGTTTTGTTTTTCTATCAACTGTATAATTTTCAGAGCGATTGGTTGAGATTTATGGCCTGTAGAGCGAAAATAGTGAAATCTTGTATGAGATTCCTCGTGATTTGGTATAAAGTCCAGTAAAACTGATCCAATGGTGCCTGAAAATCTCTCTTGCTTTTAAAGTGACAACGTTAGGTAAATGGACCCCATATTTTGGGATATCATAAATTTTCACCCAAAAAGCATGACCATGGTAACAGCAGATTAAGACCGCTACATATCGAAAGAAAGGCAATGGAATGGCGAGTAAAATGAGCTACAGTTTATGCAGCATCGAAAAATTTAGATGAAGATATGAAGAAAAAACTATTTTGTAGTTTTTTAATGAACTTGACCTTTAGACCATTTAGTCTAAAAGACATAAGAAATTCTATAACTTTAGGTATTGTATCAACAGTATTTCAGAGGGATTGTTTATAAAATCTGGCCTGTTGATAGCCATATATCAGACGAAAGAACAAGCAGGGAGGCAAATTTGACAACAATTGACAAAATGACGGACATACTGAGATATCAGAGATGACAATAGACTAGACCATCAACTGGAGAAAGAATAGAGGAACATATTGAGCTATATTTTTTGTAGCTAATGTTTATAGTTTTGGAGATATGGCCAAAAACGATATGTTGCAGTGTTTCAGATGCAGCACCTGATATACTAGTTTCCACAGGATTCCTGCAAAACTGTGGCCTGTAGAATGGTATATGCAAGACACAAAGACAATAAAACAGGCCAAATTGAGGACAATTGAAAAACAGACAGACATACTGAAACATCCAAGATGACAGTTGACTAGAACATCTTATGAGGAAAGTATAGAGGAACAAAATGAGCTATAGTTTATGTAGCTATGGATTATAGTTTTGGAGATACGACAAAAAAAAACATATGTTGTAGTGTTTCAAATGCAGCGCCCACTTGCGGATATTTTCCAAAAGTAAAATAAACAGTTTTGAGATATAAGTGTAAGACACAAGATATACAAGTGACAAAGGGATACCTGCAAAACTGTGGCCTGTAAAACTGTATGTCAGACACATTAACCAGCAAGCAGGCGAAATTGAGGACAACTGACAAACAGACAGACATACTGACACATTAATACCTCAGAGATGACACATGACCAAACCATCCCATGGAGAAAGCCTAGAGGAACAAAATGAGCTATAGTTTGTGTAGATAGGACAATTATGAACAAAGTTATGACAAAAATCAAATTTTGACTTTTTTGATGACCTTGACCTTGAACTTTGACCTTTACTGACCAAACACAAAAGGCTTTCATGGGTGTTGGATTTCAATCATCCCTGTAAGTTTCAGATTGATTGCTACAAAATTGTGGCTAGTAGAGTGTTGACAAACATACAAACACAAACAAACAAACAGGCATACGCAACTGACCAACCTGCTTGTGAAAATTGAAGATCTTCGGCAAGCAATAAATCGTCCTTCATAAAAAATAATATTGCTTTTTACATAAAAAAACTAGCATTTGACATATATTCTTTAATACAAAGCTTCATATACAAACATTTTCTTACATTTTTTCTAATAATTTTTACATCAGTTTGACCTGATGAATAAGTGAAAAACAAACAGATTATCACTTATGAAGCTGTGTACTTCTGTTCAAATTTATTACATTTTAACAAAAAATACATGTATAGGCCTTATTTATTATAGTGCCATGAAAACTATATTAGCAGAACACAATTATGGTTCACATAATATAAATCCATCAACAATTTAACCCATCCGTTGATGAGACTTAACATAATTACATGTTGAAATGACCATAATAAATCTCCCTTTGCTTTATAAATAAATACGTTTGTCTTAAAAATATTGTGATGAGTATGACACAAAACCTCATTTATTACATGTGATATTTAAGTCATGCAGGTTCTCCATTTATATCTGCATATCTGCAAAGGCTAAGATTCTTTTTTTTGCCACCAGAAAACCAAGGGCCAATTTCTACTTAAACAGAACAAGTATCTATCTGACTTCTTCAGTCCTAGTGCTTTTGAGCATTTACTTGATTTTTTATGTATACTTGTTGTACCCTGCCCTTGGTAGCCTTTTCTGGCCACAAGGTGATAATCTGTATTACATCTGAGGTCACAACACAGTAACAGCATCAAGTAAAGCGGGTCAGTCATTAACTCCTTGGTGAGCACTTCCTTGTGCCAGTAGTGGTAAAGACCTTGACCAGGTGTCTTATAACAAGACAAAGTTTAAACAAGATAAAATCCCCAAGAATGGAACAGATATAGTAAATGTAGCACCATCCTCTTAATGTTGGCATGTGGTACTAATTTGTCTCCTTAGGCACAGCAGGAAGCCAATGCTGATTACATCAGATATTGATATCAGAAGGTTGGCAGTGTATACGTAAACAGGCGCAGATAGGCTAACCTTGATTTGCCTTCTGTGTGGCCTGCACTTGGTCTTTATCAGATGATGTTTGTAAAACAGTCTATATTTGCTCCTGATAACAAAAGTGCTTGAAATACTGAAAGTATTTACATCTGTAACATGTATAAAATATGTGTTGTACTGGCATTTGTAATTTTTTTTTAATTATTCAGTAGCAGCACCATAGAACATTCTCATGGAACACAGTGTAACTTGTTCTGACATCACCACCATGCACAGTGCAGGGCGAGAGGCACCAAGATTCCTTACAGGTTTGGCCAGTAGATGGCACCACTGACTGTACTTTCTCAGGATCTGCGTTTGATGAATGTTTTGATGAAGTCCCTGATTCCTCCGATGTTGTTCTGCTCTAGATACTCCAAGTACACATCCACGTGATGCTGAAAATAACAAACTGATGTTACACTCAACATCCTAGTTCATAACATTACATATGAAAAACAAAATTTTCATTACTACTTTTCATGCTCATTTGAGGACTCTGCGAAAATACTCAGAAGATAACATTGAGAAAGCATATTTAATGAGCATTCATAAATGATCATTAACACTTGGATACAATTAAAATTAAAAGTAATTTTTCAGTTTTGTTAAACATTCATATCTGTTTTGCAAATTTGGATTTGTCCTTAACTTAGCATGTTGATATGATGTCCTTATGTCTTCAAAGTGCAACATATTTCTGATTTTACCATGAAGTAAGAACAATGTGATTTATCATGAATTTTTAGGAATTTTTGTCTTCAAAGTGCAACTATATCTGATTTTACCATGAAGTAAGAACACTCTGAATTATCATGAATTTTGAGGAATTTTTGGAGCATGTACACAAGCCTTGTACATCTAACAGCCTTGGTGAAACCTAGATCACTAGCTGTACTCTTGATTGGCTTATCATGCACGGTATAGTGGCTTAACCAAGAAAAACACATGTTCAACTTAAAGATAAGGAACCTGCATTTACTCCTATAACCTTGTTATACTAATACACCAAATTGATCAGTTTTGAAAGTCAATATAAAAAAATAAATTTTATTTAACAGTTTAAAATATATCCATGAAATCAGTAAAATTACAACTACTAAGCAATTTCTAAGAAACAATATATATTAATGTAAATTAAATTATGCCCCCCTAAATATGGTAACTTAAGATTGACTAATTTCGTTATTGTAATTTCATGATTGTAGCACATATTTTCCTTTACTGTAAAATTGCGACTTAAGATTTCCAATTTTCCACATATTGTAAAAACTTTGTGTAACAAACTTTATATTGTGAAGTATCATTTATTTGGAGAATAAAAGACAACAGACTGCTGGTTTGGGACCTTCACTAAGTTGTGGCCCAGATTTGATCTGATGCAGTGCAGAAAGCTGAATAAAAACAGGCTATTAGAAAGGATTTAATTGTTGGAGTAAGCTGCTGATACACTTACCCTGACAGACAGTGGATGAACATGAAGGCCTGGTGGTTGTGTCTGAAATAATAGGAAAAGCATAATAATAATAATAATAATAATAATAATAATAACAAGCAAATTCAAGGAATTAATGTCCCTCTTGAAGTCTGGGATGATTTTAAAGTATATGGCCACTAATGCAAATAGTTTTAACAAAGCTCAACAGACGGCATTAACTGGCAGTTACTGCAAAACAGTCAAGTAATTCATGTCCACTGCTAGTGACACCTGTTGGTGATTAGTGAAACTATATGTACTGATTCATCATATCAAAAATGAAATATCATATTGTATTATTATCTTGTGAGACAGACACTCCAAAACCATTCCCAACAAAGGAAAGCATGGGAGCAATCACTGACCCAAATTTGACTGAAATCAGATAATATTAAGGAAAGTTATCGCATGGAAACAAAACCTGACAGATGGAGACATGATAACATACAAACCCAAATCAATTTTCCCCGTCCAGGGAAGCGGGGGCACAATAATAATAATAATAATAATAATAATAATAATAATAATAAAGTAATTAAATAATTTTCATCATCACTATCATATAATAATAAATATATTTTAATATACTGGTGATACATATTAGCAATATTGATAACTTCTTTAAAAACCCTTAACTTATTTTAATGGCAAAACTTCAACAGTATGCATAATGGATCACTAATAATGATAACTGTCATAAACACTAAAAGACGTGTCAGCAGTTTTTCAGTCCAAAATAAAAGTCTACAAGAATGGCGGCACAAGCCATGTGCAAAACAGCACCAGAAATCTTAACAAGGAAAAATATTTTGTTTCATTTTTTTTTATTATGCCTAGCCATTTTTCCATATCATGTCAAGTAGAGTATGTTTGGTTACTTTGTAACTACACCTAACATGTGTAAAACAAGAATATGATAATAACTCAGCATACTGGTAAATCCACCCTCATATATGTTGAATTTTTGACCAAACACAAGCAAGTTTCTCGTATGTTTTTTGATTGACAAAGAAATTTTGCTAGGCAGGGTAAATAATGGCATTCACCACAGGCATTACACTTAGGTTGTACATTGACATATTCACTACAGTATAGTTTTCCACATGACTGCTTTCACAACCCCAGAGTAAGCCCTATCAGTCCAACTTAAATTCATACAGAATCATGTATTCATGGCTACTAGTGCCTTAATGTTAACACAATATTACCAAAATAAGGTTTTTACCTCTTTTATGAAATTCTTAATCACTGGCAGCATAGCAAGGTGGCAATACACAGAAAACATCTGATTGGCTGCCCCTCTCACATGACCTTGTACTTGCTCCCGCTTGACCAAACAATAGATGGAACCTGGTCTGTCACTCTGGAATGCCTTGTGTCGCCACAAGGTGTCGCTGTAGTCGTAGATGATCTGGTTGAACTTGGAGACTTCCCGCTTTGATATACTGACAAATTCTTCATATCCCTCTGGTATCTTTGAACTCTGGTCAGTCAGTGACTTGAAGGAGTCCCGATACCTGAGAAAATCAGATGTATATAATAAATACATATATAAATATACTACAAAAGAATATACCTATTTCAACTGGCTTTAAATACTTGTTTTTTTTCTTCGAGGATTTCATGGCTAAAAATTTAAATTTTTACCTGTGATGCCACCTATGCTGACAGTGTGGTAAACTTTCAGATAAATTTAAATTATGTCATTAGATACTTAAATAATTTTTTTAAAATCAACAACATTAAAATGACTCTGTTATAAAACAAAATTCAATCACCAGTATTTTAATGAAAGCATGCTGTGAAAAAAGATATAATATTCTAAGGATTTTTAAAAAATGTTAAAAAATCTATTTCTTAAAATCACGCTTTTAGAAATGATTAGCACACTATATTATCAGAGTTAAAATTTTTGTTAAAATATATAAAATACTAAGTGAAGTAGACATAAGATAAATGAAGATATGTTTTCCTTACTTGCAGAGCAGGGAACAGGCCCTTGTTATGACCATGGTATGTCTGGAGAATAGCGCTCGCCACAGCAGTGTTTTAGGTGGCAGTATAACCAGAGGTACATCATGACGAGGGTAAAGATTAGCTACCTGAAAGCAAAAGGAGGTGTGTCTCAAGGCAGCCCCACCACTACAGATTATAGAAGCATTACAATTATACACATCATCAGACTGTGTGTCCATATCCACACTTGGGAATAACCAGGATTGTGAATTAATTTACTCTGTCCACAACTGGCAACCAATCTGCACTAGTTAGGCCTACTGTCATCCACTTGAAAGGTGGTCTACAAGATGGATTTACATCAGTTTACAGTTAACCAGTTCCTAGTGTGTACAGGCACATCCAATTTTAGTTTTGGTGATCTGTTTCAAGGTGTCAATTGATGAATGCTAATTTTACCCTATCCTTCCCTGCAAATACATGCTTTCAAAAGACTGAGGAGGAAATCCCCAAATTTAATCAAATATAAACAGGTTTAACATAGAGAAATAGAGATGCTAAAACTTAAAGACAATGGGTCAAAGGTTAGGAGATCAAAGCTTGCATTTTCATTCTGCCCCAGTATGCATTGCAGAGTAAGCTTTCCATTGTTGAGCACAGTAAATTTGATTAAAAACCAAGTGCAGACTGCAAACTCACAGTGTATCAAATAAACCTATTCAGGATTTTGTAAAGTAAACTACAGCATAGATTCACAACATATTGCTTCAAAACTAAAGTCAACTAGATCAGTATAATCAGAATTATGTATGAACCTATTGCAGATATGGCAGATATAACCTTTCCTTGTTCTTGCTACTAATTTAAACATTTTTGATGACATCTTACATGAGTTTCCCACAGTCCCAGCAAAGATTAGTTCCGTGATATTTATGCGACAACATGGAAGATATTTTTGTGTGAAAGTTGGTGAAAAAATTAAGCAATCCCTTACCATTGAATAAAATGTAAGAATCCTATGCCACAAAAGCGGGTGGTCTGATTCTAACTGTAGTGCAGTTATGAATACATTGTTCATGAATTTTATATATTCCAAAATGCTTCCAACTGGACTGAATTCCTCCAATCCACGGTCAAACAGGCAAGAACTGCAATAATAATAATAATAAAAATAATTTTTATGATTGTGGTTTTCTGAAACAGATATCTTAAAAAACAGACCATTCACACACTTCTATGAAATAATTAATTTTAATTGTCTGAGTAAATGTGTATCTTAAAAAACATTAGACCATTCACACACTTCTATGAAATAATTAATTTTAATTGTCTGAGTAAATGTGTAAAAATAATGTGTATATTATGTTCCTTATCTAAAGGGTGTGAGTGACAGTTCTACAAATGTTATCACTTTTATGAGGTCGAATGATCTGCATAAATAATGTTTTTATTATTAGGTGTTTGAGTAATTGAAAGTTTATATGAAGAAAATAAAATTGAGAAGACAGTTTGTTGGTGCTGACTTGTTTGTGGTCGAGGCATCGCTGGTCACAGGCTGCTGTAGGGTCACCATTGTCTTGTATCGTTGTACCTCCACTGACGCAAAGTTCTCCAGCAGTCGGGTAAAACTCCAGGTCAACAAACACTGTGAAAAAGCAAACATTATGTATCTACAGCTGATGGCAGCAACAACTCAAAACTGATAAATTTCACCAAAGTCCAAAGATGGTTAATGCATTTTATTGTCATAGCCAAAAGCTTTCGAATAGGAATTCTACAGCACTATACATGTATGTTAAGAAAGAAGAATTCATATCTACCCCTATGCTCAAAGAAACTTCATTAGTTAAAGTATATTCCTTTACTGCAATGCTGTAATAATTTTATGAAGCTTACTCCTAATTTTTTTTTATCATATCTGACTCTTTGTCTAAACAATTATCATGTTTACACCTCTGTTGAATGTACCTATCTTGTACTTTATATTCTGCTTTATCATGTTTACACTTCTGTTGAATATATCTTGACTCAGGAGCCACCCAGGGCAGGTAAAAATTATTTAAGACACATTTATGTATGTGAAATTTGAAAAGATTTCCAACGGCTTATTCCAAATTTGACACAAGAAGAGTTTTTTTTTATATGCACATATATTCATGGATGAGTTATAGATTTCTTTATCTCAACAAACATTGACACTGGCTGTGTGATGGCTATATCAGTCTCTGCTCTAGTAATTTACATTAATCAGTAAGAGTATATTCTTATGTAAGACTTACCTTTGTATAAACATTAGAAGAAAAGAAGATATGATGCAGTGGAACCAGCAGTAAATCATGAAGTGCTGAAATACAGAAAATAAAATTGTAGATTTGACAGCAGTAAGTCATGCAGCGCTGAAATACAGAATATAATTTTGTACATGATGAAAAGTAAAATTATCAATTTTTTAGACAGAGACATGGTCAAATATGGTTCAATTACCAATGTCATATATTTATTATATGTGGATATCACACTTCTCTCTGTTACAGCCAAATGCTATCAAAATCGTTAGTAAATACTAACCATTTAATTTTAAATATGTGGAGACACCAGGCAACTTAAACCAGCTATATTACTGAGGCAAAATGTAACTGAATAGTGGTAGATCCAAACAGGTATTTCAAAAATTTAGGAAGCATTTTTATTTGTCTTTTAATATGACTGAAACTCATACACTGAAATCTTCAAAGATGGGACACCCGTTGTTTCAGTCTGCATGAATGCATGGCTGAGTAAATGCGCGTATGTAAAGATAAGATCTCACCATCAAAATCCATCAGCTCTATGCGGGTGATCAGCCTGGCTAAGGAGCTCTTGTAGTCCTGTCCGTTCCACATCACAAGGAACTGTAGCAGTACTCTGTTAACTGCAGGTACCCCCTCCTGAAGTAAGAGTGTGACTCATTGTAACATAAAAAGAATTGTCCTCCATGGCTTGGTGTGCAAGAAATACCAGGGGGCAACAAGTAGAAGATGACAAGATGTTAGCATCAAGTACACATCTGGCAAAAAAGTAAAGTTCATACGATTACATAAACGCTGAAAATGAGGCAGCATGAACAAATGAAAGTGACTAAATTCCAATTTCTGCTGATATAACCCTTTCACCAATCCAGTTATCTATTCAGTTATTAATTTCACAATTTCATTTTTAGAATAAAGACATAACCACTCTATCCAGAGTATCTTCCTTATATGGAAACCTGTTCCTTTTTTCAAAAGAATGACTATTTGACTGATGATTTTGTGTCTAATGAAACTCCCCTGACCAAGTATATACTGACTTGAAACTCCAGCCATGCAGATTTAGATGAAATCCATACAGTCATCCTCAGATAGGTACAAACTTACTTGCAGGAAATCACAAAACTGGACCAAGAGAGACAATAATTCTGCTGTTGTTTCTTTGCTTGTATCACTTGATTTCAAGAGGAGTTCTGTGAATAAAAAAACACACATAATTAGTCACACCTAACCCACAAAATAAGTCTAAGCGACCCTCACTGCAATGCCATTTCCCAGCTTTTGATTTGATAAGAATACAAACAAGTTTAATAAGGTTTTCTATGACAAAATATAAGGTTTTCTATGAAAAAATAAAAGGTTTTTTTTTTATGAAAGTTTATGATAGGGACGGTGTTTCCGCTGGACATAAATATGACAAATTTCCTCACAATTTAAAAACTTAACCCTGGATTTGGTGTGTACACCCTCCTGTAGACATAATCTGTGAAACAGTAACTGAATGAAAACCCTGGTTCCTATTTGGTAGCACTGAAACCAGATACAAGTAAATGTCATAAAATAATGTAGTTCATGACAGTTCTATTGGGTCATAGCCTAACTACATGTTTTTCCTTCCACACTGGCACAAGGGAATCAATTCGAACCTGCTTGACATTATTTACACTTATGTGATATATTTTAAGGGAAGATTTAGTGACTGTGACACTGTGGTGGATAAGCCAGAAAAAATAATTTTTGATAGTTTAAGATAAACATGGTATAATAAAGGAAGCCTGGTTATGTAGAGCATCATGGTAACCTAGGGTTTTGTGCATTGTCACTTGTCTACCTTTGGCCACTTGTGTCAGTAGCCGCTGATATGCAGTGAGTGCTTGGGGTGCTAAACCTCATATTATGCTGAAGACTGACATTTCTTTTAAATAAATTCAATATTTTAAGAGTTAGGTGTCAACGCCAGGTAATGGTGACTCTTTGGACATGCTTATTCTTTGTGGGTGGCACCTCCTAGACAATTGCTGAAAATAAATTTTACCCAAATTTGGGCCTTAAAATCGACTCTCATCTTATACACAAAATCACCTAATACCCACTTAAATATGGTAGCGTTCACTTTTGGAGTATTATTCATGACTATTATTGACCTAGATCTGGCTATCAACTACAAATGGAATATATATTTTTTTCTTACATGACAAGGTGATATGCAAGAAAAACTTCATTTAAAAAGGCACATTGAATAAGTACATGCTGTACTGTCTTGTTATGATAATCTGCAATGAGCAAGAAACAGTGAATAAATAACACTAACAGTGAATCAAAAATTTTGAGAGACTCTTACTTTTTTTATAGCAATGTTTAACATTAAACACCCTGTGTCTCTGTGAAAGTTTTTCACTATTACTATCACAGGTTGGAGCATCTGTTGAGAGCTACCTAATTTTCACTTTCACCATCCAATAATTATAATAAACCACCTTACTATATCATATCTCATAGCTTTGACATTTTTATTTAAAGTGACACAGTAGATTTGTAACACTGACCACATAATGTATGTTCCAGCCAGCTGGTCAGTCGGTATGGGACTGAAACTTCTGGTTTTGTGGACAGGTAAAGCTGCAGAAGGGGGCTTCTCAAGGCAGAGGCCAGCTGACTGGGTAACTGAAACAGAGGCAAGGTAACTGAAACTGAAATCAACCACTAAGTAATTGAAACATGAACCAATGACTCACTGATAATCTGAGAGACCCAAAACAGCTGATGATGATCTGGTTTGTTATATCAATTATATTTACATAAACAATGGCAAATCCATCAGAAAGGTGTAAAAAAAATATCACACCATTTCAAGTTGTCAAGGTAACAGCCAG
Source organism: Sipunculus nudus (assembly GCA_026874595.1). Taxonomy (NCBI): domain Eukaryota; kingdom Metazoa; phylum Annelida; class Sipuncula; order Golfingiida; family Sipunculidae; genus Sipunculus; species Sipunculus nudus. The sequence goes on along the minus strand of CM049314.1, from coordinate 5,854,946 downwards.
GAAGTTGACACTTATTTGCTCATCCTTATTAATTGACACTTATTAGCTGCTCTGTATTATTTATGTCTCTGAAAGAATTAAAAAATTTCATCTGGATATAATGGATGTTCATCCACAATTATATATCATTAATTATGAAAGAATTTAACCAATTTAATTGATCATGAAAGAAAATGACCAGCCATCAATATAACTGATTGATTAGCACACTACTAACATGTACTAACATACCCCCAGCAAAAAGAAAGTAATCTACGTTCTGATTGGCCGATGCACTCCACAGACTTTGTATAATAAACCTTTAAGGCCCGTTAAAAGGGCCTAATCACCCATAAAGTATGTTGAATTGACACAAAATATAACTATATCCCTTCAAAATAAATTTGTACCAGCCAAAATATTGTCCTGAAACAGTCTGCTTACTCCTGTAAACGAGTGTGAAAACAGTTGACGGGGCACCATCACAGGCGTCAACATAAACACAGCGTGTGCATTATTCCAGCCACAACTTGTGAATCTTGTAATGCCTTGACTTGGCACCCAAAAAATTTTATACATGTTTCCTCTGGCTAAAACATTGTGTGTTCCAGGTCACACTTGGACCTCCAGTCACACGGCCTTGTTATGATAAGCAGACACATGTGGGCTGTGTTTACCAACATGCAGAACAATCACAAACTGTTAAACAGCCATATACAAGGTACTGAGACTGTGTGCTTGGAGGGTTTTGTTCTGGAAACTTTATGAATAAAGCAAACTCAAATGATAGTGTGAAATAATAAGCACAATATTGCTCCTGATTATGTCCCTTTTATTGTTACCTCTAAGTTATCATAGTGTTCAAGAAGGCTGGCAAATGACTTGATGCTGATGAAGGGTACGCCGGACAAGGTTGCTGGATGAGAATCTGTGCTTGCTGCAGTGACAGCACTTGCAGGTGTTACCATGGGGATGACCTCAATTTTCCTCTTCTTTGAAGGCTGAAACAAATATGGAAATGGATCTGAATAATGATAATTAGTGTCTAGTAGTCCTACAAACACTGTATTGAGAGATGTTCCTACTGTGTTTAATATGGGTTTACCAGAAAAAGTCTAAGGAAATACTGGATCGGAAATAAAGTCAGGCAAAAAAGTCATAAACAGTTTTATCTTAACTGTAAAAATAGATTATGAGGGAATTCTTAAGTCATGAAATAAAAATTAGTGACTTAGTTATGGAACAATCATCTGAGGCAAAAGGCACCAAACAAGGTGTTACAAGCTAGAGTGTCCTAAATTACTTTCGACCATAACTGAACCATTAAAAATAGTCAATATAATTTGTTTAAACCTGGTAGTGACATTGTTAAAAATTTAAGTCAAATTGCATTAAAATATAACAAAAGCACAACAAATTGTGCATAATAAGCCTGTCACATATCCAGTGACCTCTGACCTTATTAAATTTGTGGGGATTTTGCCCAAAATCTAACATGGGCAAGATAATCTATTGCTTAATACTGGAATTATTGAGGATTTCATGAAAATCCATTAAAACCATAGCAAATTATCACAGTGACACTAAAAGATAATAAAAGGACAGACAGACGGACCATGTGTTCACCATAATACATCCCTCATAAACAGGCTAGTGAAAAGTGATTCAGTGAGAATTCCAGGTGTATTTTTCAATTAAATTTGTGTCTGTTTCAGTGTTTCCCCACAATAAAATTATTTCCTATCACTTTTTTCTAACAGCATCCTACCCAAGTCAATGGCTTTTCCCCTGTGACTGTATTTCCGACAAACAAAGTGACTTTATTTCCTGTGACTTTTTCTGCCAAAATCTTGATATGTGGAAGAAAAATAACATCCATTACTGTGCTAATGTTTTATTTGAGCCAATAAGGTTCCCTATGATACGATTGACAAGTGTACATCAGTACTCATCATATCATACAATGACATTATCAACCAGTAAACTGCGCCTAGGATATGATCTCCTACTGGGCAAGGTGTATACAAACTTTTGAAAGGTTTAAAAATACTTTGAATTTATTTAATTAATCGATCCATTCTCCATTCAATCTCTTATTAAGCAGTAAATTTCAGGCTTTCTTTATATAAAATGAAATATTTCACTGCAATGGATATTCATCAATTTGAGCAAGGAAAGGAAAAATAAAGCTCACATTCTGTTTATCACTGCCATTTTTTCTATGCAAAAGGAGTGCTATAATTATAACTTGAGCACATTCACAATAAACAGTCTTGACATCACAGTCTGATCCATCTAAGTAGGCAGCTCACTTGGGGTTCTGGGTTGGGTGCATGCATCATGTAATATTCAAAACAAATCAACTTAAAAGTTATAAACCTATTACAATTTAATCAAAGGGCTGCATATCAATGTATCAATTGTTTGTTGCATTACACCAGTAGTTTCTACTGATATCTAAATTGAATCATCACCTTGACCAAATAACAACTGACAGAGATTTTTCATTGCAAATTTCTTTTCCATATATAAGTGATAATTTTCAAATTCCTTTACTTACTTCCAGGTAAGTTTATGGTAGGGTAATTCTTGGACAATCTCTAGCACCTTTAGGAAATATCTCAGACATGTTTGTTAAATTTAATGTGAATTAAGGGAATTTTTCCTCAAAAAGAAAAAAATCAGAGGAGAGGTTAATTTTTTATCAATGCCACACCCTGCTGACACTTCTACAGTTAACGCTGAACAGAAATAACTTAAATGTGGCTGACCTTCAGGATGGACTCACCTGTTTCTGCTCTTCATCAATGATTCTGTGGCCTCGGGGGCCGTTCCTCTGCTGTACGGAATGTATCACATCTGCCCATTTCCTGTCAAGTTGTCTGAAGAACACCTGTCAACAATGAATGTTATCATATCACTCTTTTTTTTGTATGCATAGGTCAATAGCCTATAGGTGGCCCTGTATACAAAATTATCATGAAGGTGACATCACAATATCATTAGAATGATAAGCTTTAATTAAGTATTCTATAGTTTTAGATTTATATGCATGAGGCCAGGAATACCAGCAATCCTGAAGTCCTGACCTGTCATTAGGGCGTCCCAGTTTATCAAGAATTAACCATTTTGTAACCACAAGAGTATGTCCTTCTCTGACAACACTAACTGTCATGATGCTGTAACCACCAGAGTATGTCCTACTCTGACAACACTAACTGTCATGATGCTGTAACCACCAGAGTATGTCCTACTCTGACAACACTAACTGTCATGATGCTGTAACCACCAGAGTATGTCCTACTCTGACAACACTAACTGTCATGATGCTGTAACCACCAGAGTATGTCCTACTCTGACAACGCTAACTGTCATGATGTTGTAACCACCAGAGTATGTCCTACTCTGACAACGCTAACTGTCATGATGCTGTAACCACCAGAGTATGTCCTACTCTGACAACACTAACTGTCATGATGTTGTAACCACCAGAGTATGTCCTACTCTGACAACGCTAACTGTCATGATGCTGTAACCACCAGAGTATGTCCTACTCTGACAACGCTAACTGTCATGATGTTGTAACCACCAGAGTATGTCCTACTCTGACAACACTAACTGTCATGATGCTGTAACCACCAGAGTATGTCCTTCTCTGACAACACTAACTGTCATGATGCTGTAACCACCAGAGTATGTCCTACTCTGACAACGCTAACTGTCATGATGCTGTAACCAC